>JASCZW010000250.1:0-157966 GCA_034211315.2 Aedes japonicus
TTGCGTCGAACATCCGCGGACATTATTAAAATAATTTACAAAACTTTTTATGATTGCTACTAGTATGATGATTAAATACCTATATTATTAAACAGAATGATCGAAACGTCGCTCAAGTAACTGAATCATGCCCTTTTAGCACCTGTTTTTCTAGATGAGTACACTCTTTGCCAATAATTATTCAACACTAGCTGAACCCGGTGCGAGCCTTGCAACGCATGCGACTAAATGAATGAAAAATTAATAGAATTGGCGCGTTTATGGTTTTTGTTCTGAATGAATTTGGTTAAAATATTTTTGTTTGTTTGTGTGTATTATTTATGCAAAAAAAAAGGTTTGTGTTATTAATTTAACCCTTGGACCGGTAGTTTCTACCGGTTTTGCTTTCTGCGTAGAAGCATTTCAAAGACAAACGAAGCCGTAGTCATCAGTTTGTACGAAATTTTCTCTTGCAATTCTTGACTAAAAAGGGGTTCAAACTTCTATCAGAACATACTTCTTACCCGAGGAATACACATTTTGTTTTTTAGTTGCATGGATAATACTCATGTTTGGTTCAAATGTCTATTTCATTGGTTTTTGAGCCCTCCTTCACCCTCTTCAGAGGGACGGCGTCTTGAACCACCTAAGAAAAAAATCCTGCCCAAAAACCCCCACATGCCAAAGTTGGTTCTATTTGAAGAACTCCAATTCCAAGAACTCAAGCTTTGCAGAAATTTGTTTTTCATTTGTATGGAAGTCCTCCCCTTCCAGGCGGGGAAGGAGCTTCGAACCATCATAAGAACCTTCTCTGGCCTCAACAACCCCTACATATAAGTTTTCATAACAGTAGGTATGATTATCATGTTTGGTTGACATTTATGTTTAATTTTCATGAGAGCCCACCCCTTTCAGAGAGGGGAGGAACCTAAAACCTCCATAGAAACATTTCTTGGTTCCGAAAACCCACACACCCAAAATTTGGTTCCACTTGTTTGATTAGTTCTCGAGTTATGCAAGAATTCGTGTTTCAATAATGTGGGAGCACCCCTTCCAGATGCGGGAGGGATCTCGAACCATCATAAGAACCTTTCTCGACTCCAAAAATCCCTGCATAAAAATAGTAATACCTGTTGGGATAATTCTCATGTTTGGCTCAAATTCGTGGTTCATTTGTATGAGAGCCCCTTCTTTCAAAGAGATGGGGGGTCTCAAACCACCGTAGAGACATTTCTTGCCTACAAAACCTCCACATGCCATATTTGGTTCTATTTGATTGATTAGTTCTTGAGTTATGCAGAAAATAGTTTTTCATTTGCATGGGAGTCCCCCTTTCTAAAGGCGGGAGGGATGTCGAACTATAATAAGATCCTTTCCTGGACCCAAAAACCCATGCATACAAATTTGCATAGCGCATAGCGGTAGGGATAGTTCTCATGCTTGGTTTAAATTTGTGTTATTTATGTATGGTAGCCCCCCTTTTCAGAGTGAGGAGAGGTCTTAAATTACCACAAAAACATTTCTTGCCTTCAAAAGCTCACTCATACCAATTTTGGTTCCATTTGCTTGATTAGTTCTCGAGTTATGCAGGAATTTGTTTTTCATTTGCATGGAATCCCACCCTTTCTAGAAGCGGGAGGGCTCTCGAACTATCACAGGATGCTTTCCCGGACCCAAAAACCACTGAATACAAATTTGCAAAGCAGTAGGTATAGTTCTCATGTTTGGTTGAAATTTGTTTCATTTGTATGAGAGCCCCCCTTTTTAGAGGGAGGAAGGGCTTTGAACCACCATAAAAACATTTCATGCCTTAAAAAAACTCGTACATTCCAAATTTGGTTCCATTTGCTTGATTATTTCTCGAGTTATTCAGAAATTTGGGTTCCATTTGTTTGAGAGCACCCCCTCCCTCCTTCCTCATCATATGACGGAAAAGTCTCAAATCACCATAGAAACATTTCCCTCCTTCAAAAACTTCCACATGCAAAATTTGGTTCCATTTCTCTTATAAGTTCTCGAGTTATGCAAGGATTTGCGTTTCATTTGAATAGGTTCCCCCCCTTTCAGAAAGGGGAGGGGACTCAAATCAAAAAGAACAATTTTTTGTCTTCAAAAACCACCACATACTAAATTTGGTTCCATTTGCTTGATTAGTTCTCGAGTCATGCAGAATAGTGTATTTCATTAGTATGGGAGCCCTACCCCCCCCCCCCCCCTTAAAACAAACATAGAAACATTTTTTGTCTTAAATAACCACCACATGCTAAATTTCGTTCCGTTTGCTTGATTAGTTCCCGAGTTATGCAGAATATTGTGTTTTATTTGTATGGGAGCCCCCCCTTTATGACGGGGAGCGTTCTCAAGCTACAATAAAAAAAACCTGTTTTGCCTTCAAAAACTCACACATGCTAAATTTGGTTTCTTTTGCTTGATTAGTTCTCGAGTTGTGTAGAAATTTGTGTTTCATTTGTATGGGAGCCCCCCTTTCCAGTAAAGGGAGGGGTCTCAAACCATTATAAGATTGTTCTCCGGCCTCAAAAACCCGTGCATACAAATTTTCATGCCAAACGGTTCTTCCGCTCGTGAGTTAAATCGTGACAAAGGAAACCCCAACTCATTTTTATTATATAGATTATCCCTCTAACGGAAGCTTAAGATGACTCTTATAAGAAATTGTAACTAGAAAGATCTACAATAAAAAGTTTATAGAAAAGCATGCATCAAACCATTCTACTTAATGTAGACGTGTTATTGCCTCTTTCTAGTATGGCAAGTAAGGTACGGAGTTAAAAGTCCACAACAGACCACAAACAAAGGCTTCGCGGTTGTAAACGTGAATGGAGTGTTCTTCTGCGGCTGTTACGCACCGCCAAGATGGTCAATGAACAGTTTTCTAACATGCTCGATCGTATGACAACTGAGCTAACTGGCCTCAACTCGTTGATAATAGCGGGGAACTTCAACGCGATTCTTCTGGAGGCCTTGGCTAGGCTCAATGTGGACCTAGCCAACGTGGGTACAAAGAGTACCTACAAAAGAAACGGAGCGGAATCGATAATCGATATAACTTTCAGCAGTCCTGGGCTGCTTAATAATTGGAGGATGGATGATGGCTACACCCATAGCGACCACTTGGCGCTTCATTATTGAACAATACAAGGCAGCGTGCGGAAGGAGGAGCATCCACTCCATTTACCCGCAGAGTGGATGACGAGACATTTGAAGAGGCGCTTGAGAGGGAATGAAACTTACGCGAAACCCAGGAACTTTGCGGCGAACGACTCGTTATGGCACTTCCACGAGCGTGCAATGCGACCATGCCGAGGGAAGTCAAACCGTGGAATGGAAGATCGTCGGTGTATTGGTGGACGGAGTCGATCGCCGACCTTCGAAGAACATACCTCCACGCAAGACGGAGGATGCAATGAGCGCGGTCAGACGCCGATAGAATCGAGCGTAGAGGGGTGCTAGTCGCCGCGAAGGCTGCACTAAAGAGGGAGATAAAGGCCGGCAAGCGAGCCTGCTTCGAGGGCCTGTGTCAGAAGGCCAATACGAATCCGTGGGGTGACGGGTGACTGTGCAAGATTCTTGGAAGCTACAACACAGAGGTAGGCCAGAAACGTTTTCAGATCACTGCAGGCGTCCCACAGGGTTCGATCCTGGGTTCGGTGCTATGGAACACAATGTTCGATGAGGTACTAAGGCTTGAGTTCCCGAACGGGGTGAAGATAGTCGAGTTTGCGGACGACATCACCCTGGAGATATGTGGTGAATCCATTGAAGAGGTCGCGCTAACGGTCTCGCACTCCATTGATATTGTGGAGAGATGGATGAGTTCCAAGAAACTGGAGCTATCCCACCGTAAGACTGAGGTCACGGTGGTAAATAAACGAAATTTGGAGTAACATGCGACGATCAGTCCAGGTAACTGCACAATTGAATCGAAGAGATTTTTAAGGTATCTTGGGGTCATGATCGACGACAAGTTTTCCTTTATCAGTCACGTCGATTGCAAGAAAGCCTCTATGCCTCCAGTGTCACCCTGTCCATACTTAGGTATGGCGGGCCGGCATGGATCACCGCCTTGAGTACCAATAGCTACACTAGTAAGCTAGAGAGTACACATAGGCTTATGTGCCTAAGAGTGGTTAGTGCATACAAAATGGTATCACGCGACGCGGTCTGCGTCCTAGCTGGGATGATGACAATAGGCATTGTCAGAAAATAGGATGTAAAGTGCTTCGAACAACGTGGAAAAAGAGGTATTCGAAAGACTACTTGAGCCACATCTACTGTTAAAAGGCAAAGGGAAAGGAACAACTCCACCAAAGGTCGGTGGATCCATCGACTAATCCCGGAATTAACCGGGTGAGTTGGTAGGCGATACGGTGAAGTGAATTTCCACTTAACGCAGATTTTGTCAGGCCATGGCTGTTTTAGACAATATCTACGCAAACATGGGCATGCAAAGTCCTCCGCATGCACCGAGTGCGCGGGAGTTGAGGAAACCGCGGAACATGTATTCTTCGCATGTCCTCGCATCAACGGTGCGAGGTCTGGTATAACAGCAGTAAGCGCTCTCGACACAACTTCGGACCATTTGGTCCAGAGGATGTGCCAAGACCGGGACATCTGGGACACGATGTGCATAGCAGTTTCTCAGATTTTCCTTGTTCTCCAACAAAAATGACGAAACGACCAACGGCAGGTCGCAGTAAAGGCCAAACTACTAAAGCCCTAAGTAGTAAGACATAGTGGGTGCTTAACAAGCACAATAGCCCCCTCCTCGAAGTAATACCTAATTGTGGTTCCGGGGAGGGTGTGTGGGTTTTTTTTTTAGTGGGTCGAGGAGTTGGCACCCTCATCTCCACACCCTGAGTTCTTCAGGAGTCTGGTTGCAGATTTTCCATCCCGCCTTAAAAAAAATAAAAATAAAATGGCAATAGAAGGCAAACATATGAGTCGTGCATTTATATTTTAGTTCACGGTCGTGTATTTTTGAGTGTTTCAACTCACACAATTAAATACGCGTGACCTATTTTTCAACTCATGATTTGATATTGCTTTCCAAGACAATATTTTACCCCTTATTATTTTTTTTAAGTGACAAGCAATACTCTAGGATTTGCGTCTATTTGTACATCAATCTTAATCATTTTCTGAAAATTTGAGAGTGGCACTAACATATAGATATATCATGTAATGGTTATTAATCTTAAGAGTGACACTGACATAAACATTGACAACGCACGTCGTTAAGTAACTGAATCATTATTTGACAATACTCAGATCATAAATATGGACGCGACTGGGTAGCTCAGTGGTTACCCGTTCTGTTTACCGAGCAGAAGGTCGGGAGTTCAATCCCAGGCCCGTCCCCTGCCTTGCCATTTGTCACTTGCCTCTTTCTATCACCACTAGATTTAAAATAAAAACTATAAGGAACAGCCCAATGGGGTTGTACGCAAAGTTGACGTAGGATTACGAAACTATTTCGAAATAATCTACATATATATCTATGCATACCAACTGGATCATACATATTTCCCTTCAGATTTGATAAATTTGCCACGAGCTTGGCACGACTGCATTAAAAAGCCACTTGCTTGCGACAGCCGCTGAGTCATCATTCTAGCTGGTTGCTCGCCCGCGTACTTTTCTGCAGGGTACTTGCAACCGTCAGCTGTCAGAGCAGTACTGGCCCATTGCCGCTCTGCACAGCTCCATGGCGAGCGAATGAAGAAAATTTGAAGGTGTCCCTGTTTTATATCGTGCACTGCTGAATGTGAGACGTTCCTTACTTAAATTTGAAGTCTGTGATAGCAAAGTACTGTGTATTTGGTAAATTTACTCTGAAAAATCGGCATTATAAGACATCACCTTATATTTGCGTTAATGTCAATAGTTGAATGTTAAAAATCAATAGTTTTTAATATTTAAATCGAAGCGAAGAAAATGTTCCAATCGATTGGTGCAAACATTTTGAAAATCAATCGTGGAATGACTTAGTTATTAACGTTCAAAACCTATATATTTTTCGTGACGCTCCAAATTTTCGCAATTCGAACGTGTACCCCAGTATTGAAAACACAGACGTAGTCCTACGTCAAAAGCAGTCTACTGCGCTCTCTTTCATTGATCGCTTCACTTACCACAGTGCATCCATGATCTAAAAATAAAACCTGCCTCACTAACACAACTATCCTTCCCTTGGAAATTGTAGAGTTGCAGTGGTGATCACGGTCTCTAATAACAACGATTGTCAAAATAATCATCCTTCTTCCCCCCTCCCCAAAGACCGTGAAAACGTGGTCGGCGCCGGTACTGATCTATAAATAGAATTAGTGAATTTGTACATTGAAGATGTAAAAACTACTCCCAAGCTCCATCTATGTGGTTCTCTGTGCAATCACACTAGTTCTGATCAGTAAAGGAGTAGCAACTACGATATTGCACGGTCTTTTTTTTTAAAAAAAACTCAGATCACAAATTTCTCGACTCCCTGGGCATTGAATTAAGAACTGCGGAAATGCCTTTAAAACACTAACACACGAACACATGCAGTTTTTGAACAACGCATGCTTTGAGAAGACGTACTCGACCCGAAAACAAACAACCATGGTGGAACGGTGAACCACGGAATCAGCGCAATCGACCCCAGAGAGTCTTATATTTGCTATCTCAGGAATAACAGGAAGGGCGACTCAAAGCAATCCTGGAGCTATCTGCGTAAGCGTACTTCATTTGGAGGAGTTCCCCAATCTGTTAGCTTCCGAGACAAAACCACAAAGGCAGCAATTTAATCTACATATCCTGTCGCGTCGTTATTTTATGGCGTACTAAGTAATTATTCCAAACCGTTTGTCCGAATAACATTTGAGTGGTCTGCAGATGTTCGATTTAAATTGGCTCCCATCGGCCAAATTCTTTCACGCAAGATGACGCGTACACAAAGCTACGTTGCATCGACAGTTCTAAGGGACCAGGATCGGATGGACTTGCTGACAGGTGACATTTATCAAGGAATACTATCGTTGCATAAACCAGATTCCTTGGTTTTTGACCGGTCCCTTGCTGAAAGTGTGTTTCCTGTAAAACGGAAAGAGGCTCTGATAACGCCTATTCACTAATCCGGTAACGTTCCGAAGGTTTTGGAGAGCATATTGCTGAGTGTTTCCTATACCGCAAGTATATCATTACTGATTAAATAAAAATGCATAAATGATCAATAATTTCAATAGATTTAACAAAACATTCCAGGATACCTCATATCAAGATTTTGGTGAATTGCTGCTATCGCTGAAAAAGAACGAAAACGTGCTCAAACGCGAAACCACAGAACTCTACACTTTAACACTTTCCAACATTTCTTGCATTTCCGGGTCAACCGAATGAAGATCATTTATAGTAGATACGAATGTTTGTAGTATTGTTCATTTACTTAAACACATACACTATTATATAAAAAAATCATGAGAATGGAAGGGACCATCAAGGCACCCGATTGAAGCACACTGGATGGGGAAAATGGGAATGCTAACTCCCCATTGCTAAACGTTTGTGAATAGAGTGCGGGCTCTTCCCGCCCATTGAAGTATCCTCATGTTAAATAGCTCCCTCTTATGACCAATTGTTTAATATTATTGTTGCAAGGAGATTCTTTATATCCCTGTGGATACGTATAACTGATGTTGCCTACCACTCCACTCAAACCGTTTTTGGACCTTCATACAATGGCCACGAATAGACCCAATATGGTGCTTGTAGATCAATGTTACACCCATACTCGTCAAAAGTTTTCAACTAAATAAAGTCAGTAGGTTAACTTTCAGTACAGAAAATGTCTTATTTAGCATGTCTAAGCAAAGATATAACTGGTTGAATACAGGCTTCAGCTCAATTACTTTATGAGTTTAATCAAAATTGCAATTGCAATAAAGGGCGATACGGTCAAAATTTGGTCAATATCAACTTGACGTATTTCTTTCAATTTTGCATTTAAAAAACCTGAACACCCCCCATTTTGAAGGTGTGTGTGTAGAATGTTGCTCCTATTTTGATTTTGGAATTCACTCTTCAGTTGTCAAAATGCCGTCCAAGCAAGAAGAGCAGCGTATCAAAATTTTGCTCGCGCATCGCGAAAATCCGAGCTACTCGCACGCAAAGTTGGCAAAATCGCTAAAAGTTGCCAATTCAACCGTTACAAAGGTAATTAAAGTGTTTGGGGAATTTTTGTCGACAGCCAGGAAGTCTGGATCGGGGGGAAATCGAAAACCGGAAGCCGCTGAGACGACAAAGAGAGTTGCCGGTAGTTTCAAGCGAAACCCTAACCTATCTCTCCGAGATGCCGCAAATAAGCTGGGTGTATCGTCTACAACCGTGCATCGAGCCAAAAAACGAGCCGGACTATCGACTTACAAGAAGGTAGTGACTCCAAATCGCGATGATAAACAAAATACGACGGCCAAGCGCGATCCCGGAGGCTGTACACGACGATGCTGACGAAGTTTGACTGCGTGGTAATGGACGACGAAACCTACGTCAAAGCCGACTACAAGCAGCTTCCGGGACAGGAGTTTTATACGGCAAAAGGAAGGGGAAAGGTAGCAGATATTTTCAAGCACACGAAACTGTCAAAGTTCGCAAAGAAATATCTGGTTTGGCAAGCCATCTGTACCTGTGGCTTGAAAAGCAGCATTTTCATAGCTTCCAGGACTGTCAACCAAGAAATTTACGTGAAAGAGTGTTTGAATAAACATCTGCTGCCTTTCCTGAAGAAACACGGTTGTTCCGTACTGTTTTGGCCGGATTTGGCATCTTGCCATTACGGTAAAAAGGCCATGGAGTGGTACGCCGCCAACAACGTGCAGGTGGTTCCCAAGGACAAGAACCCTCCCAACACGCCAGAGCTCCGCCCAATTGAGAAATACTGGGCTATTGTCAAGCGGAACCTAAAGAAGACCAAAAAAACTGCTAAGGACGAGCAGCAGTTCAAGGCAAACTGGCTTTCTGCGGCGAAGAAGGTGGACAAGGTGGCTGTACAAAATCTGATGGCAGGGGTCAAGCGTAAGGCCCGGCAATTCGGATTTGGAAAAGCGGAAGCCTAACTGAATATTTTTCTTGAATTTTATACTAATTGAACTTGAAAAAAAAATTTAATTTGATTTTTTAAATAAACGATTTCACCGATTTACACGCGTTTTCCCTTGACCAAATTTTGACCGTATCACCCTTTATTAGGCTGAGTCAAGGTTTCCAATTAATCATGTGTATTGATTACTTTGAACGCTTTTGAGCCTTTAATAACATGCTCAGCACATACATTTCCCAATCGAGATCATTGAATTATTTGCCCATTTTGTTCCCTTCTTTCAAAATCAAATTAACACAACTCTGACTTGAAGCTTCTTGTGGAAAATTTCCCGATGGCTAGGGTTGATCACCATCTATCGTAAGCCCCAAACCCAATTCCATCCTCCCTCCAATGGAGTTAAACTTTCTGCCCTGTTAAATGAGTCAAGCCCAAGCGAAAACTTTCCTCCGGAAGGCCACTCAACACTTTAGGCAAGGCTACTTGGAAGCGCACCGGTGTGAAAACAAGGATCGGCTGCCGATACGCTTCGGTCTAAAGAAAATCCCAGAGCCCTCCTCTAGGCGGGGACAGCACATGGAGAAAAGTTTTTAATTAAAATTAGTAGGATCCATGGAAGCACCCTATCCTGATGATCCGGTGACCTTTTTGCGGACATCTCCTGATAATCTAATGGTGCTGACGATGATCTTTCTGAATAGATACGTTCGAGTAAATTATAGTGATTCTGCAACAACGGATGGTTGTGGGTCACGATACGAAACATACAGAACAGAACAAAGGTTTCTTACTACCAATGCTGGAAAAATCTTTGACAAGTATTTTCAGAACTTCGTTGTGTCAGATTGGTACACTTTTGCCGAAGTTATTTTCTTTCTTGCACAATCGCTGCTTTCGTCGCATGGCGAAACTTTCACTGGCTGTTCTCATTTTATGATGGCAACATTAGCATGACTGATTGCCAGCTTCACTATCCTTTTTTTTATTACAGGCGCGTTCTCAGTAGGAAAAAGTAGGACGCTAAATTATAATTAAAACTGCGAATCATTCCGTTTTGCGGAGACTCGAGGAGGGTCGGTGGCTTTCGGTTTATTCCTAGCCTTCTCTTCACATCAAGCTGACGGTAACGAGGCAATGAATAGAACAAGGTTTCAAAAGGGGAAATGAAAATTTTATGGCATTGATAACTGCCATAAAAAAGGAAAATGATTTCGGAAACTCGCGATTTACAACCCACGCTTGCTTTGATTAACGAGATCGTGATACATATCATATTCGGTAGCAGGTGGATGGAGTCGTCGTTTTCGTGTTGTTGTTGTTTTTATTATGAGATGTTTCATGGGCGGAGAACTACATTGCCGCGGAAGTCAAATTTGTATCTCAATTTAATCCTTTGTTTGGTACGATATCTCACACGGTCGTTTGCAAAAACCCATTAATGGGTGAAAAAACACCCATTTTCGCTAGAAGTGTCTCTCCCCATTTAATGGGTAAACTCGATTTACCCATTAATGGGTAAAAGCAGTGTATGTCACAAAATGGGTATTTATTCACCCATTGCAAAGAAGCCAGGTTTTCCCATAATGGGTAAAAAATTACTCATTTTTGCATGCAGATTATGCAGCAGTTTGGTATATTATAAACGAGATTATAAATTCATGGTTTTCATGGTACTTAATCAATAAATGCAATAGAAAAACACAAAATAGTACTTGTATTTGTTTTATTCATGCCTTTTTTGGTTAACTTATGGAATCATCCATCAATAAATCCTCCAATCGAGCTTTCAGATCCACGTTATTTGGCTGTTTACATGAAAAAATGTGCCAGCTTTCTTTCCGGAACAGCATTCTTCGGGCTTGTACTGAGGTTATGCCCAAATTTGATGTGCTGAAAACCAGGGCAGAGATAATATTTAAAATAGATCAGGGATTCAAATAATAAAAATTCTTACCCTCCAGCTTTCTGTATGAATCTTCGATCAACTTCTTTCTAAGCTCGTTTTTTAATTCCTCCATCTTCATGTTTCCACCAACTTTGAACTTTTTGTCACCCATTTTTTAATTGTATGAGGTTTCCTCTAATGGGTATTTTTTACCCATTGTGTATTTGAGAAATTCCCCCATTTTGTGACAGATAGGAGAGCTATATTAAAATGGGTGATTTTTTACCCATTAATGGGTTTTCGCGTACAACCGTGCAGTTCAAGAGTGACAACATGGTATTTTATTGTGTGAAAATATCCTGTGGAACCCCGTTTTATCATTACTTTAATAGGCTGCACCAGGAGTTTCAATGTTTTTTGATCAAATAAAATCTGTAAATCAACTATAGAAAGATCATTAAATTTGTAATCCGAATATTTTGTCTTTACGTCCGTTTGAAAAAAAAAGTGATAATTACGCCTTATTTTACATATACACTTTTACCTAGCTCTATCTGTGATGTTTAACCTCCCTTCCCTCTGCTTTACCACGATTTTTCAATTGATGAACTTGAAAAATAAGAAGACACGGAGTGATAATATTTTTAGCATCCCTCACACGGTTACTGGCTAAAACCCATTAATGGGTGCAAAAATACGCATTTTTCAACACCACACGTAGATGTCAAACAATGGGTATAATTTGATTTGCCCAAATGGGTAAAAAAATACCCATCGGTGAGAACTTATTAGCAGGAAAAAAATGGGTGAAAAATAGTTATGAAAATTATTTAACTCTCTTCAGTCGTTTGTGCGTTGCGATTCAGTTGAGTCTCGAATCAAATAAATCCGGTCCAAAATATGCCAACAAATAAGCTGAGCAAAAGTAGATAGTTGGTCCAGTTGGTATGTAAAAGATTCCTAAATATATGAACAAATAAATTTTAAATAATTAATTTCCAAAACCACCATTTTCAGATTGTTTGAAAAATGGAAGAGCTTCGAAAGAAACTGGACTTCGAGTCTTATACAAAAAATTAGAGAGTAAGTAAATCTAAATTTATTCGGGAAACTTTTTGTTAAATTGAATTTTAAATTAAGGTTACGAATGTCCTGTTGCTGGCTGAAGCTCCGCTGCAGATAACTTCCAGGATCTAAACAATCACATAAAAAACTTCCATAACCTCAAAACCAGCGTTAAAAATACCATTCCATTCCTATGTAAAAGCTGTGGGTCCTTGCAATCTACGTTTTGGGCTTTTGCTCGCCACACAGTTCATTTTCATCCAAGGATCCATCTGGATGAGGAAGCTGCTTTTGCTGATACTTCATTTTACATAATATTAAAGCTGTTCAATAAAAAATATTTAGAAATATATCGACTATCTACGACTATTTTTATTTCCAACGGATAATTTTTCGAAAGCACGCGATATCATTATCAATTTATCTACTCATGATTCAAAAATGCGTGTCTTTTACCCATTTTGTAAAAAAATTGTTTACCCTGATGGGTAAAAAATACCCATTTTTTGACGTAAGCGGCCTGTACTCATTAATGGGTTATTCGCGTTTACCCATTATATGAGGAGTGGCGATTATAGCGAAAGTGAGTACTATAGTACCCATTAATGGGTTTTAGCCAGTAACCGTGCAGCAGGCTTCTTCTTCTTCTTCTTTCTGGTTGCTTCGCCTCATATGTTAGGACCAGTGACTGTGACTATATGCCCTAATCTCAGCAGGCAGGCTTAACGTTTTAAAAAATCCAAACAAAACACAACCGAGAAAGGCCTGACGCACGAGAAGAAGAAAATTTGAACACTGCACAATAGAGGCATAAGAAGGAAAGTGACACTTCAATCATGGTAATGTGTATATCGAATAATCTTCGAACCCTCCGATATCGCGCATCAAGTCATTTTCATCTAAAGTTTGCTCGGAATTCGCTAGAGACACCCTCAACTGGCCATCCTATACCCAACTGCCTGGAAAAATATCATCACGCCATCTCCTCCTCCTTCTTCATTTTGGATTCGTTGATAGTGGAAGCACTATTTCCATTGCTTGCCTGTGTGTGCAATAGTCTAATGGATAGAATGCGAAATCAATCAGCAATACTGAATTTTGCAATGAGAATATTGCGAATCGGCTATCATTACTAATCATTATGAGAATTATTTAGATCTATTCGCTTGATGACTGATAACTGTTAAGGACTAATAATATTAAAAAGAAGAAAAAAACTAACAACATCACTGGTTCAAAAAAAACGATAAATACACTCAGCAAAATAAACTTTCGATATTCATAAGATTCCGTTATGATTATTTGCTATAAGAATTCAATGTGAATTTCATAAATTTATCTTATGAAATATAATGATGTTGAAAAAATAAAAATATGGAGCAGCCTGGATTCGAACCTTGAACGTTGGGGTTATGGGTCCAGTGACTTGCCCACTAGAATATATCAACACTTGTAATCAGGGAGGCTTTAAAGCGTACAAGAACAACAACGTGTGAAACAAAATCCATTCATAAGTCGGCCTTATGAAATTCCAAAGCATCGTTCATAAGACGAACCTTATGAAATTCTTAAGATTATTTGGCTGAGTGTACAACGTATATTTCACAGATTTTATATTTATCGTGTAAGGTTCTTCTGCCATGGCAAATTTGTGTAGGTGTGAGTGTATTAGTGAAATACATATTCGTGTGTTGATTCGTCAGGTATCAATCAGTGTTTGTTATTAATCACATTCTTCTGTTTTCTTGGCGGGAAATAAGTTTTAAAATGGATATCTGCGTCAATGACGTCTATATAAGGTCTGGCGCAGTAGCCACAACAGTATTAGTGAAATGAGCAAAATTCGCTCATGACATTAATACCATTGCATTCCTTGCGCACGCTTTACAAAAGCTCGCAAAGCGTTACGTCAAACTATTTATTTTGATTCGTTCGCTCCGTGATTGTTTGTTGTATGCGCTATAAAACTTAATTTTTCAACAGATTCCAGTCTACCGATGATGGAAAATTGGCTCTATATCGCTACTCGATTGTCAAGTCCCAGCGTTTGAAAGTTTGTGAGGCAAAAATTCAAGTACCTCAGTAAAATTCTCTATAAATGATCCATGGTATCGAAAGGAAATTCTTCTGCTCAATAAATGGCATTTGTATCATGATTCTTTCCACAATTCAGCATTCAAAATAAATGTTTGAACCGATTTTTTTCATCTGAACCTATGCCCGCCAATAGAAAATTCAATAGGGTTACGTCATTACTCGTAGGCTCAGCAATGTTAACATTATTTTTGCTTCCAATAGAAGCAAGCAGTGCGTTGCCCCAGACCTTATATGGACGTCATTGTATCTGCGTCACCTTATTACAAAGCTTGAAATAGAAAATTGAAGGTGAATAGGAAGCGAAAACAATAATGTTATATTTTAACTAGTATTTTTAAGCTATTTACAGGAAAAATGCTGAAAACAGCCTTGAGAAGGGAAGGATAGGCAACAATCAATGTTCAACTAGTGATTTGAAATTGGTTCACTGTTTTAGAGCCCCTAGTTCCGAAGAACACCTTGCAGTCTGCACCTTGCCATGCATTCTTGGGATTTTCTTTACCTGGTGGTACAAGTATCCTTGTTTTTGTTTTGATTCGCTATGTTATTTTGACAGAATATTTGAGGGTGTATTGATGTAAGTGGCGCGCTTGAAACCGATGTGCTAGTACTTCCTGAGCCAAAACATGTATTTATTTTCTTCATGACTAACCAACCGCTGGGGTAGGTGAGCTTCGACAACAAGGGTTAAGTTTGTGTGAAATAGGCATCAGAATTGGTAGGAGCAAGGATGTCGTTCAGAATAACCTTCGAATGGACGAAAAGCATCACGAAGCAGCTATATCGACGTCCATCCACCCTGACACCGCTCATCAATATGGGGAAAACGAATAGCGATCTACGAGAAGCTGTCATCGACAGAAATTATGAAGAAAATAAGTCTCTCGATATTGTGTCGTCAGCACTAAATTATAGCTTGGCAGTCTAAGGTCGGAAGTTCGAAAGTTTTTTTTCTTTTTTTTTTTACAAAAAAAGACCCTGCGTTTCGTAATTGCTACTCCGATACTGAACAGAACTAATGGGATGCGTTCATTAAAAAAACGACTAAATGTTGCGATTTTCCATGCGATTACACTGCCACCTAGTCCACCGGTCAGTAGCCAATATATACTAGTTGCCTATATACTGTGAACATTTGACAGTTCGATCAATTCGTTTACGGCAGCTATGTTGAGAATGGTGAAAGAACGTCGATCTATGGTTTGTTTGTTCCCTTGCCATCCCGGTTTAGGCTTCATCCGGGCCTTAAAAAATCGGGCATCGTGGTCCACTTCATGTCGGCCAGATACGACCGCGCTTCTAGAGAAGGGAGAGTCCATCGAGCGGAAGCATGGTTCCGGTCGACCGTTTCAGGCGGCCGTAGGATTTAACAGAAGCTCAAACGGACGACGGAAGACAAGGTGGTCACTTTTTTCCGTGCGTTGGGCCGGGAGGTCGGTGTTACTGGCCAAACGATCAAGAAGTATTTGGCCAAAATGGATATCTACATGCTGAAGCATCAGTTCAAGCCTGCCGTGTCGGAAAACTAAGCGGAAACCCAGAAACAACGGCTGAAGATTCTGGTCAAAGAGATCTTCCCGACGAAACGAGACGTGCGACAGCATGCCAACCCTCCCAACGTGTCCCAGCTTCATCCAATCGAAAAGTTCTGGGCAAATTTGAAGAGGAAAGTATGTTTGAATTTTTTCGTGACTTCGGAACTTTGTGTAAAAACATAACAGCGTGTTTTGTTTAAAGAAAAACAGGATTTTTATTATTTCAATTAAAGTTAGTTAGCACCCCTTGGGTTTGAACAATCCAAAGCGTTAATTATTCTCAATGAATAAAGCGTTAATTAACAATGATAAATTCGATTATTCAAACGCTGCGATATCAACATGCTTCATCTAGCACCGTCTATCATGCGCTCTATGCATATTACTTCCAGCGCATTGCAAGGACGGAATTCGCAAAGATCTTCGGAAAATCATTCCTAACCATAGGCCAATGGATCGTTAAATATGAGCTGAACGAAATTGATCAGTGGATACAAAGATTGCAGACGTACACAAATATTCAGAGCCAAAATGAGGGAGTGGATTGTTGAACTCTAACGCAGAGAACCTGTGTTGTTCCTTGAGGAGGCCAGAAAGAGGTTTCACCAAAAGTTTTTCATATCGATTAGCGTATCTTCGATATGCATCATCTTGCATGAAGCAGCAGGAAGTGTATCTAGCGGAGAGCAATGCAAATCCTGGAGGATGAAACAACACGATTAGTCCTTGAGATATTATCGATGCCTTGAGACCTAAGAAATCATGTTTTTTTGGATGTAGTTACCTTTAACAATCAAGGATACTCGAGAATCTTCAATAGGAGGATTTCGTTTGGGTGCTGTTGAGAATTTGCCCTGAAAACAAAAAGTTGCAAAAGTATCCAAGTTTGTATTCGATTTGGATTCTTGATGCGAATCTCATACGCTACCTACGTTAAATTGTAATTATTCGGATTTATTTTGCCACCGTATTGTCCCGTTCTTCAACCCTGTTGAGGTAATATTTGGCCTCATTAAACAGTTTTTGAATAAACCGCGGTGGTGGTTCATCAGAGTACATCTGAGTTCTACGACTTTTGAGCACTGTGGTTACATTCATGCCGGAAAAAGCTCTCCAGAATGACACCCACAGTTTGGAATAGTAATAGCGGTCGAATAGCATATTTCATTGAAGCAAATAACTCGCTTTCAACTAATTCTCTGTTTTCCAACTCTTGTATTTAGGACCGAACTCCGTCCAACATGTTTTAAGCGTTTAATAGCGTTCTCTCAGCCATCCACTGATGTTGTTCTGAGCAATAATCTGTCCCTTATGTCTTCGCTTATTTCAAGTTTCAAGCTTTCAAGCTTATTGCATTCACAATTCGCTCATTGCTTGCTCTCAACTTAGTGTTCTAAATGCACTTCCACAGTTATTAAATGAGAGCTTTCGATTACAGGTACCATTTTTGCATTAGTATGATTGTGTGGTAAGTACAATCATACTCCATGCCCAGGAGTCGAGCAATTTTCCTTAACGACCAGACCGAGAATCGAACCCAGACACCTCCAGCATAGTGTTGCTTTGTAGCTGCGCCTTTACCGACTGACCTAAGGGAGGACCATTCCTTTATGTACGGCTTCCAATCTGTTCGGTTCTTTTCACGCAGTTCATCCGCCAAAGCGGAATCTTCTCGGATAGAATGTGCTCCAGCGGATCGGGACTGTGAGGAGTAGAAACTGGCTTGATGATTAACACTGGTTTCAGTATATGTTGATCACTTATACACATAAACTTGCACAGTTTTTCCCTTCCACCTTCTCAAAATCTTGGCTGTTAGAGGTTCGATTCCGTAGAACTTATTTTTAGCCGTATCTTGAAATGTCAAAATCTCGCATGCACCATTTAAGGTGAGCTGTCGTTTTCTAAGTCGATGGACGATCATCCTGGTCCGTTCTTCCGGGCTTCGCACGATGGACCGGCATCCTTTTCGTCAGCAATGTCATCAGCTCCAGCGTTGTCCGGCACCTGATATTAATCGATATTTATGGAATAAATTTAATGTTCTTGTTATTAATATAGAATTACAGAATCAAACTATACATTACCCAATGGATTCATTCAATTTGTTAGGAATACAACTTGGAAACAGAAGAAAATTCAAACGCTCTGTTGAACGCAAATCGATGTTATTGTCTTTGTCGGCCCGTATGACACCATGGCAGTGCTGCGAGAATATACAATTTTCCCAAAAAATAGCGTCGGATATGGGCCATGTTGCCAGTTTAACAGAGTCATATAGAAAAACTTTTATTTAAACGCACAATATCTACCCGTCAGATTCATCAAGTTTTAAAACGGGGATCCCAATGTTTCGGCTTCTACCTCGTCACAAGAAAGTCCGTTTTGTCTTCGCCTAGAAATACCGATTTTTGGACGACGAATGGTCAAACGTGTTTTTTCAGCGACGAGAGATGTAGATGGGTTTAGTAACCGTTGGCAGGACAAAAGGCAAGACACATCAAGAAAAAAGAAACGAAACTTTGGTGAAGGGACGGTAAAGGCCCAAACACAATGTGAACGTAAACGGAACGGAAACGGTAAGTTTGGATCTAATCAGTTTTCTATCCGACAAGCAGGTTTAGTCAGATTGGGCTCTTCCGCTTTCGTTATCACTGCGTTGAAGCCTTAATGATCCGGGCAACTATAAGCTTGACTGAAGAAAAAAAACGCCTGTTTGCTTCATTTCGACGAGGATGTACTCTGAAAAGTATTGCCAGTTGCTGGAAGAAGTTCTAATCCAATTTTCCAAAAATGTTTTGAAAAAGAACATGATTTAACAACAAGACAATGCTGCCTGTTATGTCTCCAAATCAAACTAGGAATTGGAGTGGCCTGCCTGAAGCCCGGATCTAAATTCAATTGACAAGTTTAGGGGTATCTTTCTCATAATGTTTTCTAGATGGGGGTAAGATGGATTCGAATATATTTAAAAACTTCATAACTTCTATATATTGCCGGTTGGAAGAAGTCATAATGAGAAAAGCCTTCGGAATATCAAACTTGTCAATATACTAATTTCCAACCCAAAAAAAGATAAAACTCAATTATTATTTTTTACAGATGTAGAAACTAGGAAACAAGCTATTTTTCACAAGTTTTATTGTTTCAACAACCGGCAGTGTACAAGATTGATTGTTCATTTGAAAATGAAAAATTGCCCAATCGTCTCATGTCCTTATACTTATTTCCGCCAGTGTAGTGCTAACCAGTAAATTTTGAACTAAAACATGGAACTTCTTGAGCAGTCATGCGCTAGCAGCAATGTTAATTCATTGTCATTCAAAGCCAGTTTAATTTTAGCCCAACGAAAGATCGGCCGACTGAACTATCTAATCGATTGGTCAGACTACGTCGCCCAAGCGGCAAGCAAAGCACCAACTGGATCAATTTTCTGAAGGTGTAGTCATGATTTTGAGTCATCAAACGGTACAAATACTTGGGGTATTTGTAATTGTCCTATTTTGGGCCCTACGCAACCGATTCCAGAATATCCGGATGTGGCTAAATTCACTGGTAGGTCTATGGTATGATATGGAGATCCGTCGAACGGTACAAATATATAAGGTTCAAAAATTGTCGTCTTCGGATGCATACCGGAACCGGTTCTGATCTGTGCCCAGAATGGCCAGTTAAAAAAAACCAGGCCAGGCATACCATTGATTTGAGAGCAAGATATCCAAAATCAGTTTGAGAATATTTTTTTGGGAACGAAAAAAAGTCTTGGGTCATTTTTGACCCTGAATGCACTATGTGTAACTTTTTTTGTAGCGTAACTTCTAGATGTCGCTGAAAGCTTTAACTGCTCAAAATATGTTCGTTTTCAAAAGTTAGGAAAAGTCAGAAAATGTCAGATCCCTAATTTTTTCCGTTTAAGCTTTAGAGCTTTTTTTTAGATATTGATTGGAGGAGGTGACGCCAAAGTCACGATTTTGAATCTCACCCACGGACAAGTTAGGGGCTATGCATAAACCACCATAACTTTGTTGTGGGGGGAGTGTTGACCAATGTCTACGCTCCATACAAAAATTAAAAAAAAAGGTGTGGAGAAAAGACGACGAGGGGGGAGGGGGGGTTTGAGATTTCCAAAAATGTGTCTACGTGGTTTATGCACAGGCCCTTGCGAAAATACCCAACATGTATTTGAGTGACTACGACGGGAGATAAACCAGCTAAGGGCTGAAAGTCTTGATAATCTAGGAATTATAAAATAAAATTGATTGGTCAAAAACGACCCAATGCACAAGGCAGATTAAACGAACGTTTAAAAATACTTTGCATGTATTTCTTCAAGTGTGCAAAAGTATTCTTAGATTATTTAATAATTGTTTAAAATTATTTAATCACTCAAACTTATTAAATGAGTGGATGCTATGAGTAATGATGTAGTTAAAATGTAAACAATAATTCGCATTCTACGGCATTTAGTTTGGTACTGTGGTGTACACTTCTCTGAAATCTCCGAATTCATCCAAACTCAAATATCAAATCCATAATTCTTGGAAACTTTTTAAGCATTCACCTTTGTTTAGCATGTTTTATAATTGCTTTCCCAAACAAACTCCCCAAATCAGCAAAGCAGTAACCGTCTTAATATCAACTATTGTTTTCCTCAATAAAAAGTAGCGCCGCGTCCAATGTCATTATCATGTTATACTTTAACATGACCAGAACTCGACGGGAAGACCACTATAAAATGTTCCTACAAAGTTACGAAATACATTTTTTTAATAAGCCTATTTAATGTCAGACACGCTGCTCAGCTCTGTGTTCTAAGACATATCACACTTTGTACTGTATGTCAAGTACAACTAAGTACCCATAAAACTAAAAGCACTGTTTGGTAATCAAAAAATTTAAAGTCAACAAGTTAATTGAAATTACTTTGACGCACTAAGCTGGTTTAAGGTTTGACATTTTGTTTTATTTTTCTTTTTTATCATCGAGATTTTTAGCCTTGAGCTGGTTCATCTCCTATCGTAGTCACTCAAATACCTTTTTGGGTATTTTCGTAACTTGTCTGGGGTGAAATTCGAACTCGCGACTTTGGTGTGAGAGGTGCGGATGCTAACCACTACGGCGGGGTCGCCTTAGTTTGCCACTTTGAATGAAGGATCATATTCGAGGAGCGGGGATAGGCACGAGTGGATGATCTTCCGGAAGTCTGTCTTAGTTCTTGGTTTCACCGACGAAGTTGAGCTACTAGGATTAGGCTTGTTGAAAACAAAACGCATGTGGGGAAGAGACTCACGAGAATAAAACACTTGCCTCCCATCACGAGTACAGTCGTCGATGACGAAATTGAGGCGGAAATCGAATTGGTGACCACCGATAACGATACCAGCAGAGAGAAAAAGGCGCATTATGGCTTGTAATCTTGCCTACTTTGGGGTTCGAAGTACGCGACACTAATTAGATTACCCAAGCAACACATCTCTGTCATTATTGGTTGCAGCAACCTGTTTGTGACTAACTGGAGGCACATTACAGATAACTTATGGGCGGTAATCCTCCACGGCCACGAAACATGGGCGTTTCTAGTGGACCAACGCGCTCTTGGTGTCTTCAAATGGAAAGTATTGCGTATGGTAAATGGAGGACTGCAATTAGAAGACGGGCCGTGGAGGAGGCAAATGCATCACGCATTCCCTAGGCAGCACACTTGTTGCAATACGGTAAATGTTACTCCAATGCTACTCAATTAAGTTACAATAAGGTCGTTGTAATCAATTATGATGGTTTTTGTGTTGCTTGGGTAGCAGTTTGTCGTGAACATGTCGGGCAATATCCCAGTCAAAATGATGCTCGATAACGATCCGATCGACAAAAGAAGAAGAGGCTGGCAACGAGCAAGGCGAGTAGAAGGCGAGGCGCGAGGTGCAGCCATGAACGAATGGAGAATGGAGACAACTTCTGTATACAGCAGAGGCCACCCTGGCCAAGGTTTGGGTAAATAAGGTCACAAATTTGAAGGGGAAAAAATCGAGTGCAACACAACATCATATATAATTAACGGACAATACGCTTAAAAACTGTTTTGTTTGAGTGTAAGCCGTTTTAAGATTAAATTTTTGTTCCAAAAGTTGCACTAACAAAAAAAATTATATTTAGTTTTATTTGAGGACACCAACCTTAATAAAGAAAATTGTTTCCCATACAAGCATTTATTCACGAATTTAGAACAGTACCAAAAAGTCATGTAAATTTATGTGCCCTGAGACCGACACATGCAAGCGTCTCGAGGACGTAGAAATAAGATGAAAGAGACGGAGAATCATTTAGATCCAACCTACCATACACACTTAGATTTTTTTACAGAAACCTGTAAAGTTTTACCGAATTCTCAACAGCTGAACGTTCGGTAATCCGATTTCACGGATTTCGGTAAAATTTTACAGATATCTGTAAAAAAATTACCAGATTTCGGTAAAATTTTACCGAAATCCGTAAAATCGGATTACCGAACGTTCAGCTGTTGAGAATTCGGTAAAACTTTACAGATTTCTGTAAAAAAAATAATTATGTAAGTTGAGTTACGTTTCTTTCAGTTCTGGAAGACATAATTTTACAAGAAATCTTTCTTTACATTCCTCGATGTCCGTCAAGGACGATTTAAGTTTAATGTAAAAGTTATAATTTCTAAGAGTGTAATCCAACAAAGATTGCAGCTGAGCAAATTCAAGTTTCTTAAGAAGGAATGAGTTTGACTTATTCCAAGAACAAATTCATAAAACTTGTTCTCGAGTTTTGGTGAAATTTGGATTGATGACGAAATGATGTCATTTAAAAATAGGTACTTAACATAATTATCTCTTCCTTATTCCAATACAACGTCTGCACAGATTGAAAGATCCATATCTCGCAACGTATGTACCTTCACTATCAAAAACAAGACATGTTCATGAAGCACTTTATCGATAGAATTGAGTAATACATCATTCATTACCTCCTACAGACGGTTTTCACATATGGCACCCCATTTGTTAGGATTCGTACCAAACTTGCAAAGAAAAGCAGAGAAATGAGCTTTTCCGTGCCCTTCGTACCAACGGCAGGAGAAACACTTTTCGGTCTACAAGGCAAGACAACGAAACAATCGCGAAAAGTGAAACTTTTCCAATGAAGCAAAACTTGTCGGGAACAATGGAGATAGTGCAGCCAAGTGGAAGAAAGTCATTGAGCGTGAAACCAACATGACAAAACTTTCAAAGTCAGCTCCCTCTCGGCTTCACTTCTGGATGCGCGAAAGAGTTAATTTATTTATTAGCAATTTTCACCCACTTGTTTTGTAGCGGCAAAAAGAAATAAAAATAGGAATTGAAAGATTCCAACCACTTATCAGCTATGGAATTTGTTCCGTAAATCACCCTCCAATCGGAATAGAGGCACAAATGACGAGGAACTGCCGTCCATGGCTTGAAAATTTGGTCCACAGATAGAAGCTGCGGGAATCCATTCACAGTGTTGTCACGTGCTACAGACAAATGACGCTGTAAGTTCACAAGGTTTGCCCCTGTTAGGCCGGAGATGAGATTTTTCCTATTAGCGGGTGGAAATACGCCGTGTGAGTGAATGAAGACTTCCTTGATTATCAGGATTTTTACGGAGAAGACAAGCAGGTGAAAAATGATTAATTAAATGTCAGCCATGATGTGTAAATGTATGTAACAGACATATCATTGCACACTTTCCTAGGTAAAACATTAAATATCTTATTCGAATGATAAGTAATTGAAGTTATTAATTATCCGACAGGTACAAATGATATATTGCACAGTGATCCGTACGAAAAATCCACGTGTAAAAATGAATTATTAAGAGAACAGATGCCCTCACGTGGAGGTGAAAATATATGCACTGTATATTGCGACGAAAGTGGGGCAGCTGTCAAGATCCTTCATGGTGAGAAATAAAACCCAAGGGAAGTATCTGCCCTCAAAGGGTCGTCCTGGATCCATGGGGAGAATTTTGTTTAGTAAGAATACAAATGATGGAAGATAACATTTTTTCTATTAGATGCCAACATAGAGGAAATGGATGTTGGTATTCATTTAAGTTGGAGGTACTTTTTAGATGAAGGTTAAATAAATGTGTCTACCGGTGAATATTTGCATGCGCTTTGAACACACCAAGATGATTTTTTTAATACAATCCATCCAGCCATCAATCAGACCAAGGCCGGTGTGGCCTCTGCTGTACACAGAAGTTGTATCCATTGCTGTACCTCGCCAGCATCGCTCTCTGCGGAGAGTCTGCAGGTAACCTTCTACTTGATCGATTCACCTTGCTCGTTGCGTGCCTCTTCTTCTTGTACCCGTCGGTTTGTTTTCGAGGACCATTTTCACAGGGCTGTCGTCCGACATTGTTTCGACATGCCCAACCCATCGTAGTCGACCGATTTTAGCGATGTGTATGATGGGAGGTTCTCCCAGCAACTGATGCAGTTTGTGGTTCATTCGCCTCCTCCACGTTCCGTCTTCCATCTGCACACCTTCCGTTCAAAGACACCAAGGGCGCATTGGTCCTCCACTACCAATTCCATGTTTCGTGGCCAGAACTACCGGTCTAATTAATGTCCTGTAGATGGTCAACTTTGTAGTTCGGCGAACTTTGTTCGATCTTAGCGTCCTTCGGAGTCCAAAGTAGGCACGTTTTTCAGCCATAATGCGCCTTTGTATCTCTTTGCTGGTGTCGTTATCGGCGGTCACCCATGAGCCACGATTCGTCTACTACCTTGATTGCACCACCGTGGATCTGAACTCGTGTTAGGAGGCTAACATTGTCTTCTCGTGAGCCTCTTCCCTTTATGTATTTTGTTTTCAACGCATTTATCACAAGCCCAATCCTACCAGCTTCAGGTGAAGATTCTTAGCTTCCTCTGCAAAGGACAACATTTTTATGCGAATCTCAGCTGCCTGTTTTCATTATTGGGTAACCTAAACATTGCGTTTTATAGCAAAACCAGCTAAATTCAAACGTGGTTTCTGCAGCAAAGTATCGACAATTCTGATTTCTTTCCAATGGCGACAAAGATCACCAGAGAGGATTTTTGAGTTGACTACAATCCATCTGGTATCAATATCACAGTTGAGGTTATCGAATGTGAGAGTATCTTTTGTTTAATACATGGTTAGACAGCAAAGTTCCAACTCCAATCTCCTATCCTGACAGTGAGGAGCTGATTTATCTAAGTGACAACTGCGGAGGAGTTAGGAAAAGATGCCCCTTCAATGCCTGCTATCTGTCGAAGGAGCTGAAACTACCGGCAACGTAAGGTTTCCTGTTTTCCCAGGAATTAACTTTTCAGAGAACTAGATATGAAAAAAAAACATCATCTGGGATTTCTAAGTCTCTTGAAAAACCAATCACAACATCAAAAATGCTTTACAGTAAGGTATGGATGCGGTTCAGTAATTTGTTTTTCAATAAAAAAATATATATATTTCGTCCAAAAATCTACTATTCTAGAAACATTTATAAATGATGCAATAGTTTTATAATAGCGTAATAATTAATAAACAAGAACGAGAAAGGAGATTATCTCCAAAGGAATAGGAGAACTTGTTGAAAATACATAATTGTTAAGCAAAGGGCAGATTTGAAAAAAAAAAAAAACAAAAAACTACAAGATACAGCCCTATTGGGTTGTTGGAAATGATAAGGTTGGACTACTCAACTAAAAGTAACCATTCAGATTGTACAATGCAATATTTTTTTAATTAACCCTTTCAGGCCTAAAATTCTCCAAGCGTTATTATGCAAGCAATTTTATGTGTTCTAATTAAATTAGTGCTTCATAACATAGATACAATTGAAAAAAGTAGGATCTATATCCTTGAGATGTGCTAGGTCATCCAAACTGTCCTGAAGTTCAGAACTTAAAATCAACAGTTGTAACACTAGCTTTATCCGCTTTATGATATATATTCATATATTCATACATATTCAATGAATGCCCTGTAAGCAGAGAAGGCATTACGCTGGCGCGTGAGATTTGTATCTTCACAGAGGAAACAACCGTAACTCACCGCAGATAAAGCAAAGTACTCTTTTATTCCGTGAAAAATAGTCAGAGTGAAAATGTGTGCCTGTGATGAAATTGGATGGAGTGAATGAATCACTCTCTTTTTTAAACGACCGCTCTCACGTGCTCTCATCTGTCTTCGCCCACGTGCTCTCATCTGTCTTCGCCCACGTGCTCTCGCTTGCGATCGCTGCCGCGTACACTTGTGCGAGGACAGTGCTCTTTCTGTGATTCGCTGGTGCTATTGAAAGTGAAAAGGTAGTCCGAAAAAAAGGATGCGCGAAGAAACGTTCTTCTTTATTCCTTTGTTATGTAGCGTAAAAACGAATTTACAATCACTGCTGCATAATAGCAGAAGAGCCCACGCCAGTGAGCTCACTGGAGCGCACACGTCAGGGAGTTTATCTGCATTTGCTTCTGTGACTTTGACAGCTCTTCTTCTCATTTTAGAGCGATCGTGTGCAGTGTGAATAAAAACCATTATTCTGCTACCCGCATGCGAACACTGGGGTGAATATACACAAGAGAGAAGAGCTCTCGTTGAGGTAGGAAGAGTGTGTGGAAAAATTAAAATCTCTCTCTTCCACACTGAGGATATGGACATCACTGCCTGCAAGACCAAGAGACATTATGAAATAATCTTTGGATATTCTTACCAATGTTACTTTATGTTGAATAGCCCATAAAGCTACTGTTACAATAGTAGATCTTATGTTTTGCACGTCCTAAAACTAACAAGTTAGTCCTATGATATATGTGGCCGTTTCAGAATATTCATTGAATATGTTTGAATAGTTATCATAGTTATGTATATTCCATAAGGCTCCGGTTACTACTGCATATCTTAAGTTCTGAACTCAAGTCAGTTTTTATGAACTTGAACATCCCAAGGTAATGTGATAATGACTGGTGACCTTAAAAGAGATTCATTGAATGTGTTTGAATGCATATGCAATGCATATTGAATGCGTCACCTTTCATACGTTATGAAGCTAATGTTACGACTGTAGATCCTACCTTCTGAACCAAAGGTCAGTTTTGGTGACCTATAACATCCCAAGATATCTCATTATATAAGGCTCACTGAAATTTGTCAAATACATATGGATACTTTGTTTGGACCAGAAAGCTACAGTTACAGCTGTAGATTTTCAGTTATGAATTCCAGTATAGTTTGGATAACCTAGAAGATTGTCTCATAATATCTGTTGGTCTTCCAAGATATTCAATGAATGTTTTCCAATACACAGAGTAGTTTTGCATAGCTCAGAGATCTTTTATTGCAATTGTAGGTCATATGATCTCAAGGATAGTTTGGATGACCCAGGACATGCCATATTGCTTTATAATGTTTGTTGACCTTTAAGAATATTATTCTTAAATGTTTAAATATTTATTGCAACTTCGTATTGCACAAAAATTACTGCTATAACTCTAAATATAAAGTTCTGAACGCGAGGGCAGTTTGAAAAATATTGACTGTTGACCTTGCAAAAGATTCATTGAATAGGTTTGAATTCATATAGTCACCTTATATAGCCCCAAAGGCTACTGTTTCAACTGTAAATCTTATGTTTTGAGCTTAAGGACAGGTGACCCCAATCATCCCAATTTATCCCGGGATGTTTGTTAACGTTCTAAAATATTAACTGAATATGGATGAATACGTAGCGTTACTTTGTATAGTCTTAAAAGCTATAGTTACTACTGTAGATCTTAAGTTCTGAACACAAGAGTAGTTTTGATGACCTAGAACCTCAAAAAATTATCAAATAATGACTGTTGACCTTCCAAAAGGTTCATTCAATATGGTTGAATACATATCATAATCTTGTGTAGCCCTAAAAGCTACTGTTACAACTGAAGTTCTGAACTCAAGTGCATTTTGGATACCTTAGAATATCCCAGAAAGATACACAAATATTGAACGTTTACCACCAAAAATGTAATATATAATAATTAACAAAAATTCTAAAGTAAAGCTTTTGACTATTGATAAGGCATTCATTTTTTTCATCCTGAACATCTTTATATTCAGGATGTTCTAAGTCGTCAATTCAGTCCTAAACTCATGTGTCTTTTTATATTTTCCAGTTAAAAAAAAATGACGGAGAACAAATTTGCCGAAGATAGTGTACACTCTTATTCAGTCTGTGATCTTACACAGCCATTTTCTATCGGGGATCATATATGATACCTTACGTCTGAAGGAGTTAACGTACTTTTAAGGTCAAGGCTCAACATTTATGAATTTTTCAATCATATGTGGACCGAAATCAATATTGTTGTCTATTGAAATTTATGCGTAGAAATATTTACAATCAATTGGTGCAAAAATTTTTAAAGAGTTTTGAGAAATTACTGAGATATTAACGCTTAAAACTTGACCACTCATCGTTTTGTGATTTTTTTTAAAATTGTTTCCCAGTATAGGCAACAAATACGTAGTCCTTCGTAAAAAACTACAAGGAACAGCCCAATGCGGTTACACGCAACAGTGACGTAGAACTGTGTGTAGCAATGTGTAATTAATGTTATAATCATTTGTTTCAGTGTTTCGTGATGGTCGCCATTTGTAAAATTTCTATTTGGCATGTTGCTCTTGGTAAAAACTTGCATTCAATTTGCACTTCGGAATAATAAAGATACCGTTTAAAATTGCTAACCACGTTTGAAATTGTACAAAAGATTAAAGATATGCGGCAAAAGGAAAGCTGAAACTTGTTTAGTCACCGCTGGCTTCCAATTGACAAAAATGTTGAACAATATGTTAGATATATTTCGATTCAAACAAACTCTGTAGCTGGGAAAATCAAATCGGTCTTCCACGACGGATAGCGTGAAAAATCGAGTGCTGGAAAAGAGGAAAAGTATGTGCTGAATGATTTGCGAACAGTTGGACTTCCAGTTCAAACGATGAATTACGAAAAATTATCGAAGTCGTTCACTCACCTCCAGGGACTTTCTGTGGTTAGCTACGCCAACGCTGAACCTGACATGATTATTGGAATTGAACATGACAGGATGCTTAATAGCCTGAAGACGCGAGAAGGCGGTAACAGTGACTCAGTAGCCGCCAAATCACGATTATTATGGTGTGAACACGGGAAAAATTCTACGCCGTCGAGAGTATTAGTAACACCGAGTAACACAATTCCATGCGGAAATTCTTTGTGGTTGATGATGGTATGGTTTTGAAACAGATGGAATCGGAGGATGACAAGAGACCGCGAGCAATTTTAGAAGCAACTACGGTGCGCAAGGGGAATCGTATGGAGATTGGTTTACTCTGGAGGAAAGACGACGTGTATTTTCCGGACAGTCATCAAATAGCTAACAACCGGCTGAAAGGCTTAGAGAAAAGGCTTGTGAAAGATCCAGCGCCGCGTAGGAGAGTTAATAAACTTATCGAAAGCTTTGAACAGGAAAAGTATGTTCGTGATATCACGCCACAAGAGGTGGAGAACTCGAATCCTCATCGAAGATGGTATCTATCATTAAGTTTTGTGATAAATCCCAAAAAACCCGGATGGTGTGGGATGCTGCAGAAAGGTGCATGGAGTTTCTTTCGACGACATGCTCCTCAAAGGTCCGGACCTACTTGTACCGTTGATGGACGTTTAGACACGGTTCAGAGAAGGCAAAATAGCGGTATGCTACGACATTCTTGAAATGTTTTTCTCGAATTTAAATCAGGAACTCTGAAGAGATGTCACAGTGCTTTCTGAGGCGCGATAGTCTATAGTGTTTGGGGCGACTAGTTCTCCGTGTACAGCGCAGTGTACGCGATCATCAAGAACCCCTATGTGGACGACTTCCCTGTCAGCGGCTATTCGGTAGACGATGCCGTCCAGCTGGTCCAGCAAGTGCAGTTTATCCACGCAACCGCTGAGTTTGAATTTGGAAAAATTCTGTCCAACTCACCGGAGGAGCTCAACCGCCTTGGAGAGACTAGTCCAATAGTGAGACGTTAACTGTGGACAAATAAATAGTCCAGAAAAAGGTATTGAGAGTTATGTGGGTTCCCTTAGCAGATCACTTCACGTTTGATGAAACAGGCTTTCAAGATGTCCTCAAGAGTCATTCTCCAACCAAAAGACAAGTTTTTCGAACTGCAATGAAATTGTACGATCCTTTGGGATTCGTTTCACATTTTGTAGTCCATAGAAAGATCCTTATGCAGGAAATTAGGCGGTTGGGGACGAACTGGGACAAGCCCATTGCAGAACATATTGAAGAACTGTGGATACAGTTCAACGAGTGCATTTACGAAATCCAAGTTCCTCGCAATTTTTTCTGCAATCTTCAACCACAGTACGTCGATGAAGTAGAAATCCCCGTTTTTGCAGATGCAAGAGTTGCATCCTGTGCATGCGTTGCCCGTTTGAGGATATCCCACAAGGGGAAGGGCTGGTGTTCGATGGTTGCTGCGAAGACAAAGGTAGCTCCACTTCGCTCCCTTTCAATCCCTCGTCTGTAACTCCAGGCAACCATGGTGGGATCACGGTTGCTGCAAAACATCAGTGTTGCCATCACTATCAACGTCAAGTAGCGATTCTTATGGCCCGACTCAGCAAAAGTTTTGGCGTGGCTCCGGTCTGACAAATTTTTCTGTCGCTTACTAGTGTATCCGAATGGCACTATATACCGTCACAACCAAACGTCAACAACCAAACCAAATGGAATTCGAGTCCATCTTTCAATCATGACAGTCGATGGTTTTAAGGGCCACTGTTTCTGTGGAAACCAAAAGAGGTTTGTTCAAAGATATCAGCAAAATAAAGTTAAAGAAGCCGATGCCGAGAGCGAAGAGGTTATTTCATAGCACTACACCGAGTAATAAATAATGTAATCGACGTCGAACGTTGACGTTGATGGTCGACGTGAACTGAGCATCCGTGAAACAAACAAACGCAGTTCAGGGATAGACCGGGAAGAATTCGTGCCGGCTGAAGCAGCATTGTGGCGGTAAGCATAGATAAATGCATTCCCGGAAGAGAATAACGCGTTCAAAAAGGGTTGCAGAGTCCCAAAAAGAAGTTCGCTGTACAGATTGTCACCGCTCCAACAGGGAGTGATTTGAATGGAGAACCGAATTAGCGCAGCACCACACGTCTCTTTTGTAGCAATATATCCAATAATACTTCCCAGAGAAAGTCGTATAACATATCTTCTCGTATAGTCTTTTCGTTGTCGGTTTCTACATGCAAATCGCGAAACAGTTTGCAACGAGCTTTGTTAACAGTTCCATATACCCAAGCTTCAAGTGCTGATACGAAAAGTTAGCCGAGAATGCCAGCATTGCAAAATTGAGAATGTCAGTGCGGCACCACCGTATATGGGAGAGTTCCCTAAAGTGCCACCGTTCGTTGCAACCGTCCGTCAGACCATTTTCCTTCGTGGGCGTTGACTACATGGGACCCTTTTTGGTCAAATTCAGACGCAGCAGTGGAACACATATGCTTACTTATATCGAATTCGTTTTTGAACCTAGGTTGGAACTAGTTCCAACCTGCGATTCCCGAACTAATTGTCAGGGCAAACTTCAACCCAATAGAAGTTACAAATAAAACCGTATACACTGATGTTTAACACACAACAAGCCGACCCAATTTTGATACCCGATACAGTTTGGAAATGGATCAAAAACGAATTTGCTAGTACTTTGAATTCAACTTCTATTATATACACGGCCAGAAATTGAACTCAATTTGAGAGCCCACTTTACTCAGTCGCATGGGAACTGCGACTCAGTTTCGTAAAAAGTGGAATTACTGAGTCGCAGCTTCCATGCGACTAAGAAAAGTGCACGGCCAGCCGTTTCAACTTATTTTTGAGTCGTTTTTGACTAATTTTCGTCATTAGTGGAGTCACTTAAATTTAAGTAAATGTAACTGGAATTGACAAGTCGACAAATCAAATACATCGACTCAAATGATATGAATGTTTTCGATTTGTCGACTTGTCAATCCCAGTTACATTTACTCAAATTTGAGTGCCTCCCCAATTGACGAAAGTGAGTCAAAAACGACTCAAAACTGAGTTGAAATGGCTGGCCGTGTGGCCTCTGAAATTGAGTTCAATTTCTGGCCGTGTAGGTTTAGGCCGTTTAGTTTGAAATTCATGAACAGTTTGAGTTGTTTTAGACTCACTTTCGTCATTAGGGGAGGCACTTAAATTTGAGTAAATGTAACTGAAATTGACAAGTCGACATATCAAAAACATTGACTCAAATCAGACGGATGTTTTGGATTTGTCGCCTTGTCAATTCCAGTAACATTTAATCAAATTTGAGTGACTCCACTTTTGACGAAAGTGAGCCAAAACCGACTCAAAATTGAGTTAAAATGGCTGGCCGTGCATGCAACCATCCAACACGACCAAAGGACCAGCGAGAGATTCTCTGATTCCTCTCTCGATATGCTTTGCTAATAACGGCACCTTTATACAAAATTCAACAGGTTTGAATTTGAAGAGCGAATGATTATGGTACAGTACAGACGAACATTTTGTTCCACAAGTCTGACGAAAAATTAAAACAAAAAAAACTAAGTGATTAGAGGGTGTACGGAAAATATTCGGAAAAATTCGCCCGTTCAACCCGTTCAATCATCTTCAAACATTCAGGGAGTTAAATAAAACATGTTCAATTTAAATTCCGTATTCAAATGCACGAGCCTTCTTCTTTACACTACTCATAAGGTGCTGTAAAACATTTGGACCAACTTTTTTTTTGCGTGGCAATCCATTTTTTCTTCATATCTTCCTCCGATTTCACTTCCTTAGGATGCTTCCGAAGTGCCTGCTTCATGATGGCCCAGTACTTTTCAATTGGCTGCAGTTCCGGTGCGTTCGGGGGGGATGAGATGCTTCGGCACGCAATTGACCTCCTATCTGGCTAAATCCGGCCAGAAAATCATAGGACCATAGTGTGACCTCAGAAGAGGAAGCAGACGCTTTTGGAGGCATTCCTTTAGGTACACCTGCCCATTGACCGTTCCAGTTGTCACGAATCGGGTGCGTCGCTTTCCACACGAGGAAATTGCTTGCCAAATCATATATTTTTTGGAAAACTTTGACATCTTCTGCTTTCTAACGTCCTCAGAAACATCGAATTTATGATGAAAAGTTTAAAACTGGAGCCCCGGAAGCTGCTGGAAGTCTGCTTTTACAGACGTCTCAATGTGGCAATGAGGCAATGTGGTTTCGTCAACATCTGGGTGTAGGGCTTCCGTGCCCGTGTTTTACCTACCGTTTTCTGCCATTTATCGCGATTAGGCGCCTTTTGGACTTATAAGTGTGTAGACCTTCATGTTTTTTGTTGCATCTTGCACGAAAGTTGTGGATAGATTCAGTTTCTTTGCCACATCTCGGGATTCCTCTTGAAAACTTGAGCTACCCCTTTGTGACCCTTAGAACTATACGGAGATCCATTTTTGTCACTTTTTTTCTCTCCGATCGATGGTCAAACGTTCGTGGTACCGATTTAAAACACGAAACACCATAGAATGTACCATTCCCAGCTTCCTGCTGATGGCACGATAAGAAAGATCTGAATTGACGCTGCTGTTCTTCCGAATCCATCTTCGCAACGATTGCACATCTGTTACTGAAACATACACAGCGTAAACAAAAGCACATTGAACTAATTTCACCCAAAATTTCCATAGAAAATACTCAACGGGTAAAAAGTTACAGCCATTTAAAAGTGGTGCAATTTGATTCTGGACAACCTTTAATGAAAGAGAAGGAGAGTTGTTATCAATATAAATATGGTTCTTTTCAAATTTTGAATATGATTTTGAATAATATTTCCATATGTTAAGAATTAACAATTCTTAAAATCGATCCGAGAGTGGCAAAATTCCAGCCAGCACTTCAAGACTCATCGTGTGAGTCGAGGGCATGTAGCCTAACGCGATACAAGGACACCGATACAGAATACTTTCCAGTTTGATGAAATGAAGCCTAAATAACCAACTAATCATATGAATATATTTAAGGAAGTGCTTTGATGGAATAATATAAACAATGAGAGGATTAAAAATCGGTTGCCGAAAATAGTCAACATTGCCGAGACCAATAGTTCCCCAACATAAAAATATCTCAAAGAACCAACCACCGAAAAAACACAACACAAACATTCCATGAACATTCGTTCAATAAAGGCTGTGCAAGCAATGGATCTTGTGGTCCGCCTTTAGTACATTCAAGTTTATTTTGCCAAAGCGTTATAGATATGTAGTAAGTACAGACAGAGCTCTCCTGGATCAGAAAGAGGTCCTCCTAGGCTTCATCGAACTATGAATGGAACGGTTATGCCAGGAGCTCGTCCCCCCAAGACATCATCGATTATTTTGATTTCCTTGAGGCTCCAATGTAGAAAACCAATGTCTGCTGGTAGATATCCGTTGTGTCTATTGATAAACTGTTTGGATACGTCTTCATCGATGCATTGAAGAGAAAAAAGTGCTTCACACTATCAAAGTGTTAGGGTAGGGGATAAACTTTGGACATATCTTGTCTGCAGCAGAATTGTAAGAAACATGCCGTCCCAATCGAGATATCGAGCCTTCTCAGTCTAGGACAATCAAGGATGTCAAATATAGAGATTTAAAAAAAATCGTACCTTACCCTAAATTATATACAATGGGAGCTGGGAAGAAAGAAGCTTCATGCACGGCTTGTTATAGTGCAATAAGAAGCTATTAATAGTCCATCTGCAGGGTATTTGAGCGTATTCCTTTTTCCCTCGACATAAAACGTATAGAATGGTTGAACAATTGATTTCGAGGACGTTTAAAATTGATGAAGTGCGCACGCTATGAAAGGAAGTTGTTTTGATGCAATGGAGGAGGTGCTTTTTGCTGGTTGCTTTGACTTCCGTTTTATGATAGTGCCCGCCTGTAATTGGTATCTCCTGTTATTAGAAAAGCTCCACATATAAAGCAAGTATGTTGTATTATGCATGCACATACAATCAGAACCTGGACAGCACACATGATAGGGTTTGTACTGTCCGAAAGCGGTAAGATCGAAACCTGTTTTATGGGTTATTAAACAGTATGGAAAAGTGTTTCTAACCGAAGTACAAAGCGATGATGATATTTTTTTCTTATTTCAAGGTAATCTAGTGGAAATAGTTTAAACCCACACGGACCTAAAAACATTTTTCAAAATAATACCCGTAATTGCAGTAATCAAGTGGTATCCCGAATTTCTTCATGCTGGTCTGTCGTGTTCATCATTTCAAAATATACTTAACTTTCTTTTTTGACATTTCAAGCATTCTACAATTAACTTATTGAGTGCTTCTCATCTTGTGAGCATGAGCATGAGCATGATTGACCGCCCACAGATGCAATTCCGTTATTGCCAGATCAGCTGTATTTGCACAAAGAACCAACAGATGATGTTTGGGACTAACATGCATCTTCAATGTGTAAAAACTGATGACCCATTACAAAGCAATACCGGCGCCGGCCGTGTCCGAATGCTGGTCAAGTATGGAATGGGAAGGAACGTGTTGACATGATACTCGTTTTGAAGGAAGCCGAGAAATCCTCTGCACTTCCACGAGAAATCACTGGGATGTTGGATAGTTGGGGAAAGGTTAGCAACAGGGTTCGTTTTGGTTAACGATACGCTGAAAATATGTAGCACTTTTCGCCAAAAGCAATGGGCCGCTTCAATGTTACTGAAAAGAGACGAAAAGTATAACGAAAAACAAAACAAAACGAAATAGACAAAATAAAATCAAACAGAATATTAGATATTCTCTTCAAAATATGGTAGAAACAAATTATTTGTTGCTTTGCAAACCAGCTCTCCTCGATATCCTAGATGGCCAAGTGTTGCTGGACCGCAGCTGCTACCGTCGCCACCCGTCCACATCAACCCGTCCGTCGCCGACGTGTAGGAAACCTTCCGGTAGTAACATGATATGTGTGTCTAATACACTCTTCTTGCACTGATTAATTTACAACTAATCCTGAACACCGAATCAAAATTCACTTTGGCACGGTTGTGTTATTTTTCTCTAAAATCTAGTTCTAGATACTGGCATATCTTCCCCCACAATACCCGCGAACGACGACACTTTGAACCTGAGCTCGCTTGAGCGAGAATCACCAACACACAACAGCGCAATTGATTGTATGCCATTTTTTAAATGAATCGCGAGCACGGCGCAATCCCACGACACGCAATACACTTCTATTTTCCTTATTGAGTGTTTCTCATCTTGTTGCTCTAAACAGTGGTTGTAAGGTTTGACAAATTTCAGTTTTCAGTTTACTGTTACTGAAAAAAAAACATGATTGTTTCCATAATGCAGCATTTTTAATGCACGTTTGAACCGATTTTTTTTTTGAATCCATGCACGCCCATAAAAAGTTGAATAGTGTTACGCCATCAGTCGACGGTTCAAGCAAGCAGCTCCGACAAGAGAGTGGCATTTTAAATGCAAACAACCGTTTACTAGATCTTTGTTTTATTTGTGAAGGATTGAAACGGAGCTGCTCCATTCTCCAAGAGCCTGAACCGCTCGTCAAAAATCTCATCCACCCCTTCTCGTTAAGCTGGAGGTCAACCTTGTGCAAAGCTTCAAAGACTATGCCGAAAACGTCTACTACGACTTCAACAAAGCTGATTTCGAGGGATATCTTCCTTGCTAGAGTGGACTGGAATGAAACGCTCGGTAACGGGGTAACGTTGCCTCAACAATGTGTGGCGTTTTGCTTTACGCTATCAACCAGTTCGTGCCGAAAAGAATTCAACCGTACACCTACGAAACCTGCTTGTTCAAATTCCGAACTCAAACACTTGAAACGACTTGAAAGGGCTGCCCTGCGGAAACATAGCAAATATCATACAGATTGTACAAAGGCTAACTACGAGCTTGCCAATAACAACTACATATGTCTCAAGAACTGCTTGTATACTGCCCATCAGAATAAACTGCAGGGTCGTCTCAAAGCGAATCCTAAGAGTTTCTGGCGCAAGGTAAATGAGCAACGGAAAGAAACGGGATTATCTTTTAATATGACGGATGGCGTTTCAGATGCCAACTCAATCGAAGTTATAGTCGATTTTTTTCGCACGCAATTCAACAGTGTTTTTTCCAACGAAATTCTTAATGAACAGGATATTGCAGCTGCCACGAGTAACGTTCCTTGTATGTCTCTAGTTGGAACTTCATGTTCCGTCGACAGTGTACAATGGTTTCAGTCGGAAAGCAGCTTAAATCGTCTACTGGAACTGGTCCTGATGGCATTCCCTCACTGATCCTGAAACTCTGTCTAAATACTCTTGCGACGCCTCTAGCCAAACTTTCCAATTTGTCATTGTCTTCAGGCGTTTTCCCTGACTGTTGGAAGGAATCTTCCGTTTTACCTATACACAAAAAAGGATGCAAACGAACTTTCACTAATTACCGCGGAATTGCTGCGTTGAGTGCCATCTCTTAACTTTTCGAACTAATTGTTCCTGGTAAAGCTGGTTCAGGACTGCTCGCATATGATTTCGAAGGATCAACACAGATATATGCCCAAGCCATCCCCAACGACTAATTTAACTGCCTTTACTTCGTTTATTATTCGTGAGATTGAACTTTGCCATCAAGTCGACGCCATATATACTGAACTCTCCGCTGCTTTTGAAAAAGTGAACCATGAGGTTGTCATTGCGAAATACGACACAATGGGCATCCACGATAATCTTCTTGTTTGGATTCGTTCCTACCTGACAGGCAAGTCTACGTCTGTAAAGATTGGCGATAATGTTTCATCACCATTCCCCGTTACATCTCGAGTTCCTCAAGGCAGCCACTTGGGGCCATTTTTTTTTCTGCTGTGTATGCTCAATTTTATGAGAAGATCAATTTTTTTTCCTTAATTTTAAAAGTAGATCAACTTTTAACGAAAATTGAGTAATATTTCCGAGAGAGAAAAAGAAAAGGTATGCAATTGTACTCAAAAATTGAGTACAATGAAACTGGAGTGAGTACGATGACAAAGCACAGTCGTAGAATATATTCACCTTTACACCCAAACCGGTTAGTTAATGATTCTGTCACCCGTTTTGAACCTCATTGGTTCATTCCTGTTAACATGGCGCGTCAAAAATTATGTTCTGGAATATTCGTCATTATTTGGCAAGGGTTGTATAAGTCTGCAGCTAAATTTATGATCAAGCGTCTTTTCAACATCCTGATGTCTTCAAAGTTCTCCAAAATGCCCCGAAATTAAGATCCCTATGGTCTATCGACTTAATGTGGTTTGATACGCATGTTTCCGACGTATACAAAACATCATCAGTGCCCCAAATAGCTATCTGACGACTTGTGCGTCTAAAAATGGCTACGATAAGATATTCAATGCTCTTCAAACTATACTGGAGTTAATACCTTAGATTTTTGAAGGCTCAATAAAGCTTCAAAAATGTTCTGAAAATATGTTAATTTTCAAGATAGGGTTTTGACAGCATACAATTCATGCTATGTAGATCACCTCAATTATTCTGGAGTTGCGATCTTGTCGATCTACAAGCTCATTGAAGTCATGAATAATGCCCTGCAAGTTTTTATGAGACGATAAGTCCAAGACAGCCGTTTGACAACATGCCTATCATCGAATCATTTCAGTTAGATATGTGATTCTTTCCGAATTATTCTGAAGATAATACATTATATTCTCATAGGCTCAATTATATAACGAGCATTATTTTTAACTATTTTATGAATTCCAGGAAGCCTACGAGAGCCTCATTGTACTGATTCGCCGGAGTATTTAGAAGTCTCAAGTTATTATGGAGTTCAGATCTTGAAGATCTACAGAATGAAACAAGTCTCAAATAATGTTTTGAAAGTTTTTATGAGTTCGTGAAGTTCAAGAGAGCTCTCTGACAATATGCATCTCATTGAAAGGCTTCTATGGGATATTTAATGCTCTTCAAACTATTCTGAAGCTAGAATTATGCTGCTCTACAGGTTAAATTTCAACGCTCGTGAAATCATTAGAGTTCAAGAAATTTAAGATAACCTTATGAAATGGCACGGTGACGAATCAGCGCCGGTAGCTGAAAGCCACGTTAATAAAAAAAAATCAGTAAGATAATATTTAGCTCTCCCGAGTATACTAGAGTTCAGATGTTGAAAATCAGTATGGTGAATGAAGTTTTGAAGCCTTAATGAATTTTTAAACATCACACACGTCTATTGCAATATACATATCATCGAATTATTCTCAGGTGTGAAGATACATACTCAATCAATATTTCCAAATTTTTCGGAATATCTACTAGGTTAGTCAAACAATTTTGAAAGCGACATCTATGGAGCAGTAGAGAAACCAAAATTTCTACATCATATAAAAACTTTATCTTTCATCAGAACAAACTCAAAGCTTCATTTCGATCTGTCAATTCATTCTTTGTTTACAAGCCATTTGAATTTGACATGTCAGTGTATTTTTTAACAATGGAAAAATTCTAATATCGTGCAGTGGTATAAGAGAGAGGTCATAGCGAAAATACACGGTATGGTTTTGGAAGACCATCGATCGACTGTGGATGTGATAGTTGACACTTTAGGCATCTTACATGGAGCAAAATGGCATATTTTGCTGAACGTTTAGTGCTTCAAAAAAAAACTGTGTGCACAATAGGTGCAGCATTTGCTAACAATGCAAAAAAACGTTCGAATGCGACTTTCTGAGCAACATTTGGAGCAATTTCGAAAGGTTAAAAGGAATTTCTGCATCGATTCAAAACTATGGATAAGACTTGAGTCTACCTACACCATGATCCTGAATCAGAACAAGTGGTTAAGGACTGGTGTGAACCAGGCACTTCCGCTCCGAAGTGAGTTGATGTCACTTTGAAATTGGCCGAGAAGTTTTCAGCGTCAGTTTTTTGGGATGCGAAAGAAATTTTACTGATAGATTATCACAAAACTGGACTGGTAAGACAATCAACTTTGTTTATAATCGAGAACTTTTGGACCAGTTGGATGAAAAAAAATTGAAAAAAGACTTGAATCGCAGAAGAAAAATATCGTTTACATCAAGACAATGCACCTACTCACACAGCTTAAAAAAACATCGCAAAAATCAACGAATTGAGGTTTGCAGTATCCACCCTATTCGCTAGATTTATTTCACTCGGACTTCTGGCGGTTCTCTAACGAAGAGTTTATAGCCGTCGTAGAGGAGTATTTTGCAGGCCTTCCAGGAAGTCACTCCCTTGATGCGACAATAAAGCTGGAATATAGTTGAACCAAGTATAAAATTATAAATTAAAAATAAAGAAAAAATCAAATTTTAATAATAAAAAATTTCATGCGTCACTATTTTATACTGTTAATGGTAAAGTTTAACCACACAATACATCATTTAGAAGTTTGCAATGTTAGCTTTCAGAACCCTTTTCAGACAGCAAAAAAGATGCTTTAATTTTTGAGAAAAATGGTTTTGAATTTATGTTTGATTTTTACAAAAATTAGTACTACTTTATCACCTGCACCTCAGTTAATATTGGGTTTGGAGCTTTAGTTTTTTGTACTTTTTTTTTCCTCCATTGAATAGTCAACTACCGATAGACGAACACAAATCACGAATCGGTGAAAGTCGGTCTTCTTATTGGCCACCTAAATTCCCATAGCGAACTGGTGGGGATAAAGATGGAATGTTAGTCCGACACTTACTAACGAGACATGCGGAGAACTCCATGACCGCTCATAAGTGTCACGGGAAAGGTGGAATTATGCTAGTAGGGAGGCCATGCTTTAGGATACGCTCAGCAAGCGATGTTGGCGATCTGCATATTTAAATGTTTAAGAAATAGAGTTGATGATTAGGTTGTCCGTTTGTGGTTGCCACAACCCGTGTACGAAAGTTTATTCAAAATCAGCGCTCATGTAGAACATAATTTGCAGGATCCTTTTGCTCTCCGTTACTCCTTAAAGTTTGTCTGAAAGTTAAGTTGTTTATATATATATATACCTACCATTCATCCTGCCAGGTTTTAGGATTGCCGCAATTAAATATCAGATTATCAACAGCAATTGTAAATAAAAAAAAATGTCAAAGCTTTTTTGAATCACGGTCCGCCCATGGAAGTTTTAGCTTTGTTTTTTAGAACTATTCGGAGAATCTGATAAAGCTTTGCGAATTCCATTTATTTTACAGGAAATTCAATATCCCAATAGTCCCGGAATGGCTGAAAAACAGAGAGATATGATAAAATTCCAAAAAAGCAATAGACCACATAACAGGACGTGTTCCCAAAAGTCGTTTGGACAACACTCAAGTTATACCTCAAAGGCAGCAATCTGATTGACCAAAGATTCTGGTCTGATGGCCTCTGAATGGGCTATCGAATCACAATACCGCTCAACAGGCCTGCCGCTCTATGCTCTGCAAATAAATGGAATGCAAAATAAAAATGTCACGCAATTCAGGTTGCACAAACTAGGCTGCCTGAAAAGTTCCTTTAACTTCCTACAGATGGCGTTGGTAATCGCCCATGTAAACCATTTTCTATAAGCTTCACTTCTTGAATGACGGCTTTCAAAATTTCAGCCATTTCTGTCCACGCATTCATTAGTGACAACAGTGAGAAGAGACCGATCAGCAAGTTTTTTTTATAAATGGAAAAATCCGAGTTTCGAGTTTTGATAAAATACTATTTTCTACGCAAGAAAACGGCTGCCGAAACCAAAGCCAAGCTGAAGAAGTGTTTTACACACTTTGCTCCGTCGATACAAACGATTTTTTTTGGCAAATGAAATATTAAGGGATTGATGATTTTAAGCCATTCGATGAGTTTTAAAGAACGTTTATTTTATTGACAAGTAACTGTTGCCACCCTGTAATGATACAGAAAAATCCTGGAACCCTGTTGCACTCAAGCAATCCACAAGGTTTTGCCGTTCTTCAAGCCGAAATTGGCCGGTTTTTGACGAATGAAAAAAACTTATATGTCAATTAATATAATAATAATGGAATTATTAAACAAGATTAATATTGGTTTGAAGTTTCCATTAATGCGAACTTGCCCAAACAAAATAAAAAATCTTTTTCTGGCTACAAACCATTGGATCAATAACCTTTGTTCGAATTAATTTCCTAAGCAAAACGCGGGCACAGATAGACCACAATAATATTCATCAAGATCCGTGCTGATGTTTCGAATTTCCTTCCTCGCGACAATCCCCAAGTGGGAAATTATTCAAAGGCATGATCCACTTGTTTTCCTCTTTTCCCTTGTTGACTGTCTTTAGTTGGTCGACTCGGTTGTTTATTTGTAAACCAAGGCCAAGACACAATACAGTCGGTTCCCGCACTTTCACTTCAATGCTTTGTTCCTTCCGACGGTTGAGAAGGAAGAACGCGGGACAAGTGTGCTGCATAGAAGTGCTTAGAGGATTTAATATATTTGTTATTGTTGTTCTTTTCATGGGACTTTTTCGCTCATCAACGAATAACGAGGTTCTTGGTGCGGCTGTTAATTGCTAAAAGATAGAGCTGAGTGATTCTACTCATGAGGGTGGTTACATAATCTGAAGGAGTCTAAAGAGTAAATTATATTCAATTTAGTATTTGAAGTGTGAATCTTCGAAGCAGTAAACTTCAGAAACTAAACAACGTCTTGAAAGGTTCCAATTTCTCTGTGACCTATAATAGTATGAACAGAGATGGAAATGAAGGCATATTCTTTAAAGGCATGTTATGAACTTCGCTTGGCTGACTCTTGTTGACAAGCAGTAGGAGCGTGACTCATTCGAGCGTGTTCATGAGCGCAGAGGAATTATTTGGAGCAAATTAATGTGATGAATGAACCGAAACGGGGACGACGCTGAAAAGAAGCGTTCCCCTCAGTGGATGCGGCTCGAAGTCTGATGTGAACATATTTTCATTTTCGTTTTACTATTTTGGTATATGGGTATAGATTATACTCATTTCCCTGTTTTCTCTATATTATTGAGCTTATGGAAATTGGAAAATAATAATGAAATGAATTTCAGTTAATCTCACTAGAAATATATCACATTGTTGGTATTTACAATATAAATTTTACCCAATTTAAGTATAAGTGTCTGAAATTAGTCTATTGGTAGTAATTTATAATGTAACATACCAGAGATAGATATAGTAACATGTTAACGAGTAACATGTTTACACATCTAATAAATCGTGACTGTACATGAAAATGTGTTCCATAATCCCTGATAATTGTAGAGTTTAACTAGAAGCTGGTGAGCCTCATTATGTGGATCTCTGAACTATTTAGCTTTCCGTCTGCCAAAGTATTTGATAAATTTCTAAAAACCGCACATGAAAGCTTCTTGTCCGTCTCGTCAGTATGCATCGCTGAATTAATGAAACTACCCCTAAAATTTTCGGTTTCCACTCTTTTATTTTGATTAATTTTTCATTCCCAATGCAATCAGTCCGGTGAACGCGTCGAAAGGTCATGGTGCTGACCTTTTTTTTTGTCTGAGACTATTAAAAGTTAGCAGCAAAGTTCATCGATTCCGTTTTTTATTGATTTTCAATTTGTCATTGTGAGACGATATTTTTACCCAAGCTTGGAAGTTTGCGTCGATGAGTCGCGCTGGCATCACAGGAACTGTGCATTAAAAAAAATTTCAATATTTATTTTTCAATTGATAAGTACTCGCCTTTTTCCTTAGCTCAGTCGGTAAATGCGCAGTTAGAAAGAAATTCACTGTCTGGTCTATGAATATTTCGTAAAGGAAAATTAATCATCTCCCTGGCCAAAGGGTATGATTGTTTTTGCCACACAATAATACTTATGAAAAAAAGGTGCTGGCATATTTAGAATACTTAGTAAAGCCTAAGAGAAGAGGATGAATAAACTTATTTTACATTGCTAATATGTGTTTTTTTTTTATTCCCTGATAGTTTCAAAACTATCCGACTTCAAATGAATTGTTGTTTATCATTTTTGTCTTTTGCATTTTTTTTCTCGAGTGCAATTATTTGATGCATGTTTAGTGGATTATCCTTTTTCGGTACAAATGTTTTTTTTGGCTTGTTTGCCAATCCAATGTTTTTTTTACGCATAATGACAGCTTGCAAACCATCGGCCAAACCATGATTTTATTGTGAACGGATATTTGTTGATGAACTGCTTCAATTTTGGCAAGCATTGGCAAATATAAACGGCAAAACCGACCGCTTTGGATTTTTTTTTATTTCCCATCATGTTAATCCTTCAAAACACGATAATTCTAGAGCATATTTTCAATAGGTCGTAAGTTACAATGTAAACAAAAATGATGATTTTCACGGAATGATTTGTGGTACTCTACAATATGAATTTTACACAAGAATGCAGCATTGCAGCGAATTGTTGCAAAATATTATATAACAAAAGTGGCTTGGGTCACAAACTAAAGGTCAAACAGTAATGTGTGTGAGTCTATCAAAGTTTTTTTTTAATAATTCAAATTCTTTTTCTTTTTCAAGTTCAGTTAAAACAGAGTACAGGAGAAATATTCAGCTAAGCTTCCTTTCTACCGAATGCGAATTGCCGGGTCTTTCGTTTAATACCTGCCGTGAGATTTTGTACAGTCTCCTTGTACACTACATTCGCCGCAGAACACCAGTTTGCATTGAACTGTTTCTCGCTCACAACAGCTTTTTGAGTCTTCTTAAGGTTCCACTTGACGATAGCCCAATAGTGTTCGATTGGGTGGAGCTCTTGCGTGTTGGGAGGGTTCTTGTCCTTAGGCACCACTTGAACGTTGTTTGGCAGCATACCACTCCTTGGCATTTTTTCCGCAATGGCAAGAGGCCAAATCCGGCCAAAACAGAACGAAACAATTGTGTCGCTTAAGGATTCAGGCAGAAGCTGTTTTTGTAGGCACTCGTTCAGATAAATTTCCTGGTTGACGGTTCCGGTCACAATGTAAATGTTGCTTTTCAAGCCAAAGGTACAGATAGCGTGACGAACCATACAAAAAAATTTGAAGGTCTATACAAAAAACGTGACACGGGGGGGGTTTACAGAGTCATTTTTTGCTTGACGTAATTAATGGACGTTCCCTTATAATGTGGTCGTATTTTTTCTAGTCGAAGTTTAAAGTCTTTAAGTTGAATTTATCGAAAATATATATTATGAGTTCAACTAAATGGAAATTATTATTGATGTATAGCTAATCCTTGTTTTACATTTTTGGTTCCAGACATTAACTTCAAATTTTTTAGCTTGGTTCAAAAATAGGAATTGAAACTAATTGCCTCAACTTCTACATTGATTTTCTTGATGATAGCAATATCCCAACAAACATTGGTGTTGAATTAGAGCTTGTTCAAACACATTTGGAGAAGCTATTCAGTTATTCTAGAAGAAACAGCTGAATAGCTTCTCCAAATTTGCTTGAGCAAGCTCTTATTCAACACCGATGTTTGTTGGGTATGTTACTTACGACCTATTGAAAAAATTTGCTATATAATAAGTTGATTTCGATGTTTGCTTTACTGAACCCGTTTATAATTTCATCACGTTCAAAAACGTCGACGGCTTGAGAACTTACAGAACGTAAACGTCCAGATTGTATGATATTTTGAATGGAAACTACTGTGTTATTTGAGTTTGTCAGATCAGAAGGAGTAAAATTAGCGAGAATAGTGCATTGTTTGACATTTGTGTGTTGATGATGTTAAATAAACGCCTGCTCTTATATTACATATGTTAGTAGTGTAACAGCGATGGTGTTAAATTTACATGTTCGAAATAGTATTGAAACATGCCTGCTGCAAGCTTCGGGACTTGTCAACAGAAATCGACAAAGATTTTTCATTAGGGCCTAACTAACAAACGTAAACAATGGCTTTTTCCAAGAAATTCTTGTCATTGAAAACTCGCCTATTCAATCCACTACGGTAATTTCGAAGAGGAAGAGCTCACCTATCCGAAAGAATAGGAGGCTTACATGAATAGTTTTTGTGCCACGAGAAATTAACGGAAAAAGCCATTGTTTGTCAGTTGAGCGTGTCAAAATGTTTATTTTCAAACAGATACCGGCTCTTAAGTTCAATCAATAAAAACATATTCCAATAAATCAGTCGAACACAAGTTTATTCTATTAAAGAACTCGAAGAGCCAGTAGAATTTAGATCTTTTGCGTTTTTAACGTAAAAGAGACAATTTGTACGAAAAATGGCGTAGACATAACCGTCAAATCTTTTTGAATAGGAACAAAGAAGCGTGTTACAAATATTGTAAATCCGTTAAACAAACTCTTTGTGAATATATTCAGCATGTACATTTAATTAACATTTCGTAGATACTATTTTGCCAATCAATCTATCCATTGAGCTTGTACCTAGATGAGCCAGACGAAATAAAAAACAGACGATTAATGATAACAGCAGTTTTGAAAGTTTTCACCCAATGACGTTAGCGGAACTAAAATCTTTTTATTATCCTTTGAAAAAAAAAAAAAAAAACCACGGTATGAGTAAATAACGTAAACGTTAGAGAGTTTTCGAAGCCAGGTACCATGTTTGCATTAGTATGATTATGTGGTGAGGAAACGTCTATTAATTATGTCACGCAAGAGACGAACCAGCCAACGGTTGAAAGTCTCTAAAATAAAGATTATTCATTCATTCAATTATGTCACGCAAAAAGTGACTTTTTATAACCCACCTCCCTCCCTCCCCCTCCTGGTCACGTTTTGTGTATGGATTGTCACGTTTTCCAAAACCATCCCTCCTCCTTACTGCGTGACATTATTAATGGACCTTCCTCAAGTGCAATCATACCCTATGCCCAGGGAGTCGAGAATTTTTCCTTAACGAAAAATTCCTAGACCAGATCGGGAATCGAACCTATCTCCAGCAAGGTGTTGCTTTGTAGCCGGGCCTTTACTGACTGAGCTAAGGGAGGACCCGGAAACAACTTGCTGGACCTGATTTATAATGGAGAAACATTCCTTCTTTTGTAGTTAAATTCAGCTAAAATTTGTAAACAAACCATACGAAGACGGATCCAATGTTGGCTTCGAAAACATGGCGGCACGTCAGCTACCTGAATAAGCTTGTTGTCACAATAAGCGTTTCTGGTTTGGCACTTCTAGACTTAGAACGACATTAAAATCAATCGCAAATCATACCAATCGAACAACCTGTAACATATTATTCATTTTAATTTATTATTGTAATTTTAATGTTGCTTGAATGTCAACTGCATCTATGTATTGCGTGCCTTCAATCTTAATCCATGATAAATACTTACATTCACGGTAGTTTGTTCCTACAATTTATTTCTGTTTCCCATTAAGGTAGTTCAAAGTAATTAGCCTTGTTAATTCTACTACGGGGCTGAAAGAGAACTATCACAGAATGAGGTAAACTCATTACAGTTGGATAATCGAAACTTCCCACCCCTTATTATGGAGCAGTAGAGCGAAGTATCGAACGTCTCTCCAATGTAAAGATACGGTTCAAGTAGAAACGACTGTGTGGAAAGAATTTCCCGAAGAAAAAATAACCCGTCGCGGGTAGGTAATATGGCGCCTGTCCTTTTTTGCTGGTTTTACCTTCTGGGCATGTCATTTCCAATATACAATCGTGACTAAAGGGTTTCTCAGGTAGTGCTTTCGTGTCTTTTTTTTGCCAAGTTTTACGGTAATGTAGGGGAGGGAAGGGTAAGATGGCCAGTACTATAGATCACATAGGAATGTTCACTCTATTTTTTATCACAAATGTTCGCTATTGGGAACTTTTTGAGCTATAATGTTGAAAGACTCTTGAGCTGTGATAAAACAAGAACCAGACCTTCTTGCAAGCACTTAAACATAAATACAGGGTGCGGCAGAAAATAATGCGAAAATTTGTTCTATTTCTTTCAAATCCCATTTTTAACTAATTCAAGCAATAATATCAACATTTTCGAGTGCAATTATCTTTATAAAGTCCTTTTAAACACATTTATTCAATGTGTTCTTCATTTTTATTAATAACATCCTCGAGCCGACGCTGGAAGTCAGAACATGCCTTTCGTACGTAGTCCTCCGACATTGACTGCCATGTGCGTGTTATGGTTGACTTTAGGATTTTCACACTAGGGTGTGATGTTTTGCAGGCTCGTGTTTCAACATATGCCCAAATCGAATAATCCAACGGATTAAAGATCTGCACTGACAACCGTTGGATTAGTTGGATGCATCCTTCAGTCAAATCCTTCTCGGTTCTTCGTATACACTCCAGCATCAATGAAAACAGGCGGCATTTTCAAACCGATGGACGCCACCAAACCAAACATCATGAATCCAGCCGGATGTTTGGTTTGAAATTTGAATTTCACTTTTTCCGGAACGTTCTCCATTTTCTGCGGTGAAATGAACCGGTCCGTTCGCCTGTTGGCCACAGCATCGATACTGAAACGCTTTTCGCACGCACCGGGTTGCGAGCAATTTTTGCACCGACCGATTTGAACACGTTTGGCGTGCGTGCAACGCGCGGACGTCCGCTTCCTGGCTTACGCTGCTTAGGACCATCCTGCAGGGACCTTTTTATGCGGTAAACTGTTGCCAAATGGGAATCTCTTGGCAATCTCTTTCGGTTTCTTCTGGGCGAGCAACAAACTGGTGATCACTTCTTTCGCGAACATTTTGAAGAATTTGCAATAAAACAAATAGGATGTTTGGATGCAGCACTTGAAAGTAAATATAAACAAATACACTTTGGACAGAAATTAGTCACTAGCTACACGAATTAACCCAATACTTAAATTTGAACATTTTCGCATTATTTTCTGCCGCAACCCTGTAAATATTTCTTCAGAAATAGGTAACGAAGACTCCTCACCATAGTTCCGAATCGCGTTACGAACTGCTCCGATACTCACACCTTCCATTTTCGTCAACTGATTCAGCAAAACGTTAAGAAAAAGGCAACATTTGTGCACGATCTGATTGGGGGAAATGCTTCGCATTTTCTTGAAAAGTAAATGAACCGGCATTTGAGACTCACAAAGTGAAAGATTGAAATATAAACAACGATACACATTAATGATGTTTAAATGGTATTTGGAATCAACAGTGGCGCATTAAAATAGTGCTTAGACTTTTCGGGACTCGATATTTGTATTCTTCTTATATATTCATTGAAAATATTGTTTCTTTAATCCACTAAATTCAAAAAAAAAATTAGATCCTTGATTATCGAGATTTTCAGCCCTGGGCTGGTTCATCTCTTGTCGTAGTCACTCAAATACCTTTTGGGTTTTTTTTCGTAACTTTTTCCGGGAGTGAGATTCGAACTCGTGACTTTGGCGTGTGAGGTATGGATGTTAACCTCTACTCCGGGACCGCCCCTATTAGAATATATCCCAAGTAATATTTGCATAACCATCCAGCTCAATTAAGTTTAATTAAAGTTTTATGAAAGCCACAAGAAATCAATTTTGTTTTATTATGGCAGCAAGAGGTTCAAATAGGTTTCAAATTTAAGTCAGGTTTATGAGAACCTAAATAGCTTCTTTACAACGATCTTAAAACCTTGTCTTCTAAAATTTCTTTGACTCCTATAAAAGGTTTTATTTTGACTTTATGAACTCGTAAAATGCTGTTTGAAAATGCCGTTCTAGGACTCATTCATATAATCTTATTTTGGTCAGTTGAAAAAACATTTTAAAACCGTATTGCCTCCAGTAAATGCATTAAACGGCAAATTGGCATTGAGGGAAGTCACCAAATGATAAACTAGCTTATAGTAGCTATTGCGAAGATAAAGATGTCTTTTAAGCAAAACTATTATTTCTTCCAATCGCCATCATAAAGTATAAGTAATCGTTGAAATGTGGAAATACACCAAATTTTTAATGTAATGCAAATGAACTGTAGATCAGAGACCAACTTTGGCATTTTTTAATTTTCAGGAAATTCATGATTTAGTCATCGAATATATTTGTTTTCATTTTGGTTTTGATTTTGCAAACTCGCATTAATTCCCAGGCGCATTAGTGTTCGGCTCTAATGGTGCCAATATTCACCATAAAATTAAATACGCATACGATTTGGATCATTATACGCTATAACAAACTCAATTTGTTTAAGATATTTTACTATCAAACCAAATTTCCCGCAACACTAGAATCTTAGATTATTTACTGTTAAATAAATCAGAAGAGCAGAGCATCGACCAAGCAGAACAAGTTTTACAGCTGTGGCCATTTCACCGTATGCTGGTTTTGATGGCAGCCAATAGAAGAATCCAAGTTGAAAAAAGAAGAAGACACCGAGTGGTGATAAATCTGACAGCTCCCATGTTAAAGTATAGGACGAACGTTTTAAAATGCTTCTAATAAATTCAAATGAAATTTTAATTAATAGCGGTTTGTTGTATGATGTAAGAAAAATCCTAAACTGCAGAATAGGGGCATTATTTTGATTTATTTTTTATTTTTCTGAAAATGTCTTTATTTAGTAGTTTTGGATTTTTCTTACATCATACAACGAACCGCTTTTAATTAGAATTTTATTTGAATTTTCTAGAATCATTTTAAAAGTTTCGTCCTATACTTTAACATGGGAGCTGTCAGATTTATCACCACTCGGTGTCTTCTTCTTTTTTCAACCTGGATTCTTCCATAGGTTTTATGAAGGTTCTCAATTGGTCATAACATCTTTAACTAGAACATTTTTAAAATCTTTATGAGCTTATAAAGGTTTTATTAGTTTTTTTTCACAACCGTCTATAGAGTGGGCCACTTTGTCTTTATTTTGGCTTTAAAGATGCACAGAGAAGGTGTTGGTGAACAAAACAGTTTTGAATGTAGTTTTATAAAAAAAGCCGGGGGGAGTACTAAACGGCAGGAATAAAACTAAAATTGTTACTTGGGATGTCTTGTTAATTGTAAGAAAAAATCATATTGCTAGTCATCTGGTGACGCCGTTTTGCACAATGGATGAAAAAAATTGCTCGAGGACGAGCCAATCCCTGCTCTTCTACTATCGTCCTCGTTTATTCTGTTGTTGCTGCTGAGGTGGACGGGGATCAGTGGTTTAACCCGAAATAAAAATAAAATTGTGACTTCATCTTCATTGTTCCTAGAAAATCTGTTCATTCTTCATGATACCGCCAGAGAGAAGTTTTTTTTTTTTGTAATAGACTATTAATAAATCTTTGTTTTGTACTCGTATAATAAACAAATGTTCTACCTGCATAAACAAATGCTTCGTACGTTTGACAGTTACGTGTGTTGCATTGAATTCGAAGCTATGTTGATTAATAGTACAAATCAGTTTCGTTGCAGAAAATAACGAATAAATTCGTGAGTTCTCAAGAGTGTATCGAAGAGTAGTTATCAACATTGAATGTTGAGGGAAAGAGTGAAAAAAAAAAACATATTTTGTTTCTTTTTTGTTGCATTTTACTGTTAATATAATTAAATCCTCGTTTCTGTGAAACGCTCGCACTTTGGATTTGGCATTCTTCATTCAATTCTGCACAGTTGCATTTGTGACTTTCCTTGTGGCTGCTAGCCAGTTTTTTGGAACTTCCGCATGTTTTGGAACACTGTATGCTCCTTTCAAAAGTGCCGCTTGACAATCGCCCAGTACCAATAAATTGGCCGAAGATGCGGGTAGCTCGATGGATTGATGTCCTTTTTTACTGTAGAACCACTTTACAACAAACTTGGCGTAGTGAACGGAAGCCAAATCTGGCCAGAACAGAAAAGGAGCCTTATGGTTTTTGAACCGTGGCTGGAATCTCATTTTCAAACATTCGTCAATGTGTACAAATTGACGTTAATTCGTGGAAAAAAACCAACGGAGAAACGCAACTGCGAACCGCTTGATCCGTTGAATCATCCCGATGATGATGTTTAATTATTTGGCACAATCCCGCGTCGAAGTCGATGGGTTTTTCCAATGTAATCAACCACTTGCAAGTCCCGGCTGGGCTGACTGGTACTCGCGTCGGATTGTAGAAAATCTCTAACGGAAAGGGTCTCACTGAACTTTTCGATAACATTTTTGATACTGGTGTTGTTCACTTTTACCCCTTCTGCAATTTGGTTGTATGTAAACCCTTTTCCGAGCACCAAATGTTAAGAATTTTCTTTCGCGTGTCCAGATCAATTCGACTCATCTTTGAGACGACTCACTGTACTGAAACCAATCCATTGCACATTATTATTGTTGACATGTGAACAAACATGTCCCCACAAAACACGCTAAAACATTTTTTTTCTTCTTTTCACTGAAACAATTGTTGCCAACTACTTTTCGATACACTCTCTAACTCCGATTCCTACTATAATCTAAATTTAATTTTCAGTGTTGTTTTCTGATCCAAACACAGGCTCTTTCCGTCTTACGGGTGGGTCGTCTTTCCTCACCTTCCGCCATGTGGTGATCTATACGAGAATGAGAAAATTTTCCTGTTCACGCTAGCTAGTAGACTTAATTCATGCCCTATATGGCATTCGGCGCACGTCCTGACTCTTCCTTTCTACGGAAAAAAACGTATGTTTTGCCCCGGATTCCTTTCTAACTGGTTCTTCATTAGTTTAAGCGTTGTAAGCAAAATTTATGCACATATTAGCTTGCCAAAAAACCAATTCCATTTCACGTTGGAACGAAAATGCGGCAGCAAATTTTCGTTTGGAGCTCACTTGCTTATTAACGATGTTTGAACTTCGAATAATTAATGTCAATCTTTAGCATTTTTTCTTGGGAAATGGTATAGGTACTACCGTTATTCGCATAACAGCCCCGATTTCTATAAATTTTATATTCAAACGAGACTGTTATGCTAATATCTACCATTCGCGGCACTTTAGTTGATAAGCTTGAACATTTAAACGCGATCAATATTGATGTAGGAAACTCTTGTTTTTTCCTTTCTTTCCTTCTTCCTTCCTTCCTGGTTATTTCAATCCTGGTGTGAAAAAGTTCTCAGTTCGGGCAGTCACACAATTAGGAAAGGGTTTGATTCCATGCCTTACTCTTCGTACTATTGCAGCGAAAGGTTTTATAATTTACTTTAAAATGACATTGCGTTGAGCTGCTATTATACGACAGTTCAATTTGTTCATTGCATGCTTGGTCCTCCCTTAGCTCGGTCAGCACGGCTACAAAGCAGCACCATGCTGAAGGTGGCAGGGTTCGATTCCCGGTGTGGTCTAGAAATGTTTCGTTAAGGAAAATTTCTCGACTTCTTGCACGGTAAGCTGCCTTTACCCATTAATGGGTACGATTTATTATTATTGTTATTCCTCTTGTGGATTTTTTACGGATTTGACTGAATCCGATGACCGACCTGGGTACTCACCAGCATGTATATGAGAGAAGAAAAAGTGCACCATCGGGCGCGACCGGAGTAGGCTAGATCCACCGCCGCACCCAAAATGAAAAAGCAAGATTGTAATGCAATTTCGCATGATTTGGTTTCATTTCTCGTAATGGATCGTAACTTGGAGAAAAAATGCAACATTGGTCGTGGGCAAAAAAGCAATTCATCAATTCGCTTAGAAAAACTCAATGTGTGCGTGAAATTGTGCAGTTGATTAGTGGTAGTGAATTCAATGGCTCACAAAAAAAAAGATCTCGATCCTCAGCTGAGATTCGAACTGCGGCCTTGTTTAGTGATGGCTTTTCATTGTAACCATCCAGCCACCATATCATGTTGAGGTGATTGGAATAAAAGCCCTACAGTTGCTTCGGTTGTCGAGGCACTCAACGTTACAGCAATGAAGCAAATGTCGGTCACACACACTTACATGGCCTTGTTTATGTCTTAAAACGCATGGTGACTTGATAAGAGGGAGATGGGAGTGTGATGACGAATAGAAATAAAAATAGAACACTTGACAGCGGAATAGCAACAGTGGCAAATGGCGTAGCAGCGTTCTGTGTCATTGCCTCACCCATATTGAGAAGTTGTTGACGGTTGAACAAAAACCCAACAGTTGCTGCGACTGTCGAGGCACTAGGCACACAGCGATAACCGCTTGCACACACTTGCATGGCTTTGTTTATACCATAAAAAGTTTTGTGGATCATGAAGGGCAAAATTGCCCTTTAAGAATCATGCGGATTTCTCAAGATATGATTGCAAAAACTGCTATTGCATTTTTTGCTACAATTTCAACTTTTGGGTGCGGGGACTAGACCGAGCCCCACGTATCAGCATCTAGAAAAGGGTTTCGAGAGAATTTTCGTCGTCGGGATATTCTCCGTCGGAGTAGGCTAGTCGGAGTAGAGCGCGAAGAAGTACCGGCAATTGGTCGTCGGGACGCCTATGGACTGGAAGTCACCCTTCAACCGGAATCGCTGGACCGAACTAGACATCTGCACGGATTGCATCGGTTTCGCAAGAACTTCCACCGCCAGGGAACTCTTCGTCGGAGTAGGATGGATCCACCGTCGGGGAATATTCTGAGTAGTCCGTAGCGAGTCACCGGCATGAGTCGTCGGGGCGCCAGTGAACCGGAAGTCACCCTTCAACTGGAATCGCTGGACCGACCTCGGCATCCAACTGGTTAACAAGATGAGTAGTATATCTACAACCGGAGTGCGCAGCAGCAGAAGTTTAATGGTGATGAGATCAGCGCGACTAGCGCGACTAGATAGGCCTGGCAACAAGAGAAGTGCAAGAGCACAGCCTCCTCCCCAAGTAGTCACATCCAGTAAAATCCGGGGGATACAGACAACGTCAGACTGTTGGTGGAGTTTAGAGGAGTAGGGTTCAGAGTCATCTTCTCTATCCAGAGTCCATCACTCTGGCACACGATGGACGAATTCGGTAGCTGGAGTCGGGCTACCGAACGTGTGCTGGGTCGGCATTAAAATAAAACGAACACACACACACACACACACACACACACACACACACACACACACACACACACACACACACACACACACACACACACACACATACACACACACACACACACTCACACACACACGCAGGGCTGTAGTTGAGTAAAATAAACACAGTTCCAAATCGTTAAGACAAACAGAACTTGAAGCTTTCATGCGTAGTTATGGACGATGGAACTTATGACCTGGTGGATTTCGAGCAGTTTCCAGGGCTGGTTTTCTATTCTGCTGTGAACACAAATGCAGCTGAGTATTTCAGGACAAAACAGGTATCTAAATTTCTCAAAAATTTCCTTGTTTGGCAAGCAATGCTCATCAAAAATCACAAACAGAAAACTTTGATCTCGCCCCATTTGGCATCATGCCATTATGCTAAACGGTGATAGAGTGGTACGAAGTAAGTCAAGTGAATATTGCACCAAAACCCTTATATCCACCAAATTGTCCACATTTACGTCCAACCTAGAGATATTGGGCTTTGATGAAGTGAAAGCTTTCTGAATAGATACAATATCCAATTGAAAAGAGATTGTAATGCAATTTCGCATGATTTTGTTTCATTTCTCGCAACTTGGAGTAAAAAAAAGCAATATTGGTCGTGGGCAAAAAAGCATCACATCAATTTGCTTTGAAAAATTCAATGTGTGCGTGAGGTTGTGCAGTGAATTAGTTGTTGATTATGAGATTGGACTTCGAAAGTTCTAGACAAAACCAACAAAAGGTCGGAAGTAACATATGCCAGGTTGCTAACATCTATATCCACTACCAACGGGAAGGTTATAACTCCCTATATCTGTTTCTGGTGCTATTTTGCTTGTGGAAGCAAACAGACTCCAGAGAAGTACGCTAGAAGTCATTGTTTAAAAATGCTACTTTCGACCTCTTGACGATTTTGTCTAGAGTTCAGGGTCTCACAAAAAAAAAACGACCTCGACTCTTTACCGAGAGATTCGAACCGTGGCCGCTAACGTCACGGATTTAGATAGTAACGATTCAGCCACTTTACGAGTTGGAATTTGTGGAATAAAAGCTCTACAATTGCTTCGATTGTCGATGCACTCATCGGTACAGTAACGAAGCAAATGATACTCGCACACATTTGCATGGTTTCGTTTATTTCATAAAACGCGTGGTGATCAAGAAGTGAAACCTTGAAGAGAGCATTTGTGATGACGAGTGAGAATAAAAATAAAACACTTGACAGTGGAAATTGGCATCCATTGTTTCGAGAATTCTGTGTGCTGCCAACCACTTGCACACACTAGCATGGCTTCGTTTATTCCATAAAACGCTTTGTGGATCATGATGGGCAAAAGTGCCTTTACGAAATCATGTGAATTTCTCAAGACATGATTGCAAAAACTGCAATTGTATTTTTGTCACCATTCCCATTTTAGGATGAAGGAATCAAAGATATCAAATATATTCATACGAAATTGCGCCAAGACGGCCACCCAGGTATTTAGAGAGTGCTCATCAAAAGTCGATAATTTTATGCAAATAACTATCTTCTGACTTCGTGAATTGTTTAATCATATTCCATGAATCAGAAATAAGACACTACAATTTATGTATAATGACAAAAAAAATCATAAAAAGTTCATCCAAAAACTTAAGAAACTTACCCACAAGGAATCGGTTTGAATTTCATACTTTTACCTTATAAATACGAATGCGATGTTTGTTGTCTTCATTTTCAGTTACGTTTTAAATATAATATCTATATGACTTCCATTACACAGCTTTTTAAAACTCATTTTTGTGGATTATGGTAACTGAACATGAATGAATTTTAAAATTGTTTTTTGTGTAAAATTTTTACTTAAATACATATTATTATTGGCTTTAGTTTTTAGAATAATTAAGTGAATGAGAAAAGGAGCCTTCTTACAATTCTTGAAGTACGGCTAAAGCATTGGAATAATCATTTGGAATTTTAGTGATTGCCTAAGAGGCGATTTGTTCTTCAGCATCAATGAAAAGTTTCCTAACGTAATCATGAAGTCCATGTGTTTCAGTATGCTGCATGATCCGTCGTCTAGAAAAGGTTTTTTGGTGCCAACGAACATGGTGTTTTCATTAGGGATAGAAAAAAACGCCACAATAGCAACCGGAATGGAAAATCAATCAACTTTGAGCATTTTTGCGGAACTAGCAAAAGCATTGTGAACAAGCAGTGTGGCCTTTCTTGATAAAATTTTCGTTGTTTTCTTCTTTATATAAGATAGTAACCTAAGAAAGACATATAAAATTTACCACTATGGATAAAGGTTGATGATTTAAATTAGCGTAAATAGGCTTACCTCATCTGCCAGATTACTTTTTGAAGATGATCTCCAACATCCATTTCAAAATATTCCTCGTTGCGCCATTTTTGTTAATTTGTTAAATTGCCTGATAGTTTTTTTCACCTCAGGATGAATTTTGAAAATCATAAAGTACTTCTTTGGAACTGATAAGATACTCAAAGAAAATTCATTATGAGAAAGTAAGAAAGTCGCCAGAGCCGTTATGAATCTTATAGTCTAAAAAACCTCATAAGGCGTAATTTATGAATTTCGATAGTTTATTTTTTATCAGTGTAAGTATTGAGGTGCCCGGATTATTATTGTTTCATACTTTATAATGTGTTTTTTCACGATTAAAGACTGGACTCGGAAAAAATGGGACACATAAATGCTCACCAAAAATTCATTTTAAATCGGATACTTCTCAAATTTTTAGGGACTAAATAACTATATATTAGCTATGTTTTGACAAAATTTATTTATTGAATTTCCTCCCCCAAGTTGAATGCTCCTACATTTCTCTTAACACTGCCCATGAGTTCTGGGCGAGGCTTTGTCCATCTTCCTTACACAATTTCTCTCTGTTTTTCTACAAAGCTTCATCGGTTTTGAATGTTTTTCCGCTTTTCTTCAACTTCTCCTTCATTATCGCCCAAAACTTTTCGATCGGACGAAGTTCTGGTGTATTTGGTGGGTTCGCCTTCTTTGGGACAAAATTATCGCCCTTCGCGCCGTCCCAATCCATTCCAGACTTGGCGTAATGGCACGAAGCGAGATCCGGCCAGAACAGTGTGGAACCACGGTGAGAGCGGAGGAAGGGCAGCAAGCGCTTCTGCAAGCATTCCTCTCGATAAATCTGTCCGTTTATGGTGCCGGTTGTAACGAACGGCTTGCTGTACCGGCACTCGAGAGATCGCCTGCCACAACAGGTACTTCTTCGCGAATTTGTCCATCTTTCTCTTCCGGAACTTTTCCGGCACCTCCATGCGGGACGTACCGACAAAAAACTCGAGGCCGGGGATTTGTTTGGTGTCCGCCTTGATATATGTCTCTTCGTCCATGACGAGACAGCCTGGCTTGACCAATCACTCACAGTACAGCTTTCGCGCACGCAATTTGGCCACCGTGTTTTGCTTGTCAGTCCGGTTTGGCGCCTTCCTGACCTTTAAAACACATAGCCCAGCCCACTTCATGGTCTGCTGGACGAACCACTTCGACGAACTGCCCTTTTTGGCCACGTCTCCGGTGGAAAGGTTCGGGTTATTCTTAAAGTACTGCCTTATCTTCCGTGCCGTCTCTGGGTATTCCGTTTTCGATTTTCGGCCGCTTCCAGCGCGCTGCTTGATGGTCTTCGTCTCCTCCTGGAACATTTTCACAACGCGGGACACGGTGGAATGATGGATTCCAAGCGACTGACCAGGATTATCGATCACCGCGCCCAAGATTTGCTGGCGTAGCTCGTCTTGTTTCGAATGCATCTTGAAAACTACTTAACAGATCGCGATAAAATTTTGCACACATAAACATAACACTAAGCTTAACTTAACTTAACTAGTATTACCCAAAATTTCAATAATTTTTAACCACGTGATAAAAAGTTACACCCAAAACAAAGTGTCGCATTTTTTCCGAGTCTAATCTTTATGTGGATTTTTTCTAGTATTTGAGCGGTTTTCCCATGCCACCAAAATCTTTTGGTGGAAAATGTTTCATTTAATACATGTTGAGTAACTAGAATAACCCGGATATGATTATTTAAGACTTTCAAACAAATCAGTTATCGTTTCTGAACTTTTGGTAAGCTCTTCCCACTTTTTTTACAAAACATTAAAATGAAATTACAAGCGATCATGCCCCCCACCAATGTTTTCCTTCATCAAAACACATGCTAAGCGAAGTTTAATTTCGCACAACTGCCACAGCCATATGCATGTCACTAGCAGCTCCGATGCTCGAAGGCATGTTATTTTTTCGCCTCTTGCACTCCACAGTCGCATCACAATCGTCCACTCCGTGCAGCAGTTTGGAGGAAATTACGATGCTGACAGCTAGTCCCACTCTTTCACGTTGCTTTCATGCCATTTCACTAGCTACTCTCATCATGATATATTTTTTGGCAGTTTATTTCAAGTTAAACAAAGCCGGACGATTGAAACTCTCAAGTACTTCTAAAGCAGGCATCAATGGCACCGCCTTCAATAAATGTTCACTATTATGATGAAGTTTATTTTAAATTCTATCTCGCAAGAGCACAGATGAAGTAGCTGAAATCTAGCCGATGATTGATCATTTCTCATCAGCCGAGAATAGAAGAAGATTCAAGATGGAACAAAATCGATGCAGTAGATATCTTCCCTCTGGGTTGTCTGAATTTAGTGCCAACAAGGGGCGTTGTCCGTTCCACTGTTTTCATCATCATAATCATACTTATCCTCCTCGTGAGCCCAACGCTATCAGGGACCGTCAATATGAGCTTTATCATTGCTATCGAGCCTTATATTGCTTATCTCTCTATATCTGTATTAGTTCAAATGTGATGTTGGAAGAAAAATATGCTGAGAGAATGAGCCGGTGTGTCATGAACTGATGTGTTTCTTTTGTTTTTTTTTTTGCTTCTGGAATAAAGTCCAAATGATCTTCTTCAGTTGTGCTGCCGAAACAACTTCAATCATTTTCTGAGAAGATAATCGTAAAAAGACAAAGTAAGTAGCTTAGATTCTGTGTATTAAAAACAGCTTTTTGGAATTACGAATTTATTGCATGTTTGGTTCGAAAACATGTGCGTGATGGTGTTGTGATTGCAGTTTTTTTTGCATTGCGTCTAGCTGTTTATGGCTGTCTCTAAATGTGTAAACAAAGATGAAGCACGTGTACGGCAGAGTTTTCTCTCTGACTAAAACTGCTCGCCATACTCTTTAGTGCAGGTTTTATGGGAATCATAACATAACCGTTAATCGGGATAATTTCATCCACTTTTTAAAATATTTGTTCATGTTTGCTAGACCATCTTCCAAATTTATATCATGACATTTTTTAGGGCTTCAAATGTTAAGCACCTGTGCATAAACCACGTAGACTCATTTTTGAAAATCTACGACCCCCTCCCCTCCCCTTTTATAGACCTTTCTCCAAACTATTTTTTGAATTTTTGTACACTGAAAATTTATTTTCGTAAAGTAGTTTTCACGCGTCTCGTAAACATGGATTTTGTACATAAAATAAATGTCTCGTATATTGTATGAACATTCAAAATGCTTTATATCTGGTGAAATGCTATCTTTATACATTTTTTGTAAAATGCACGAAATGAACTTCGTGATGTCCACTCGCTGTTTTTCTTTACTCATTGCTCATGCTTGATGGTGTTCCTGCTGGTATAGGCGGGAATTATTTATCTATCCCAAAATAAAAATTAAAGCGCTCTCAAGACCTATAACTTCTCGCTAATTACTCAAGCATCTTCTCACGGGTCAGCATGGCCTAGTGAGATCAACCACGGATTCAGAACCAGCACTTTCCAGATATTCAGGTTTGAAACCCATGTCATAAACATTAAAAAAAAAAAACGCTGGACAACTCCACGTGGTTGCGCTTTTTTTGTCAATTACATTTCGAGTCGATAAAGTAGATCTGTCAGTCCTTCATGCAAACACAAGAGAGACGTTTCCTTTTAATTCCTGGCTGTTTGTATTGTTTTAAAAACAACAAATTCGTTTCGTTGCAGAAAACAACGGATGGATTTGTGAGTATTACCTTCGATTTTGTAATATAAACTAAAATTAACTTTCAGTGTATGGACCGTAGACTTTGGTCAAACCCCCTTCCCCCCAGAAAAGTCTACGTGGTTTATAAATAACCCCTAAGTTGACAACTTGGTTCCTACCATACGCTTCCACAAGTCATATGATCACAAAAGACTGCAAGCTGAAACATGTTGATACTGGCAAAGTTGTCTATTTTATAACATTGAAGTGAAGGCCGTGACTGAAGATTGTGTACCTGTAAATCAAGGACTGTATCGGAAATAAGTTACCCGCATATTTTTCTTTCAAATCATTTATAAAACATGATGTTTTATTCAATCAAATGGATGGTTCTTTATTGAACGGGATTGAACTTGAACATTGTGAAGACCAGAATTGATTAATATTATTCTTTTACGAATTTGAGAATTTTTTGATTGAACACTTTTTACCAAGCTCCGGACAAGTGGTTCATCTCATTGCTCAGTGGACAAGCAAACGAGACAGTTCGTTTTCCCGTGCGCCGTTGCTTTGAGAGTGTTTCACGGTTCCTCATTGCAGAATCAAGTGGTATTTTTTTTCTCGCGGTAGTGCCCACCAATAGTCGAGTTTTTTTTTCATATGAAGAACGGAAGATTAGTGTAAGCAGTGCAAAGTTGGAAATTAATTGCGGTTGGCTGGAGACGGGCCATTTTGCATACGCTATAGCGTCGCTGTGTGGAAACGCACACCAGCAGTCCAGTGTTAGCGTTCATCCGTTCATCTACCAACCATCACCGACCATCGTATCACACTCGTTGTGCTTCACTCCTGACCGGTATAGGCGGCCACACACGTTCGTCGCCCGGCAGCAGCAGATCAATTGTACATAGAAGATAAGTTTTTTATTGCTCTTTCTCTCCTAAATATATTCTCAGTAATTGTTGTTAGCTTAAGTATTTTGTGTTGAGTCTCTCTGTGTGTGTGTTGTGTTTTTTTTTCATATTAATTGCCTCAGTGGTTGAGCGCCATAAGCTCCCACAAACGAGCCATGGATGGTTTGTCGGAAGACGAATCATCTATGGCGCGAAATGATGAGGTAACTCAAAAGGTAACCCGATCACGTGCTTATCCAGATAGCTCATCTGGTCCATGGGTTGTTTATTTTCAGCCCAAATCGAAACCTCTGAATGTTTGTCAGATTTCTGATGATCTGACGAAGCGATTCTCGGCCGTGACCGAGATAATCAAAGTCAGACCCAATAAACTTCGGGTCGTTGTGTCCAACCTTAAGCAGGCAAACGAGATTGCTGTCTCTCAGCTTTTTACACTCGAGTATCGGGTGCATATCCCAGCTCGGGGTATTGAAATCGAAGGTGTGGTCACCGATTCAAGTCTGACCCATGAGATCCTGCTGAAGCGGGGGGTTGGTCGATATAAGAACCCTCTGCTTTCGCCAGTGAAGATACTGGATGTGCGCCAACTTGGCACAGTATCGATCAACAAGGGTGAAAAGAAATATACACCGTCAGACTCGTTTCGTGTGACCTTCTCTGGCTCAGCCCTCCCTCAATACGTCGAGTTGGGAAAACTTCGACTACCTGTGCGGTTGTTTGTACCTCGGGTCATGATCTGCCAAAAATGCAAGCAGATGGGACATACGACCTCCCATTGCGGCAATAAGGCACGCTGCTCCAATTGCGGGGAGAAACACGAGGATGGGGCCTGCGCAGACAGCACACCAAAATGCGCTTTCTGCAAGGGTTCTCCTCCTCATGCTCTCTCGTTATGCCCGGCGTACAAACAACGCGGGGAAAAATTAGAACGCTCGCTAAAACAGCGTTCCAGGCAATCTTTTGCCGAAATGGTGAAAAGGGCCTCACCATCACCCGATGCCAATACAAATCCCTTTGCTCCTCTGTCAGATGACGAGTCTGACTTTGATTTGGTTGAAGAGGGAACATCAGTCAGTTTTCCGGAAGAAGCTTCACGAAAGCGAAGACGCGTTCGCCAACGGAAAGTTGCTGAACAGAAGCCCGAGACCAACTTGCCCATTTCTAAAAAAGGTGGAAAAAAGGAAAAAACAATTCCTCCTGGTTTCCGTAGTACTAACTACACCCAGGACTTTCCATCTCTCCCGGGGACATCCAAAACCCCTGACGCCCCTATTTTAAGAACAGAAGCCCCCTCCTCAAGTGGGCTGTTCTCATTTGATGACATTGCCGAAGGTATCTTTAAGTACCTCGAAATTTCTGACCCTCTCAAAAGCATTGTTATGGCAATGCTTCCCACAGTGAAGACTTTTTTAAAGCAATTGACAATTAAGTGGCCCATCCTTGCAGCTATCATTTCCTTCGATGGATAATTTTCCAAATGAGGTCGGGGATTTGATCACTGTTCTACAGTGGAATTGTCGAAGTTTGATTCCTAAATTGGAATCATTCAAATTTTTAGCTCACAATACCGGTTGTGATGCATTTGCTCTTTGTGAAACGTGGCTCTCTTCCGAAATCGATCTTCCGATTCATGATTTCAATATAATTCGTCTTGATCGTGAGGATTCATGTGGAGGAGGAGTACTTTTGGGGATCAAAAAGTGCTACTCCTTCTATAGAGTGAATTTTCCTCCTATTCCAGGTATTGAAGTTGTCGCATGTCAGGCTGTTATTAAAAATAAAAGCCTTTGCATTGCTTCCGTTTATATTCCTCCTAGAGCCTCAGTTAACCGAAAACAACTTTCAGATATTTGTTCGGTCCTTCCTTCTCCACGGTTGATCATGGGAGATTTTAACTCTCACGGTACAGGCTGGGGAGAACTGTACGATGACAACCGGTCTTCCCTTATATATGACCTCTGTGACAACTTCAATATGACAGTACTTAACAATGGAGAAGTCACACGTTTGGCTGGTACATCCTCAGTTGGCAGTAGATTAGACCTCACACTTTGTTCGAATTCATTATCGTTGGATTGCACATGGAATGTGATTCAAGATCCCCACGGTAGTGATCATTTGCCCATAAAAATTTCGGTTGCCACCGGGTTCAATCCGTCGAAATCTGTCAACGTCACGTATGATCTTACCCGTAACATCGATTGGACAAAGTTTAGGACAGCAGTAGATCCCCACGGTAGTGATCATTTGCCCATAAAAATTTCGGTTGCCACCGGGTTCAATCCGTCGAAATCTGTTAACGTCACGTATGATCTTACCCGTAACATCGATTGGACAAAGTTTAGGACAGCAGTAGATGAAGCCGTAACAACGGTAGAAAGGCTTTCACCGCTGGAAGAATATAACTTCCTCTCCAACGTGATCTTAGACAGCGCGCTTCAAGCTCAAACTCGACCAGTTCCAGGGACGTCATCTCGCAGGAAACCTCCTTCTCCATGGTGGGATCAGCAATGCACCGAGGTTTACCGTAAAAGTCCGACGCGTTTAAAGTTTTCCGTAGACGTGGAACACCTGAGCACTTCGAAGTATACACGGCTCTCGAACGCGAACTTAAGAGCTCTCATCAAGGCCAAGAAACGCGGTTATTGGCGAACATTCGTGAACGGGCTATCGCGCGAAACGTCGATGAGTACTCTTTGGAACACGGCGCGAAGGTTGCGTAACCGAACTACGAACAACGAGAGCGAGGAGTACTCGGACCAATGGATCCTAAAGTTCGCGCGAAAAGTTTGTCCAGATTCTGTGCCGGCACGGATGATTCCTCGCAAAAACACGAATTCGATAGATGAGATTAGCCAACCCTTTTCAATGGTAGAGTTCTCTCTCGCACTCCTTTCGTGTGGCAATACGGCTCCAGGAGCTGATAGGATCAAGTTCAACTTGCTTAAGAACCTCCCAGACGTCGCAAAGAGGCGCGTGTTGAACTTGTTTAATCAGTTTCTGGAACTCAACATTGTACCGGATGATTGGAGACGGGTGAGAGTTATTGCCATTCAAAAACCTGGTAAGCCCGCGTCCGACCACAACTCCTATCGACCCATCGCGATGTTATCTTGTATCCGAAAGTTGTTGGAGAAAATGATCCTCTTCCGTCTGGACAAATGGGTTGAGACAAACAACCTGCTTTCAGATACTCAATATGGTTTCCGTAGGGGTAAGGGAACGAACGACTGTCTCGCGTTGCTTTCCACAGATATTCAGCTCGCTTTTGCTAAAAAAGAGCAAATGGCTTCTGTATTCTTGGATATAAAGGGGGCTTTTGATTCAGTATCTGTTGAAGTTCTTAAAGATAAACTCCACGCTTGTGGCTTTTCACCATTAATGAATAATTTTTTGTACAATTTGCTGTCAGAGAAACATATGAGCTTCTCTCATGGAACTTCTACAGCTTCACGATTTAGCTACATGGGTCTCCCCAGGATCATGTTTAAGCCCCTTTTGTATAATTTTTATGTCAAAGACATTGACGGTTGTCTAGGTGACAACTGTACGTTGAGACAACTTGCAGATGACGGCGTAGTGTCTCGTCACGGGACCCAATGGGGTCGATCTGCAAGGACCCTTACAGGATACCTTGGACAATTTGTCTACTTGGGCTCTAGAGCTAGGTATCGAATTCTCTACGGAGAAAACTGAGTTGGTAGTTTTTTCTAGGAAGCATAACCCAGCACAACCGAAGCTTCAAATTTGGGGTAAGCCGATAACTCATTCTATGTCATTTAAATATCTTGGGGTCTGGTTCGATTCAAAGTGCACCTGGAGATCCCATATTGAGTATGTGAAGCGAAAGTGCCAGCCAAGGATCAACTTTCTCTGCACAATTACCGGAACCTGGTGGGGAGCTCATCCACAAGATCTTCTAACGTTGTACCGGACAACGATTTTGTCGGTTATGGAATACGGTAGTTTATGTTTTCAGTCAGCGGCTCGGTCGCACTTCATTAAACTGGAACGTATTCAGTATCGGTGTCTTCGTATCGCGTTAGGTTGCATGCACTCGACTCACACCATGAGTCTTGAAGTGCTGGCTGGCATGTTGCCACTCTCGGATCGGTTTTCAGAATTATCTCTCCGGCTCTTCACCAGGTGTGAAGTTATGAACCCCCAGGTGATCGAAAATTTTGAGAAGCTCCTTGAGTTGAACCCTCAAACCCGCTTCATGACCTTGTACCATTTGTACATAACACAGGATGTCAGCCCTTCGCCGAACATTTCCAATCGTGTTTGCTTCTCCGATTTCGACAATTCGGTTCATTTTGATTTATCCATGAAGCAGGAGCTTCGTGGAATCCCAGAGCATCATCGTCCTATGATTGCTCCTGTGATATTTGCTGCAAAGTTTGGCCAAGTTGATTCCACTAAATCGTTCTACACTGACGGATCATTGATAGAGGAGTCAGCAGGCTTTGGCATATTTAATGAAATTTATAGCGCCAACCGTAAACTTCAAGCTCCTTGTTCCGTGTATGTCGCTGAATTAGCGGCAATACATTTTACGCTAGAAATCGTTGCCTCATTAACACCGGATCAGTACTTCATTTTCACGGATAGTCTCAGTTCTATAGAGGCTATTCGCTCCTTGAGGCCGGTAAAGCACTCCTCGTATTTTCTCATGAAAATACAGGAGCTTCTAAGTGCTTTATCTTCGCGTTATTTTATCATCACCTTTGTATGGGTCCCATCTCATTGTTCAATTCCGGGCAATGAGAAAGCGGACTCGCTTGCAAAGGTGGGCGCTATGGAGGGCGATATTTGTGATCGACAAATCGCCTTCAACGAATTTTTTACTATTTTTCGTCAACAGTCACTCGTCAGCTGGCAGTATGAATGGAGTAAAGGAGATTTGGGGCGATGGCAATATTCTATCATCCCAAAGGTGTCGAAGAAACCTTGGTTTAGGGGGATGGATGTGGGTCGAGACTTCATTCGTGTCATGTCTCGCCTCATGTCCAATCATCATTCTTTGAACGCTCATTTATACCGTGTTGAGCTGAGCGACAGCAATCTCTGTGAATGTGGACAAGGTTACCAAGACGCAGATCACATTGTTTGGTCATGAGCTGAGCATCGTGGAGTCAGATCTGAGCTTTATGATACCCTTCGGGCTCGAGGTAAACAACCTAATGTTCCAGTTAGGGATATTTTGGCTGTACGTGATCTGGAGTACATGAAACTCATTTATGTGTTTTTGACTAACATTAGCCTTAGATTGTAGTTAGTTTAACCTGTATGTTTATTATAAGTTTTTTTTTTCTGTGTTTGTGTGTGTTTTTTTTTTCGCTTTCAAAAATGTTCAAATTCAAAGGAAACCAAAAGTTGTATAGTTTTAAGTTTTTTGACAATTAGGGATATAAAGTTAATGTGTTGTGTATACTTTAAATTCCCACCCATCCTCCTATCCGTTAAATTGTTATTCCTATTAACCTCGAGACGGCCGCGAGTAATCGGCTCTTTCCCCCTAACTTTAGTTTTAAGATACCTGATGTATACAAATATGATAACTTGGCTCTGTAAAGTTGATTCGATTGAGCCTGTACAAATAAATGATTATTAAAAAAAAAAAAAGTGGTTCATCACATTTTCTGGATAGATCAGCCCAAATTTTTGTTTAACTGTCGTGTAGAGCCTTTTAACCACTGATGATGATGATGATGATGATGATGATGATGATGAGATACTACCATCTATTGTAGCAAGGTAACTTTCCATAGCAGTGGAATAATCTGAAAAACGATTTGATCAGGACTCTATCGTTGTTTGTGATCTGCAAGCTCCGGTATGAAGGGCAACAAACGTTTGGGCGGGCCCGTAAGCAGAGACACTTACGCAAAACCCGCGAATATAGGGAAGAGAATCTCCTTCCAAAAGCAAGTTCACACACACAGCATTAGAGTCGAGCCCTCGATTGACAGAATAAACCCAATAGATGGGGTTGAAGAGCCCGCCCTCGTTCCGCGAAATGTTAACAATAGGGAGGAGGCAGTCCCATGCTCCCTATTCAAATCGTTTTACTTGAGTGCCCTGATGGTCCCTCCCTTTTCCCGTTATATAATAGGTCGATATGATGATATTCAGTATATTTTGTAGTGGTCATTTGATTGCTTACCTTGTGTTAGAAAATTTGTCTGAAAGTAAAATTGGTTAGGGTTTATACCGTTCTTTATTGCTCTATGTTGTCTCGATGTCACTGCATTTGAAAAGATGACTTCAGGATGACGATATGATTTTGCTCGTGGTCATAGGATAGGGAAGAAAACAGAAAGGAAAAAAGATTAGTGATTGGTAACACGCTATGCGCATGTGAGATTTTCATGGTGATATTCTCACAACGGCCGTTCAGAATGGTTCGACGGATGCATATGAGAGATCATTCCCGTTGAGTTTTCGCTCGTTTACTCAATTCCATCATGTTTGGTTATAGAATGCAAGAATTGTTTTACAACGTGCTTGATTTGGGAATAACAGGGAAATGATCCCCCATTGCATCTTCAAGTGATCATTACAAGCTGTCTATTTGGTTCAGGCACTTTTGAACGTTGATGGGGCAGCCGATTCACACATGAAATCTGCCGCGACCGTCTCGACAGAACGCGCCCATACTTCTTTCTGAACCGAAGGGCAGGGGTGTAGAACCTTTTAACCACTGTGTCCAATACTTATTCAATCGTTCCAGAAAGCAGTGAATGTACGTAAGTGCAAACAACTCATTCAATTTCAACGTTCTACCGTGAAGACGAAAGAAAAAATGCCCCACAAACTCTGAGGCGATTTCGGCCATTTGGCCTTTTGGCTTCCTACTGAATATTTTTTTTACTCATCGTTCACGACGGGTGTCAATTTTTTCGAGCTATGATTGTGGTATGACCCAGATTTAATTCAATGCTAATCAAGTATCCAACCACAACTAGCATGTGGTAGACATTGGTAGATGTAGCACACAATCCCACTTAGACTCGATTCATGTTATAAAGCCTAGTACCCTACTGGGATTGCTTTGCCAAATTTCGATTGGCTCAAGTAACCCTTGTCCAAATATTGACCATCTTTGATTGGATAATGCTACACAACTGCAAAGTATGTGCTCGGCTGTCTCATTTTCAGATTGACAAAAACGACATTCTGATGATTCGATTTTTCCAATTTTGTTCAAATGATAATTACTAGGGCAGTGACCAATCATCAGACCAGTTATTACCCTTAGATCCTTTCACCCCAAATTTAATAGAGCCCGAGCAGAGCCTTGTCTTGCTAGTCTATCGGCGTTTTCATTTCCTTCAATTCCACAATGACCGGGCACTCAGGATAATAAGGAGTGTATCGAACATAAGCTATCCACAAACTTTCTTTCAAATTATGTTGAAAACCGATATTTTATTCATACAAAAAATTGATCCTTTATTGTACGAGGTTGAACTTGAACATAATGAAGACCGGATAAAATTTAAGTTATTCCTTCACGAATTTTCGAACTTTGGATCGAAAGCTCTTCACCAAGTTCCGGACAAGTGTTGCATCGCAGGTTTTGGACGTTTGAACCCAAATTTTTTTGAACTCCTGCATGTTCCCAGCTGCCTTACTAGTCTTCTTGAAGACCCTCTTCACGATTGCCCAGTAACGTTCGATGGGTCGACGCTGAGGGCAATTTGGTGGATTGATATTTTTCTCAACGAAATCTATACCCTTTTCCACAAGCCAATTGATAGTGGTTTTGGCATAGTGAGCCGACGCTAAATCCGGCCAAAACAGTGGAGGTGTACTATGCTTCTTATATAAAGGCAACAATCTCTTCTGGAGACACTCAGATCGATAGATTTCCGCATTTATAGTTCTGGTAGTGTAAAAAATGGTTGACTTCAAACCACAGGAACATGTTGCTTGCCATACCAGTACCTTTCGATCTAATTTCTCCACTTGAATCGACCTGTCCGCATCGCTCACATCCTCCCCAACGACGGCAGTAAAGTATTGTGGACCTGGAAGGGTTTTTGAGTCCTCCTTTACATAGATCTCATCGTCCATCAAAACGTATGCATCTGGACGCTACAAAAGACACGAATACAATTTCCGGGCCCTCGTTGCTGCTCGCTTCTTCTGTTCTGCACTTTGTTTCAAGATTTTCTGCTTCTTGTAGGTCTTCAGGTGGTTTCGCCTCTTGATACGCTGGATCATTCCGACACTCGTTCCTGCTTTTTTGGCCAAATCACGTATTGACATTGATTTGTTCTTCATGATTAGAGATACCACTTTCTACTTCAGTTTCGGGTTGGAAGAACCGGGTTTTCTTCCTCTTCCTGGTAGCTCATCCAAAGAATAGTGTTCCCCAAACTTATTAATGATGGTTTTAACACTCGCATGATGAATTCCAAACCGCTTCGCCAATTTTCGCATAGTAATACCCTTCTCACTTAGCCATGTGTCCAGAACCTTAATTTTCACTTCCTTTTCAATACGCGACATTTTGAAAACGCAGAATTTTAACCGCACAAACAAGTAAACAAAAGAAAGCTGACAGTCAAACGCACAGCATGCATTGTTCAGAGCATAAAAAACCATCACAAATACATACGTACAACGCAAATGTATGTGGATAGCTTATATTCGATACACTCCTTATAACCTCGTTCCTACTAGCCAGTTGTTTCAGCCAAAGAATGCATTCCACACTAGCTGCGATTCACATGTGAATGACTTTAGCGCATTTAACGCTGCTTGACTACCCGAAAATATACAGATCTTAGCAAACCTATAATTCCTCTTAATGCATACATAAGCTATTCTGCTTGAAATACAGTATGACTCCGACACGTAGGTATGATCTTGGTGATACCAGGACCCCGTATTCTCCAGTATTCTCTCTCATCTTGGACCCATCCGTATAAAAAATAATAGATCCTGGACTTGTGCTAGGCCCACCAGACTCCCATACAAAGCGGCTTGGTTTAACCACTTTATAGGGAACTACGTAGTTGGTCTTCGTTGGTGTACAATTTGCAATTGTTCTCATATATGAGTTCAAATTGAGGTTTTTCGGGATTTTCAGATGTTCTATCAGATCTCCATCTAGTATTCTATCGTAACGAATAAACAGCAGAGCAGTTTTTGCTGCTTGTAATTTCACAAATTGATGTAAAGGTAGTATCTTGAGCAGGGCATTCAAAGCAAGTGATGGTGTAATTTTCATTGCCCCTGTCATAGATATACAGGCGATTCTTTGTAACTTACCTAACTTTTTTGAGCGGTTATCTCATTTGTTTAGGGCCACCATATCAAAGAAGCATAAATAATTTTTGGTCGGACTATTGCTACATAAATCCAGTGTACCATGTTTGTGTTACGAATAGACCCCAAAAAATTTGTTGCAGACCCAAAGGGCGTTTATGCCCTTGGTAATAGCCTTGTCTAGATGGGAGTTCCAGCTAAGCATTTTGTCCAAAGTAATACCAAGGTATTTAACTTCTTCCGAGAACCTAATTTGATATTCATCCAATGAAGGCTGTGTTAGAGTAAGTTTTTTCCTTTTTGTGAAAGGAACAATAACAGTTTCAAAGGGGTTTATATTTAAGCCCTCATTCCTACACCATTTAAGAGTAATATTGAGTGAAGTTTGTAGCTGGATTGAAATCGTGTTATCAAGCTTTCCACGAACCACAATGGACACATCATCTGCGTGTCCTTTCACTTCAAAACCTTGATCGACTAGCTTTTTAAGGAGTTCGTCTACTGCTAAAGACCATAGTAATGGTAACAATACACCACCTTGAGGACAGCCTTACCTTGGTCTTATAAATCGCTTACATCAGCCCATACGACGTCAGTGTTATATTGTGGACCTGAAAGGTCCTCTTTGACATAGGCCTCGTCGTCCATCAAAATACATGCATCCGATCGCTGCAAATCTCACAAATACAATTTTCTGGGCCCTTGTTGCTGCGCGTTGCTTCTGTTCTGCACATTGTTTTGCGATTTTCTACTTCTTGTAGGTATTCAGGTTTTTCCGTTTCTAGATACGTTGAATCATTCCGGCCGTGGTTCTCGCCTTATTGGCCAAATCACGTATCGACATTGATTTGTTAATCCGAATTAGAGCTACCACTTCCTGTTCCAGCTTAGTGTTGAAAGATCCGGGTTTTCTGCCTCTTCCTGGCAGTTCGTACAAAGAACAGTGTTTCTCAAACTTAGCTATGATGGATTTTACAGTCGCATGATGAATTGTCGCATAGTTACACTTTTTTAAAAAGGTGCGACATTTTCAAAACGAAGAATTTTAACGGTGCAAACTAGTACACAAACGAAAGATGACAGTCATACGCATAACATGCTATGACGAACACATTAAAACCATCACCAATACACGTGCACAACGTTAATGTACGTGGATGAAGTTTGCACTGAAAAATTGACAAAAATTGCCGATTTTTCATGGGTTTACCTTCTACCGCACTGATCAAACTATTGCGTTATAAAAATCCACTTTGTGCGGGACATAATTAATGGACGTTCCCTGAGTGCTGTTGGTTCAAAGCGACTATTTGTAAAATTTGATCGATCCGGTCCAAATCGGAAATCGATATACATTAAGTATAAATAATTTGCCAGACGTCACGTGACTTAAGCATATCGCTTACTAAAACGGACCATGCTGAAACATATTTTCTTTAATTGACCTACACTTGGGCGAGGCCAGCAACGGTATTACCTTGGTCTTGAATCACCAGTTTTTACACATTGAGGATGTACGTTAGTGCCCAGCATCATCGGATAGTAAAGGGTGTACAGAATCAAATTGCAACACACACAAAGATTCGGTGAAATTCACCCGTTCAACCAATCTTCAAGCTTTCAGGCAGTAAATAAAAACAGTTATAAATATTTTCTCATGTTTGTTTTATTCAATTTCATTTCCATATCCAAATGCACGAACCTTCTTCTTTACACTACGTATAAGGTCCTGTACAACATTTGGACCAACTTTTGTTTGCGTGGCAGTCCATTTTTTCTTCATATCTTTCTCCGATTACACATTCTTAGGATGTTTCCAAAGTGCCTTTTTCATTATGGCCCAGTACTGTTCAGTTGGCCGCAGGTCCGGTGCGTTCGGGGGAGAGAGAGAGAGATGTTTCGGCACGAAATTGACCTCCTTAGCCTTGTACCACTCCAAAACCTCTTTCGAGTAATGGCACGAGGCTAAATGCGGTCAGAAAATCGTTGAGAAAATAGACGCTTTTGGAGGTATTCCTTCAGGTACACCTGCCCATTGACCATTCCAGTTGTCACGAATGGGGTGCACCGGTTTCCACACGAGGAAATTGCTTGCCAAATCATATATTTTATGCAAATTTTGACATGCTTTCTAAAGTACTCAGGGACATCGAATTTATGATGAACAGTGAAAAACTAAAGCCCCGGAAGCTGCCGGAAGTTTGCTTTTATATACGTATCATAATCCATAACAAGGCAATGTGGTTTCATCAACAGCGGGGTGAAGAGGTTCCGTTCACGTGTTTTACCTTTTTGAACTTTGTACGTATGTAGTCCTTCACGTTTTTTCGCATCTTGCACACTTAGAAAATTTTACAGTATTCGGTAATTTTTTACCGAACTTTCAACAGCTGAACAGTTCGGTAATCTAATTTAACGGATTTCGGTAAATTTTGACAAGTTCCGGTAATTTTTTTACCGGAATATTGTAAAAATTCACCGAAAACCGGTAAATCGGATTACCGAACGTTCAGCTGTTGAAAGTTCGGTAAAAAATTACCGAACACTGATAATTTTTCTAAGTGTGTGCACAAAAGTTTTGGTTAGATTTAGTTTCTTCGTCACAGCTCGAACTGAAATGTTGGGATTCCTCTTGAAAGCTTGAACTTCCCGCTTGTAATCCTTAACACTATACGGAGATCCATTTTGGCCACTTTTTTCCCCCCTTTCTTCGCGCCGTTGCTGTTCTTCCGACTCCATTTTCGCAACGATTGCACATCTGCTAGTGAAACATACACAGCGTAAACAAATACACATTGAAATAATTCCACCCAAAATTTCAATAGAAAATACCCAACGGGTTAAAAGTTACAGCCATTGAGAAGTGATGCAATTTGATTCTGTACAACCTTTATAATAACAATTGATCTGGTAATAACGGACCTCGGGTGGTAAATCATGCTTATGCTCAATACATTGCTGATACTTATTTGAATTTATAACTACATGAAACAAATGGGTTCTCCCTTAGCTCAGTCAGTAAAGGCGTGGCTACAAAGCAACATCATGCTGGAGGTGGCTGGGTTCGATTTCCGGTCTGGTCTAAGAATTTTTCTTTAAGGAAAATCTCTCGACTCCCTGGGCATAGGGTATGATTGTACTTGCCACACAATCATAATAATGCTTAAATGGTACCTTGCATCGAAAGCTCTTAATAAGTAACTGTGGAAGTACATTTAAAACTCTAAGTTGAGAACAAGAAACAAGCTAATTGCGAATGAAATAAGGTTGAAATGCTAAGGAAGAAGAAAGAGCGAAACAAATTAAAAGGATATTCATTAATTTTTATATTTACTTTATTTGCTCATCATTGGGAGATATGCGTTATTCATGGCCAATGTGTTGTCGATTTCAAGAATTATTACAAACCACCCTAGATGTTTCAACTTTAGTTGGTTCTGCAAGGGATAAGGGGGTGTATTGAATTTTAACCTTTTTTATTTCCTTCACATACGTTTTATCAATCAGAACTTTGAAATATCATTAAACATCAGCTCGAAAAGTCAATCTGTTTTACTATACTAGTGCTGAATTATGATACGGTTTCCAATAATGATTGATGGAGTTTTTCTGGAATTTTCATTTTGCTTAAAAGTCCGCTGGTAGTGTGGAACGAAAAACCAGACGAATAAAATCAATTTCTGCTATCAGGACTGGATTGTATGCTGTGCATCCTATATATCTACAGTTTTGAGACAGTAATTTCAAAGAACAAGCTTCATGAATATATCATTCTCATGTGTGGTACGTTTTTCTCTATTTTCCATTACAGATAGATGTGGGGGTGACATCGAGATGGGCCAGGGGCTCGAACCGTTAACCGCAGATCTTTGTCTGTTCTCCCGGTCGCAGCCCCCCCAGCTTCCGTCTCGTACTAATTTCTTCGAGCAATCGAAGAACGTGTTCAAAGTAGCAGCAAAAAGTATAACAAAAGCAGCACCACACCAACAACAGCAACTATCAATACTACCACTGCAGAGAATATCCGGCAGACAGACACACAAGACGACGACGTTAGGCACAAAGAATCAGCCCAGACTTAAGCCTTGCCAGCTGACCACGGCTGGCAATTTTCGGGCTCAAGCACAAGATACTCGTTTTTCTCTACTTTCAATGCTACCAGGTTAGTACAAATTAGAAACAAAGTTCAACATAAGAAATTAAAAAACAAAATTATTTATAATTTTTCCAGATTTTCCTACTAACGCACACATGATGGAGTTTGGTTAGGTCACCTGTAATAATGCAAATGCTGAAGCCTACACAAAATTTAGTGCCTCTTGCGGGAGCGCACTAATAAAATATAGAGAACCAAAACAGCAACAGTATCTGCTGAAACATACAGATCTACCAATCGGCTACAATATCAGCGGGAGGCACCATCAACAACAGCAACAACAACAACAATTGCCGCAACAACATTACCCGGCAATAACATCCAGCAATCCGTCACTACCAGCCACAGGGTGTTACCACTGGTGGCCATGGAGCCTCCTGGTGGGCTGCCACCAGACAAAGATGGAAATAAAATCCTACAGCAACAGCACAGTCTACAGCATCAACACAATCCTCAATCACCTCCACCGACAACGGCGGCAGTAGCAGGGACATTTTCGCAACATGCACTGCAACTACAAACGCAGCAACCGCAGCTACATCTTTCATCCCAGCAACTACAGTTGACTACACCATTTTCCGCGACGAATCAACAGCAAACCTTTCTCTCACAGGCAAGCTCACTGTCAGCGTCGTCGACGAGCAACCAGATTGCTAGTGGGACTACAGTCAACGTCCAGACCGGAATCGAGAAGCTTTCCCGGCCTATGGCTTTCGATAAGGTAATTTCATTTATCAGTAGGCACTTTAAAGTACGCAAATATGAGTAGAGACATTTTGCTTCCATCCGATTATACTGTTGATAAGTGTTTTAAAATACGTTTATAATGTTATATGCTTCGTAGAAGAGTTTGATTCAAGAAACATCCGACGGCAACATGCCTTCAATAAAAATCATAAGGGTGGCTCAACATAGTCATTTTTCAGAACAGGTCATTATGGTTCAAAACCTCTGTGCAAAATGGGAACGATTGGTGAAAGCTGGGTTCTCGCATTGCGATTGAAATATGTATGTAAATTAGTTTGGGAAACAAACTTGTTTGTACGTACTAGGGTCCCAGTTTTAATTTTACCTCGCACACCCCTGATTCTTAAAGGTCCTTACACAAGTACGGTGGCCTCTTAGTACTGACAATTGTTGACTTCTCGGTCTTTTCTGTCACGCCCTGTTAAATCAACGCGATTTGAACATACCAGAGCGGTTCGAGATGAGGTTTTGAAACAGAGATGATTATGCAACCAACAGCTCACAGAGAGGTATTCTAACCGCCTCTTCACTCCATTTTTCCTACTACAAAATGGTTTGGTGGAAAATTATATGAAGCTCATCGAGCGATGTCGACAGCTAGCAACTGAAAAACTAAATTCATTTACAAGTTGCGGGTTACAGTTAATACCCATAACGCAGCAGCCCCTGCGGTAACAGTAGTTCTACCTGAGGAAGTTTCCATAGGTAGGAAAATTAAACGTAGTTTGCCACTGTTGTTCCATATGCAAGCCGATTTCGAAGATCATATACTGAAGAAGTAACGTGGTAAACGACGCGAAGATGCACGCAGAGGTGCTAGAACATGCACTTTCAAACCAGGTGGCATAGTCATGGTATGTCATCGGTTCAAGAAAACTGTTAAATAGCCTACAACATTTTCAGAACCGAGAATATAGGTACACAACCATTGTCCAGTGCTAAGTATTCCGGAGTCCAAGTTGGGAATTGAGAACATCATGGCAACTGATTATTTACAAAACATGGTCAGGCAACGACTGAATATCAAACATGTTTATTTCAGAGAATAGCAAGTAAAGAATGGGAAATTTTTGGTAATGAAATATTTACATATAAGCAAAAAAAAAAAGAATCAGACAGCAGTAGTTATAATCTATAAACAGTGATCAATTTCACCCAAAATCACGATGAGTGAATTAATCATGCATATTTGCTCGATTCCTTGGACGTAATTGAAGAGTCGATTTTTTGCAGTATATTTCAAATAGTAATTTCTCATGCCTGCGGATCATGATTTAGATATAGTTGGTAAACTATAGTCTGGCCTACCATCCTGAATGGTGCTAAACGGTGAAGTCGCTTCATCCCCCCAGGAGATATGCCGCCTGTTTTCCGAAAAGATTTCCAGTGTTTTTTTCCGGTGAGAGATTGACTGATGAACACGTTACATCAGCAGCTAACAAGGTGCCACTATACGGTCAAGCACTGGGGATAATCGATATCAACGTCGACATGATTACAACCGCCGCAAAACAACTCAATTCGTCCTTCAATCCTTAACCCGATGGTGTTCCGTCAGTATTCCTGAAGAGACACATTACCTGCTTACTGACACCGTTGCAGCGCCTATTCAATATGTCCGTCGTAAGAGGAGTGTTCGCATCCTGCTGGAAATTTGCACATATGTTTCCGGGCCACAAGAAAGGAAGCAAAGCAGACATGAATAATTATCGTGGAATCACTTCGTTGAGCGCGATCTCAAAGCTATTTGAGTTAGTCGTCATGGAGCCTCTACTTTCTCATTGCAAGCAATATCTGAGTTGTGATCAACATGGTTTCCAACTTCCGGTCGTTCCACCACTACTAATCTACTGTGTCTTACATCGTATATCACGGATAGTATGGCTGAACGAGCTCAAACTGACGTCATATATACCGACTTGTCAGCAGCATTCGACAAGCTGAACCACGCCATTGCCATTGCGATTGGGGTTAGCGGCAACTTTCTTCGATGGTTTCGCTCATATCTGACCGATCGACAGCTGATGGTCACTATTGGGAATTGCCAATCTGACATTTATCCAGCCACGTCAGGGATACCTCAAGGAAGTCACCTGGGACGTTTGATCTTCCTACTTTATTTCAACGATGTGAATTCGGTCATCGAAGGCCCACGACTATCGTATGCAGACGATCTTAAAATCTGCTTTCAGATTCGTACGACCGATGACATCTTCCTCCAACGTCAATTCGAAGCCTTCGCCAGATGGTGCAATTTTAACCGAATGGTAGTTAACCTTGCGAAGTGTTCGGTAATCACGTTTTGTCGGAAGAAAGAATCGATCATACATACCAACAGAATCGAAGGATCAACAATAGATCGTGTAAATCAAGTAAAAGATTTGGGAATTATTCTGGACTCTCAACTTTCATACAAGCAACACATCTCGTATATGGTTGATAAGGCGTCGAGAACATTGGGCTTCATCTTCAGGATAGCAAAAAATTTCTCTGACATCTACTGCCTCAAATTACTGTACTGTTCACGGGTGCGATCAACATTGGATTATTGTTCTACAGTTTGGAACCCAAATTACAACAATGGTGCTGAGAGAGTGGAGTCCGTTCAACGACGCTTTCTTCGATTTGCTGTAAGGAACCTGCCGTGGAGGGACCGGTTTCATCTGCCCAGCTATGAAAATCGCTATGAAAAACTGCTGATCGATCTGGAGCATCTCCGTACCAGAAGAGAAACCTCGAGGACGCTTTTTATTGCAGATATATTACAAGGCAGAATAGACTGCTCTGCAATCCTGGAGCAAATAAATGTCAACGTTCAACCTAAAGCACTTCGAAACAATATGATGCTGAGACTACCTCTCCGCCGTACCAACTACAGCATGAACGGTGCCATCGGTGGATTACAGTGAGTATTCAACCAGGCCTCGGCGATTTACTTCGTTCTTCAACGTTGCTTCCGGTGTTGAACAACTAGGGTATGTGTCCCTTGATTCAGCCTAATATGCAACAATCGATTACATTTTTCATTGTAACTCATAAAATATTTGAGCTGGAAACAAAATTTAACTAGCTATACACTTCTTAAGATATGTTTAATAAGCCATCTGTTAGTATGTTTCACGAATAGTTACACAACTCATTTTATAAAGTCAGAAACTTTCGAGGGATATGGATCTAATGTCGGTCTATGGGTACCAAATTGGGTCTAATTATGGATGCAAGTTCGTCCCATTCGATTGATTTTTCATAAAATGCCATCTTCGTACGGGTTTCCTCCTGATTTTCTGATTCAAGGCGTTCCCAGCTGTATTTGCTCTACCCAACAAACAATTTCACAAATCAAACTTTAAGTATAGCTGCTAACACTTAAGTGATTTTTACATATGATTTAGCGTTCATTCGACAATCAAAACATTATAATTCACTCTACACAAATTTTGTTCCTTTAATTTGTGTTAAGATAAGCAATATGAACAACATTCAACCGGAACTCAGACATTTGTATTGTAAATTTAACAATAACAACATTTTTACTACGCTTTTCATACAACAGGCCATAGTTGGGAACATAGAAAAAAATATGTCTCTAACATTGGGTCTACCGTTTATTTGTTAAATCATTGTTATTTTACCAATGTGAACTGTTAGTTTATAACATGTGACTATATTCTGTACATCTTGGCTGCATTATTCGGTTTATAGGTTCAATTTCGGCAAATTTAGATCATTCAAAGATCGTATAGATAATCTGTCCTGCTTAAACGGTAAGGTCATGGTGTCTAAAAAGTCAAGGAAATCGAAAACTACGCGGAAGTGAACCACTATAAATTGATTAATTATGTCTCAATTGCTTTGAAATAAATCGGTCATGCAGATAACAACTTGATTTTGTTGATAATCGAAGAAATAATGACTTATTTGATACATAGGTCGAATCAAGGAGCTAGGCTAACATTACATCCCGTTACCCTATATGACCGTATTTATGTACATGTATTTTTATTATTTGACCCTACGCTTTAAATTAATTTATTTTCAACATAATTGGGGCCACATTGAGCCTGTTGATGTCAATAACAAGTAAAGAAAAATAAAATATAGTTATAGCACAGAGAACAGACATCCAGGCTCGAACATTTTTTCCCCAAATTACTGTGTAAATTTTCAAAAGCAAACCGTTGGAAAAACAACGCCGCCTAGTCTAGGTTTCACTAAACTAAAATTGACAGACTATCAAATCTCCAGGTGGGCAAGTGGCGCCATCAACATACGATTCACCAAAACTAACGGAAACGAGCTGATTTTTAAAATAGCAGTTACAGAAATTTACACGCGATGGGCACTCCAGCTTGGATATCTGTTCTCTGTGGTTATAGGTAAATAGTTGTATAAAAAAGTGTTGAGTTAACGTATAAATGTGGAAACAAGACAGCGATTGGTCTGCTGTGGTCGTTTTATTGCGTGTCGGGAGAATCGTTCCATACGGCAATACGAATCAGGGTAAAAAAGTGGAAAAAGTTATTATTATCAATCCAGCGAGTAATGGCTGAATGTCTATGCGTTACGCAGAGGCTGACTTATGAACACTGTGACCAAATCGCGGCAATTGTAGGAAGCTAAATAACTATTGAGTTGGCTTGAGCATCTATGTACATTTTTTTTCCTTGATTATCGAGATTTTCAGCCCTGGGCTGCTTCATCTCCCGTCGTAGTCACTCAAATACCTTTTTGACATTTTCATAACTTGTCCGGGGGTGAGATACGAACTCGTAACTTTGGCATGAGAGGTATGAATGTTAACCACTCTGCCGGGGTTGCCCCCATATATGTACATTGAAACTGATGAAAAATAAGAATAAATTACCACGATCAAAAGGTGAATTTAAGGAATGAAAGATGGCTGGTACCAGCCCATAGTAAAGTTCCTATTGTCATATCAAACAAGGTACCGACCCGTTTTACGGTTGCAGGCGTAGTTCACAGCGTAGGAGATGAATGCCGATGTAACGACTGTTGCAGAAATTATAAGCACACCTTATTTTAACGGTCACTTTGAATATAATGAAATATTTCAACATGTTTTGGCTGCGTCTTTTGTTTGCACATTTCTGAATGACATACACGGTAAGCTTTCTTTACCCATTAATTATTATTGTATTCCTCCTGTGGACATTTTTACCCATTTTACCGTAAAACTTAAATTGGGTAGACGCAGTTTTTCAGTAAAACGTGTAAAAAATCCACAGGAGAAATAACAATAACAATAAATCGTACCCATTAATGGGTAAAGGAAGCTTAACGTGTAGCATCAAAAAAGTGCTCAGTTTTTTGTTAGCTATCAGAATGCGCGGTGTTACTCCGGAACAACGAAAAAGTATGGTGCACTGTGAGCGGACTCTCCTTGAGAAAATTTGCCAAGGAAGAGGGTGTAAGCGACGGAGCGGTACGATCTGTGATTCGAAAATATAGAGAACAGTGTACGTTTGAAGATGCGCCGAAGAATGGTCGGAAATCCGGTCCTATTAGTCCGGATATCGATAAAAGATGAGGGATGCCTACAAGCGAAAACCGGTGACTTCCGTTCGGGATGTTGCGAAAAAATTTGGGACCTCGTCTGGTACCGTCATGCGTGCCAAAGAAAGACTTGGGCTAAAAAACCCAAAAGGAACCCAAAACAGGCCGCGTCCGTGAAACCACGGGCCCGCAAACTCTACGATTCGTTATTGTGTAGAAATTCTGGGTATATAATAATGGAAGATGAAACGTATGTGAAACTAGATTACAAAACGCTCCCTGGACCACAATACTATATACATTAACTGTTATGTTATGTATTCTCCGTGCGTAGAGTAACGATTATGATGTTGAAGGAGGTGTTCGCTCATCACCATGAGGCACCAAGAGTGAACATTAATGTTTTTGGCTAGAATGAAAGATATGAAGAGAAAGTTTTGATAGTTCCGTCAGTGTGTGGCAGGATTGGAAATAGAACAGATGTTTATGAAATTGAGCGAAAAGTACAGTGGTACTTGAACTAAAGACGTCAATTTTTGCCTAACATCCCACTGCGGGGTAGGTTGAAGCACGGACTAAGTCCGCCACTTCAACAGGTAAAAATGTCCGGTATAGGAAGACGCTCATATACCACTATAGACTTGTAGTAGTTATTCTAGCGATCTATTGTGTGCACTCTGTTTTATTGATGCGCACATGGGAAGAACTCTCTCCTTTTTTGGAGTTTTTTTGATTCGCAACGACTGAGATCACTCAAGTTTTCTTCTCGTCGTCTCTAACGTAGAGACCTCGGAGAGAAATACCGTGAAGCGATGCGATACTGCGTTAGAGACGACAAGAAAAAAAAACTTGAGTGATCTCAGTCGTTGCAAATCAAAACAAACCCAAAAAAGGAGAGAGTTCCTCTCCCATTTGCGCATCTATAAAACAGAGTGCACACAATAGATCGCTAGAATAACTATACAAGCCTCAGTGGTACATGAGCGTCTTCCAAAACCGGACCATTTTGCCTGTTGAAGTGGCGGACTTAGTCCGTGCTTCAACCTACCCCGCAGTGGGATGTTAGGCAAAACTTGAAGTCTTTGGTTCAAGTACCACTGTACTTTTCGCTCAATTTCATAAACATCTGTTCTTTTTCCAAGCCTGCCGCACACTGACGGAACTTTCAAAACTTTCTCTTCATATCTTTCATTCTAGCCAAAAACATTAATGTTCACTCTTGGTGCCTCATGGTGATGAGCGAACATCTCCTTCTACATCACAATTCTATACTGCAAGCGAAGACAAAGACATCCCCGAAACGGAGAAGGCAATTTTTACCGAAAAATTCGGTAAGAAGATTATGGTTTGGCAGGCAATATACGAGTGTGGTAAACATCTAGTCCGTACATTACAACGGTAACGATGAACACTCAGAAATCCGTTAAGGAATGTCTCCAGAAGCGATTATTGCCGATGATCAGGCAGCACGAAGGTCAAGTAGTGTTTTGGCCTGATTTGGTGAATTTTCAGCCATAATGTGCCATTGTATCTCTCTGCTGGTGTCATTATCTGCGGTTTCATTCATCTACTACCTCAATTTCATCTGAACTCGTGGTAGGAGGCTAACATTGTGTTCTTGTGAGTCTCTTCCCTTGATGTATTTTGTTTTTAACGCATTAATCACAAGCACAATCCTACCAGCTTCAGCCTTAAGTCTTAAGTACGGGTTATCCATCGTCTCAAAGTTACGAGCTACGATATTAATGTGGTCGGCGAAGCCAAATAGTTGGAAAGACTTCATTCGTGTCTATCCCAGCTCTTCAAATCACACCCTCCAATGCAATGTTAAACAACAAACACGAAAATCCATTACTTTGCCGTAATTCTCTCCGAGGTTTGAAGGGACTCGAGATTGCCTCTGCACAGATTAAAAGAAACATTGAATATTTTGCGTTTTCTAATGTACATAAAAGGAACAATAGATTTGCCAGAAAATAGTGGGATATTTCATTTAAATTTAAGCCAGATAACGCCTGAATTTTTTATTTTTATTTATTTTATTTTATTTTATTTTATTTTATTTTATTTTATTTTATTTTATTTATTTGTCGTCAATCAATAGTAGACCGTTTTGTTACAATAGTGCTTACATTTTATGTTTCACTTATATATACAGTACGCCTTAGAAAAGTAATACATCAGATTTACATTTTTAATGTTTTGAATGGTTCGTCATTATATAATTGAATTGAAATATTGTTTAAGTTTTGTTTTGGTCATAGTAAAGTCTACATTTTCTCCAAGCTTATTGTAAGTTGCCATCATCTGATTCAGAGGTCCAAATTTAGCGTAATTTGTACGATGATGGCTTGTTAAAAATATATTTCTATAAGTTGCCGCGACGGTATGTAAAAATTAAGTGTTGACAACAGTTCTGCTGAATCAACGCGTTGCGAAACAATGTCATTTACGAATGATACTAATGCAAATTCACGGCACTCTTTTAATGATTGGATGCTGATGAGCATGCAGCGGGCTTCATAAGATGGAAGCGGAAACCTTGTCCAACCTAATTTACGAAGTGCATACAGTAAAAATTGCTTCTGCACCGATTCTAGTCGTTTTTCATGGGCTACGCTACAATACGCTACGTATACTACGCTACAATATTCCAGTATTGACCTCACATATGCAATGTACAATGTTTTTATTGTGTACGGATCATGAAAATTGTAACAGAAACGTTTTATAAATCCAAGCATATTATTTGCTTTGTTGATGATAGTATTGTACTGTTCAATGAAAGTTAGTTTCGAGTCCAAGATAACTACTAAATCCCTTGTTCTTTTACATTTTTCAGCTGGCTGATTCCCTAGATTGATAGTTATGTCTGGTGTGTTTCGTTTCCTACTAAAAGCTATCGAATTACATTTGTTTTACGTTCAGCTGTAAAAGACTTTTGTTGCACCAAGTATAGAAATCATTTATTTCTTTCTGGAATGTCATGATATCTTCTTTGTTTCTTATTTCTAAAAATAGTTTCATGTCATCAGCATAAATAAGAAATTTAATGTTTATGAGAATAAAGGAAATGTCATTTACAAACAAAATTAATAAAAGGGGACCTAAGTGAGAGCCTTGGGGGACTCCAGAAGTGACCTTAATAGGATTTGATTTCTTCCGTTTGAATCTAACTATTTGTTGACGGTTAGTAAGATAGGATTCGAGCCATCTGAGGATTCCTGCCTCAATTCCCATTTTTCGCAATTTGAATAGAAGCATGGGTATGTCAATGCGATCAAAAGCCTTGCTGAAGTCTGTATAAAGAGCTTCTACATGGTTGCCATTGTCCATTGCTATCAGTGAGTAGTTGACGAATTCCACTAAATTTGTGCTAGTTGAACGTCCTTTGAAGAATTCATGTTGCTTCTTAGTCAGTCTGTTTTTGATTTGAGAAACCAATTTTTCATTGATAATTGCTTCAAAAAGTTTAGGAATGCAGGAAATAATGGCAATTCCACGATAGTTACAAATGTCCGATTTTTTCCTACTTTTAAAAATAGGTACTAGATAGGAACTTTTTCAAAGTTTGGGAAAGATCCCAGATTCCAGTGACATATTAAAAAGCCAAAATAAAGGTACTTTAAGTTCTAATGCTAAGTTCTTCATAAATACGGGTGGTATTCCATCAGGGCCAGGACCTTTGGAAACGTCTAATTTATTCAAACCTTCCAAGATGTCTTGAAATTTGACTTGACTAACTCCAATGTCCCTTGAAAATTCTGGGAAGAAATTGAAATATTCATAATCGATCTTCTTCATCAAACGTGGTATAGATTTATTGGAAGAATGTTGCAAATAGATAGCAAATTTCTTCCGCGTTGTCACCAACATTTGAGTTAAGATGCATTCTAGATGGGAAATTGTTAGATTTCAGCTTAGTTTTAACATAACTGAAGAATTTTTTTGGACAAGACTTAATTTCAAGTTCGGTTTTTGAATTGTGTTCATCATATGCATTACTAATAGCTAGATTCAGTTCATCGCAAACCTTCAAATAGTATGTCAGGTTATTACTGTTACCATCTCTTTTATACATTTTGTGGGCCTTTTGCTTCCGATTTTTTAAATTTTTAATTTCTTTATTATACCAAACTGGGTGGTTCGAATTACCTTGTTGCCTAATATTTTTGAGTGGTACTTGTTCAACTACTATTTCAAACAATAATTTATAGAAAACCTCAACAGAAGTTTCAACATTTGCTTCATTCTTAAAAATCGTTTGCCAATCAATTCCGTTATGTTTGTGTCTTATGATATCATAATTTGCTAAATGAATGCTAAATGAAATGAATCCAGCCTGTTGTATGAAAGATTGCCAATATTGTTGTATGGCATATGAAAAGTTGCAAACAATTTCGTTGTTTACGCCTCCTTTAGCTTGGATTTAAACGAGGGGATATTTTACACGCTTGTTAAAATTAATTATTTTTTTCTATGTATGCAGGTTTACTAATCATACAACAGGTACCTTTTTAGACACGATATTTTCGCTTGGAAATCTTCAGCGTGTTCGTATGAACGGCAGCTGAACAACCAAGCAAGAGCCAAGACTTTTGCAACAGGATATCGAGAAGTCTACTATTTTTTTCTATCTGCAATCTACTAAACAAGACTCATAGGCAGGGCGAACACCGTGATAGATCAATTTCAACCCAAAGGAGGCGTAATCAACGAAGTTGTATGCAATCTTGCATGCACCATACAACAATGTTTAAAATCTGTCATACAACAGGCTAGATGCAGGCGTTATCTGACCTCAATTTACATGAAATATCCCATCAATTTCTGCCAAATCTAGCATTTCCTTTATGTGCATTAGAAAACGCATAAAATTCAATTGATTTTTTTTATCTGTGTACTTAGTAGGGAAATGTGCACATAAAAAAATGATGAATTTTTCCCTTCGTTCATTTTCAGGGCAAAGCCAGTGTTAACAACGAAATTGTTTGCAATATTTCATACTAAAGACGGATATAGGTGATAACTAGGTTAAATCTACATGGAATATCCCATGAATTTTGGTTACATTTAGCATCCCATAGTATGTGTATAAGATAAAGCAGAAAATTACTTATTATTTCAATGTGTGAGATTCAAGTCTCACCGATGACCATGGTTGTTATTCGCATATGTTCTCAAACTTGGCCAATCAATCGTGTTTGCCTTACTTCTCGGTAGTTTTCTTATTAATATCCAACACATATATAAATAACTTATTAAAACAATGAAATGAACTATGATACACAGAAAAAAAAAAATTTTAACATGCGCGTAAAATTTTCTCTCGTTTAATTCAAAGCCAAAGAAGGCGTAAGCAAATAAATTGATTGGAATCTTTCATGCAGCATACAACAATGTTTGCAATCTTGTATACAACAAGCTTAACTCAGGCGTAATCTGGCTTATATTTGCATGAAATATCCCATTATGTACATCAAAATCAAGCATTCCCTCTATGTGCATTAGATAACGCAGAAAATTGAATGTTTCTTTTTATTTGTGCAGGTAATATTTAAGTCCCACACAGAGAAATACAAATTTTACGTTGTTTTAATATTTTCGGTAACTCATCCTTTGTTAGGACTCACACATTTCCTTATCGCAATGTTAATGAGAAACCTTTCGTCGTAACACCTTGATCGCATTGTCGCGCAAAGAAAATCAAATAAGGAAAAAGCAGTAATGAGAAGAATTCCAATTTAAATTATTTACAACCCGCTGATTATATACACATCTAGGGGTAAACCTTTGGCAACATGTTGGTTCAAGTCCATTTCCGAAAGATATGGTGTTTATTTTTAATCCCCTTATTGTTTGTCGTGATGAATGAACCATAATAGTCTTCTTAACCGCATGCTTTCATCAAAATACTCTTGCTATTCTCTATATGTAAGTTGCAATACAAAACGAATAACCCTGTTTGTCTTTGAATTGATTTGAATAGAGATCAATAAAAAGCAACAGAATTTGACAGTTATCTCATCGCCCGGCTGTTTGGTCACTACCACAAAGGAAACACCAGCGTTATCCAATCTCTAGGCATAATATCTCTGAATCTAGAGATTTGTTCTGGGAATAAGAGAATTAAACATCAGAAGAATAGTTGGTTAGCAGAATAGGGAAGGCTCGTGTTCATTCCTTTTGTTTAATTTCTCTATATTGAGATGTTCAGGCTCGAGCTAGTTCATTTCCCGTCGTAGTCATTCTTCTGTGTACATTTGTGACATGTCTGGAAGCGAGATATGAACTTGTGATTTTGGCGTGAGAGGTATAGATTTTCAACATAACACCGGTATCGTCTCTTCTTCCATTTCTTGTGTACGTCTTACAAGAGACGATTCTGTTTTTGTTATCGAACACGGTGTCAACCCACCCTTAAAGTTCCAACGTAGGTTCCGATAATCTAGGTGAAGTCAGCTCTAGGCATTTAAAACAATAAATCAAAATGATTTTAACTAAATGGTACACGTCTTAAACGAACAAACTGCCTCACCGTCCGGAACATTTCTATGAAAGTGATAATAAATGCGATGCGACAAATTGTTTCGATATGAATTTATGGCTGCTAATGTTGCCGCTTTACTGCTCCTGCCTAGAGCTTAATGGTTGCTTTCAAACGGGAACGTTAGTCTTGCTGGAACCGTACCGATAGTTAAAACGCTATTCTGAATTGGACGATTCTGTGCACGCGATTATCGGATCTATTCCGGAGTTCGCTTTGCGATTGTACGTTTGATTTCATAACTTCTATTTATAATGGAACATGCAATCCTGGCATTATATCGTTGCTCTGTTGTGTGGCTGATCAATAAGGGACAGGATGGAAAACTAATAATTATTTGTTGCTTTAGTGGCAGGTAGACTACGTTTATCAGACTGATGTAGCTTCAAATTTTTCAACTTATTAATTAATATCGAGTTGTCGAGCGGATCAAAATATTAACTATTTGATTAGGAGAATCAGATTAGATTATCAGCTTATCAGATCAGCCATTAAGGTCATAATTATCGTAAGTCCGCTTTGTTTACTATACATCTTGACGGAAAACAAAAATAGTAAAAGTCTAATATTAAATTTAGCTTTCAAATTTAAATCATTCATTTCAAACCAAGCAATGCCTGTACTGCCCCAATTAAACCAACCAAGCCTGTACGGCCCCAATTGAACTGACTTGCCATTGTATAAATGCATTACCGCCGAAACCATTTTCTCAGATGTCGATTGGGACGTTAACAGTTTCACCAAGAAGCTAATATCAACAGTGATTTAATTCATACCGCGGATTAAGTAGGCGGCAATCCGACTACTTCGGCGCACTGCGTGTCTGCGGTTCCTCCAACGACTACAACAATCCGATCCTGAATAACCCGAAGTATTAGCGAAATACCAGTCATTAGTCAGAAATACCAGTAGGCCAGAGCGGCGTGACAAAAGGCGAAGAAAGCCTATATGGCATAAGGTCATTTGGTATAAGGTCGTTTGGCATAAAGTCATTTGGAATAACAATAACGTGAGCTAAGTTGTCATTTAGCATAATGCCGTTTGGAATAATGCTGTTTGGCATAATGCCGTTTGGCATAATGACCATTTGGCATAACGCTCTTGAAATCACACAGAATCCAAGTTGTCATTTGGCATTGGCTTTTATCCATATTAATATTCCCTTAATTTTAAACAGGCTGTACTTCAAAATATGGCATTATAAAATAATACACACAGTACGAACAAAACCTGTAAAATTATGAGTACTTGAATGTAACAAATTGACCTCTATCATATTCAATAGAAATTTACGAGAGATCTTGAATTTACAGCACTGAAAAACGTTAGTTGTAAATTTACTCGTGCGGTCTTTATAGGACCTGTAAATTTAAAATATGTTGTAATCTACGGTTCAGAATTTTGAGGTTAGAGATAGAGTAGGTTTTTTAAATTTCTTGATTAAAAAATTAATGGAATAATTTTTTGATTTAAAAAATCTTCAATTTATTGGCTTTTTAAAACATTCTAAAAGTTGATTCAATTTAAGTGCTGCAGTTTGATGATTTTTTCTTAGGTTTGAGATTTGCTGACGAATTCACATCTGTAGATTAACTTAACATCATGTCGGCTTCAGTGAATTGATAAAATCCTACATATATTCACTACGATTCCCACAGTCACACAATTTGTTTTCGAACTTTTCGATAATGTTCTTAACGATTGTCCATGTTTCACTCCCGTACAATGCAAGCACACAATATGGCGGTAACAAGTTTTTTATTATGACGTGACAAATTGAGCGGTGGTACTGTATTGTGTTGATATCATGTAAATTTCAAGCGTTCAAGACGCAAAAATAATAGCCTGTCGGATACTTATATGATATCGTATGCAAATATGAATTCAAGTTGAAAGATTATAATGAATATGATATAACTTTCCATGGAGGCAGTATGTTTCGCTGTTTACGATATTCAAAATAGAAAATTGCATTCAATTATTAATTATATCGATATACTTTTACAGAAGTATCAGATTAAATCATACGTAATTTTCATATTTTTTTTTCTGTGTAGGTTTCAGCGTTAGACTTGAAATCTGAAAATCAAGGTTTTCTTTCCTGATGTTAAACAATTATTTTTGGATTAACTAAAAGAATGTATGGCATAATTCATTCGATACCAACAGAAACTCAATGGTCACATATATGGGGAGTATTGAAATCTTCTTCTTTATAAGTTAGGCTGTAGGAACGGAATTGTAGGAACGTTGTGTGAGTTCAAGAAACGGAAGCAGTCGTTTTTTGAGGCATTAATTCATGTATTCATGACCATTTACAGTTAAAGTTGTCATGAAAGGCTTGCTCCGTTTACCGCACGAACAAATCCCCTGCAAAATCATTAATTTCTTGAGGAACTTTGACACTTGTTGTTTCCTGAGAGACTCTGGAACATCGAACTTGTCTTTCACAGTCACATACTGGTTGCCGGGAATTTTTTTAAAGTCCACTTTTACGTGTGTTTCATTGTCCATGATGCAGCAGTGTGGTTTCGTCAACATTTGTGTGTTCAGCTTACGCGCACGTGTTTTAGCTGTCCTATTCTGTTTTTCATTGCGGTTTAGAGCTTTCTAAACTTTGAATGAGCGGAGCCTGGCACGTTTCTTGGCTTTCTGCACGATATTTTTGGTCAAGTGCAGCTTTTTCGTGACATCCTGAACGGAACAGGTGGGTTTGCGTTTAAAGGCAGCAACCACTCGCTTGTGATCCTTTGCACAGTACGGAACACGTGTTCTACCACACACCTTCTTCCGATCGACAGTTAAACGTTCTCTGAAACGTTTTATGACACGAAACACTGTAGACTGGTGAATTTTCAACATCTTTCCGATGACTCGGTGCGAAATAGGTGGGTTGTCGAGGTGCGTGCGCAAAATGTTCTCGCGCACTTGCTGTTCATTTGACTCCATTTTTGAAACTACGACACATTTCATCCAAAATTTCGTTGAAATCAACCCAAAGGGTGAAATGTTACAGCTTATTGAAACTGATGCAATTTAACTCACACCCTTGGCCGGCGTCGGTGGGTAGTGGTAAGTGTGACTGCTACTTGGCACCCCAGTGGATCTGGGTTCAATCCCAGTCGACGCCGGTGGTTTTTCTGAGGCAAAAAAAATCTCGAGCACTCGACACTGAAGAAGTCTGTAAGTAGCAGACAAAATATGCCTATCTGTCAAAAGATAAAGCTCATAGTAGAATTAAAAAGAATTTGCTCCCGTTTACTAGCGAAAATTTGAAAAAGTGTTTCAAGGTTTTTTTTTTATTTTTTAAAAAGTGATCAAATGATGTGATAATTTAAAATTCTCCTTGTTTCCCAATCACAATCGTTCTCCTAATACGCTCAGAAAAGTTTTTTTTTAAATAGTGTTTAAAAAAAGTGAAAGTGAAAAAATTCTGGTCACGTCTTCCTTCGGAAGGGAAGTAAAGCCGTTGGTCCCGGCTCATATTTATGAGTCGATAGGTATGGGTCAGGTGGTGGAGTCTCCCTGGCGTCGGTGATTGTTACCATTTGAGGAAATAGGCCGACGGAAAAAAAATGTGGACACCCTTTACTCTGCATGGTGGCCGACAACAGTTGGTATTCAAGAGAACAGACGGTTTTACAGACAACCGCGAAGAATCAGCGGAAAAACTCGTTAAATGCTGAAACGCGAGTCAGGGACCACCTGCTACCACCCATAGTTCCAGATGGTGAAGGCAACAGCTGATCGAGAGTCCATAAATGTGTTGCCCAACACCAATGATGTGTACAACATCGACATCATCCTTAATGAACTTTTGTGGGCTGTCGACAAAGGGCAAGGTGTTTTAACAGACATGTGCAGACACGACACCCATTGGTTCAACGTATTCCTCTGTTTGTGAAAATTACGCTCTTTGAGCTTGGTTTCTTCCACTAACCTTCGATGATAAGATCGGGCAGAATATGAGTCCCGATTACGGAATTTTGAGTTGATCGGTGTCAAGGTTCCGCTGGGATCGGCCATAGAAACTGAGCCGAGGAGGATCAGCCACTTTGCAGACTTTCGCTGTTGCGTACAACTTAATGGGTCGGTAGGTATCACGAGCTTTCGGGGCGTGTTGACACTTTCGATCATGGCCGAAGCGGGAACCCCATCATTCGAACTGCTGACAATGCAGTCCATATTGCGGAGTGCCAGCCGCATAGTTGCGAAGAATCGTGGCAGCATCATCACTATTCCGCAGATTCGGCAAGTTTTCGGCATTATTGTGTCAACTCATCACTGCATGGTGATGGATTTTGTTTATTGTTGAATTTATTGAAAACGATGAACCATATTTCTAAATCTGCGGTGAATAAATTGGTTGCATCGTTTAACGAATTGAATCAATTTATTTTTTTTTATTAAAGGGGCGCATTGGGTTTTAATGGTAATGAATAGATCAAAGTAGATACTTAGTGAAGTTTACTCTAATTTGACAAGTGATCTAGTTAATAAAAAATGAGTGACCCTATAGCTACTCTAATTAGGGTGGTTCCACTTTTAACTTTTGAGAAAATACAAACAAGCGTGACTGAGTAATGCTAACTCTTATTTTACAGGTAACGTAGTCAATCAAAAATGAGTATCCCTTTAATTACTCTAATTAAATTAGTTCCACTTTTAACGAAACTGAGTAATTCTCTACTCAGTTTTGAGTAACTACAAACACGCGTGTATAACGTCAGATCTTTGCAAACCAAACGACTGCAGTCATGATTCGATCGTTTTCCTGGAGTGTTGCCCCCTCCAATAAACCGGATTTGGAAAATGCGCGATTACGCCTTGTGCGGCATAGTTGTTCAACAATAGTGACAATTGATCATCCGTTTGAAAGCAAAACAAACCCAACCCTTACCGTCCAAACACAGTGATAACGAAAACAGAACGGAAAACGGCAATTTTGCAGTTGCTGAAAATGACTTCGATATGTCCAATTAGAATCGGATTGGATCTAGCTTGTTTTCTTTCCGACAAGCAGGCTTACTCAGATCGGGCTTTGCCGTTTTCCGTTGCCGTTATCATTGTGTTTAGACCATAAGTCTGCCGATCTTTTGCATTCTATTCGAAAAAATCACACAGTGCTACACAAAATCGTCAAAAGGTAGAAAGTAGCAATTGTAAATAATGACTTAAATCGTTAATTTTCTGGAAATGCCAGGTTTCTAACATCTATATCCACTACCGACGCGAAGGTAATAATTCCCTATATCTGTTTCTGGTGCTATTTTGTTTGTGGGAGCAAGCAGATCCCAGAAAAGTACGCTAGATGTCATTGTTTACAAATGTTACTATCAACCTTATGACTATTTTATGTAGAGTTATGGTGTGTGTTTTTAATGCATTGGCCAACTGATTGATGCTATTCAGTTTGATGATGCTTTTCACGTTGAATTATTTCAACATTCTAATGGAAGTTTATAAATTTTACGCTGTGCAACAGTAGGTCTGCCGAATCAAGGCGTTCCCTGGAAGGCTATCTAAATTGTACCATCATAATATGAAAATTGAAAACATGTAGCAACGATTGACACCCACATGTGTGTTATCATACACACACACACACACACACACACACACACACACACACACACACACACACACACGTGCACGCACAAACGGAAAGAGATAAAATCATTGTAGCACGAAAACCCAGTAAACTTAATCGAATAACACAACAAGGCGGAGAAAAGTTCGGTATGTCGATGGGTCCTTAGCTGTAACCGACACCTGGGCAGGTATCGTGTGCTGGCAAAACGGACGACGAAAATTCCCCACACCCAATCAGATGAAGTACAATCCGATTGTTCTTTTATCTGGACCCATCTCTAACATCATACCTTCCGCCATATGGGTGTGGAAATTTTGTTTCCGTTCGCCCGGAGATGATGGAAGAATGCACGAGAACCGACTTTTTGCTGTTCGGTTTCATTGTGCGGCCCTCGAGGATATTTTGGGAGGCTCTTACGAGGGTAATATTAGTTAACCTTATGGCTTATTTGACGGCTGCTGCATGGTTACGGAGAAGATTAGGTTGAACTTTGTTCATAGGGCTAGTTTGCTGATAGTACTTCTTTTCCTCTTCACATGTCACTTTAATTTCTTTTCGTATATCAGCTTATTGCTGAGTATTAATTGAGTTTCAAAGATTGCCTGGTTATTAATTACCCATATATTGAGAAATACAAACAATCATTGAAAAGATCGGGACTCTAGCCTCCAGTCACTTCCAGAATTATTGGCCCCAAAAATTCAAAAATTATCATACCTGGCACGTATCAGTTGAAAACATATACAGGGTGTCTCACGATTGGTTTCACTAAAACAAAATGGATTACAGCAAAACATATCAACCAAATCATAGCATTTATTTTTCATTTGAAAGATACATGTTATAGAAATAAACAATTCGAATTTCTCGCCATTTTCCTTGAAAACTTTGCCCAAACGCTTTGTAAGCACATCGCATCTGGCACGCACGATTTCCTGAGGTATGTGGTCCCAAATATCAACCAGATGTTTCTTGAATCGTTCCAAAGTAAGCCTATTCGTAGGGCCTATATAATTCCAAACAAAGTACGAAGTGGGTTGAGATCAAGGTGAAGATGCAGGCTTCTTCGTTTGTGATGAAATCGCTTGTGTCTTCTTTGCCTTGTGAGCTGGAGCTGAGTCCTGTTGGAAACAATATGCTGTATTCCCATACCGAGTTGAAGCATAAGGAAGCAGATGGTTCTTCAAAACCTACTCGATGGATTATTCAGTGTTGATTTTAACGTTAGGTTCTATGAAAAAAAGAGAAAGTTTTCCTTTTCTTGAAACGGCACCCCATACCATGATTTTTGATACATTCTGGTAGCGTTCTACAGCTAGCTTATCTCTTCAAATATTGGCAAGACTTTTGCCAAACACAAGATCATTATGTTGAATATGGACATTTTCTTGTCCAGTTTCCTTGAACCGTTTCAAGGTACGAAAAACAAAACGTTTACTCACTCCGAACTGCTTAAGGCTATTGAATATCTGACACGGTCTAAGCTTTTGCAAATGTAATTTAAAAATTTGCTTCCGTATGTCTTCCATGGTAGCTGATAAATATAAACAAACGGAATTATTTATCTTCAGCGGTAAGCTGTCAAAAGAATACAATCAAAACAGGTATAATCGATTCCGCTTTTTAAATTACCCAGCTGAAATAAACCAAGACTGAAGAAACTGGACACCTTATGTGAGACACACTGTAAATCGATAATATTACGCTTATCCACCACACGGGTCTCCTTCTACGCTTCTCCTTCTCCTTCTTACGCTATGTGTACCCTTGTAAACTCAGTACCTAATGGCTGGTACGGTGAAAGGTTTACTGATCAGCACCTACGTATCTGGACAAACAGATCGTAACAATCAGTAGTCTCGGCACTTGCCTTTGATTTGGGCCACATTGACTGTCCGCTTATTGTGCTTTTGTTCTTGGGAATGGCCATTTTTCGACAGTTTAATTCAAGGCGGACCCTGGACACGCAAACATATCACAAAATTTTTCTAATACAACACTTCTTTCGGAAGCCGGGATCCTACCGAATACCTACCGGGAAAATCCCCGGTGGGAAAGGAAGATTCTGCAAGGTAGGAGAGCACTGTAGCTTTCAAGAAGCCGTATAGCGGCTGAATGGAACCCAGATCGTTGAACTAGAAATTAGAAGAAAAATAGTTTTTTCCATTTAATTCCAACTACCTTTGCTTATATTTGACAGATACGCGTATTTCATCTACAATGTGCAGACTTCTTTAGTGTCTCGTACTTTTAAGTCGAGTTATTAGTACGAGACACTGAAGAAGTCTGCACATTGTAGACGAAATACGCGTATCTGTCAAAGATAAGCAAAGGTAGTTGGAATTAAATGGAAAATACTATTTTTTCTTCTAATTTCTAGTTACATGCATTCCACTAAACTGCTCAAAGCCTCTAGGATTCCGGATCGTTGACTATCTGGATAGTGGAAGCCGTTGTGGGGCAGTTTCCATGTATGTCCCGTGATGTACAAGTCTCCGAGCACCATAAGCTCATCGGTTGGAGCTGAGTTCCCGATTACAGAAAAAAAAACAGAGCGGTGAAGAGTTTCAATTACCCAAGTATCACGAGTCACAGCATATAGATATAGATCCGCACACAGCATATAGATATAGATCCGAGAGTTCGTCAGCGGTCAAGGTCTGCTCCAGACAACTCCAACCATTGTGTTCAATGGTTTTTGCATTCACTCCGCGATGGATGGCAATCAGAACGCTACTCCCAGTTGATTTCCTGCTTTTACTAAAGGGTGTCCACGATGAAATTGCCACACACAAAATTGATACGCAAAATTCGAGTTTTCATCCGATTGCCATCAAATTTTCAGGAATTGAGAAATAACTATTAAACTTCATTTTACCATTTTACTCGTATTTTATTTACAGTCCATACGCAAATGCCCGCACCTTGGCCTTAACCCCGGCCATAAGATTCTGCACAACCTGTGAATCAACCGTTTTTTGCATGTAAATCCATAATTTCTTCAGTTCCTCGACTGTCTTCACTACCTTAGGTCGTTTAAGAGGGTGCTCCTTCATAATCACCCAGTACTTCTCGATTGGGCGGAGCTCCGGAGTGTTGGGAGGGTTGATCATTTTCGGCACGAAATTGACCTTATTGTCCGCATGCCACTTCAGCACGTCCTTGGAGTAGTGGCATAAGGCCAAATCCGGCCAGAAGATTGTTGGGACGTTGTGGGCCTTCAGGAGAGGAAGCAGCCGCTTCTGGAGGCACTCTTTTATGTACACCTGTCCGTTCATCGTGTCCTGGGTCATGAAAGGTGCACTCCGCTTCCCGCACGTGCAGATGGCTTGCCAAACCAGGAATTTCTTCGCAAATTTGGACATCTTCTGAGTGCGGAAATGTTCCGGAACGCTGAACTTATCCTTGGCCGTGAAAAACAGATTGCCGGGGATCTGTTTGAATTCGGCCTTCACATATGTTTCGTCGTCCATGATGCAGCATTCAACTTTCATCAGCATGTTGAGGTACAAATTCCTGGCACGGGTTTTGGCGGACTTGTACTGCTTCTCGTCGCGATTAGGGGCCTTTTGTACCTTGAACGTTCGAAGCCCAGCCTTAGTTTTGGCCTTCTGGACAAAACTTCGGCTTAGGTGCAGCTTCTTAGCCACATCCCGAACGGAGGCGTTCGGATTTCGGTTGAAGGCCCCAACTACGCGGTTGTGATTTTTGGTGTTGTACGGAATACTTTTTCCTTCACTTCTGGGCTTCCGATCGGTGGTCAACCGTTCCTCGAACCGCTTAAAAAACGATGGAATGATGTGAGAGATCCTTGTTCTCGTGATGAATGCGCAGGATTTTATCACGCACGAGCTGTTCTTTCGACTCCATTTCCGCGAGTTTTGATCACAGGACTTTAAAACTTGCAGGATGTAAATAATGCACTATGAACTGAATTTACCCAAATTTTCATTAAATTCTACCCAACGGTTAAAAAGTTAGAGCAATTTCATAGTGTGGCAATTTCATCGTGGACACCCTTTAGGATCTATCGCATCGCATCAAAACTATACGACTATACGGTATACGACTGTCGAGCCAAGTCTCGATCAATATGGCCACATCAACGAGCTGCGGTAGCCAAGCGGAATAAATACCACCATTCTTTGCCAGGTCCTCCTTAAGGGCTCTGGCAGCAACAGACACGATTGACTGTCTTTGTGAAGCTTAGCCCACTTAGCCTTCACTTTAGATGCCTAGAGTGCGGGCACATGTCCTGGGAGTGCAGAGGCCCAGAGAGTAGCAATATGTGCAGAAGGTGTGGCAGCACAAGCCATAAGGCGTGGAATTGCAAAGGACCCTCCAAATGCTTGATGTGCGCTGGCCAACCGGATGATAAGCACATCATGGGGTGGCAAGTGCCCAGCCACTAAGGGTATTCCAATGAACCAATCGTAATGCAGGTAACCCAACTAAAACTGAACCGCCCAGCAAATGCTGTGTCAGACAATTCGCGAGTCGGCATCGGATATTGCTATAACTTCTGACCCATACCGCATTCCAGCCGGCAACGGAAAGTGGGTTATAGACAAGACCAATACGGTGGCATTATAACAAGTACCCGGTTCAGGAGGTTGTGTCTACCACAAACGGAGGCAACGCGGTTGTAAAAGTGAATGGAGTGTTCTTCTGCAGCTGCTACACACCGCCAAGATGGTCGATCGAAAAGTTTTCTAATATGCTCGATCGGATCGCTCGACTGGAGGAGCCGCCTTACCAACCCCAGGAGCCCGATTCTTCTGGAGGCCTTTTTTAGATGGAAAATCTGCAACCAGACACCCGAAGAACTCAGGGTGTGGGGATGAGCGCCCTGGACCCTCCCCGGAACCACATTTCGGTATTACTTCGGGGAATTCTGGAGGCCTTGGCTAGGCTCAATATGAATCTAGACAACATGGGTACGAAGATTATCTGCCATAGAAACAGAGCGGAATCGTTATAATAATCAGCAGTCCTAAGCTGCTTAGCAATTGGATGGTAGATGGGGGCTACACTCATAGCGACCACGGTTCGTTATTGTATGGTCCACAATACAAAGCAGCATCGTTATTGTATCGTCCACAATACAAGAATCCACTCCATTTAAAAAGGCGCTTGAGAGGGAACGAAACTTACGCGAAATCCCCGAAACCTTGCGGCGAACGACTCGTTATGACACGTACATAAGCGTACGATGCGACCATGCCGAGGGAAGTCAAACGGAGAAATGGAAGATCGCCGGTGTATTGGTGGACGAAGTCGAAGAACATGCCTCCACGCAAGATGGAAGATGGAAAGAGCGCGGTCAGACGCCGAGATAATCGAGCGTGGAGGGGTGCGAGTCGCCGCGACGGCCGCACTGAAGAAAGAGATAAAGGCCAGCAAGCGAGCCTGCTTCGAGGGCCTGTGTCAGAGGGCCATTACGAATCCGTGGGGTGACGCCTACCGGGTAGGAATGACCAAAACCAGAAGATCGGCGGCTCCAACCGAGCAATTACCAGAGCTGCTGCAGATGATCGTTGGGGGAATCTTTACGAACCACGATCCGAGTCCATTGCTCCCCGCCGCCGTAGATTTGCCCCATTACAAGCGTTCCAGTACCCCAGGCTGTCATAGCGAATGAAAGATGGGCGGCTCAGCCAAACGCCCGTGACCACGTGGGCATTGACAACGGCCCAACGGGGGCTGACGACGAGGCGGCGGTGACGAATGAGGAACCTATTGCGATAGCAAAGTCACTAAAGGTGACCAAAGCGCCGGGACCGGATGGTATTCCGAGCCTGGCCATCAACACGGCTATCTTGCTGGATCCCGAGGGTGGTGATGCAAAATTGTCTGAACGAGGACGTCTTCCCGGACGCTTGGAAAATTCAGGCTCTTGTGTTGCTACCAAAGACAGGGAAGCCACCAGGAGATCCATCGGCATATAGTCGTTTATGTCTGTTGGATACAGCGGGTAAGGTGTTTGAGAGTGTAATCCTCAACAGATTGACCACATACACGGAGGATATAGGCGGTCTGTCTAGTAATCAGTTTGTCTTCCATAAAGGGAAGTCGACGGTGGATGCCATCCTGTCCGTCACCAAGACGGCCGAGGTGGCAATCCAGCGCAAGAGAAGAGGAGTACGATACTGTGCAGTGGTCACCCTTGACATGATAAACGCATTCAATAGCGCCAGTTGGGTAGCTATCGCCGACTCTCTCCAATGCCTTCAGGTTTCTGGGTAACTGTACAAGATTCTTAGAAGTTAATTCCAGAACCGCGTACGGGTATACAATACAGAGGCAGGCCAGAAACGTGTCCAGATCACCACAGGCGTCCCACAAGGTTTGATCCTGGGTCCGGTGTTGTGGCAACTGGAGCTAGCTCGCCATAATACTGCGGTCACGGTGGTAAATAATCGAAAATCGGAGCAACATGCGACGATCAGTGCACGTAACTGCACAATCGAATCGAAGAGGTCTTTGAGGTATCTTGGGTTCATGATCGACGATAAGCTGTCCTTTATCAGTCATGTCGGTAACGCCTGCAAGAAAGCCTCTATGGCTATATCGGCATAATGCGCATGATGTCGAATAGCTCGGCGGTGAAAGGGAGTAAGCGTAAACTCCTGGCCAGTGTCGCCCTGTCCATACTTTGGTACGGCGGGCCAGCATGGATCACCGCCTTGAGTACCAAGAGCTACGTTAGTAAGCTAGAGAGTACGTACAGGCTTATGCGCATAAGAGTCGTTAGTGCATACCGAACGGTATCACGCGACGCGGTCTGCGTCCTAGCGGGGATGATGCCAATAGGCATTGTCATTAAAGAAGACGTAGAGTGCTTCGAACAACGTGGAACGAGAGGTATTCGAATGACCACTAGAGCCGCTTCCTTGGTTAAGTGGCAAAGGGAATAGAATAACTCTACTAAAGGTCGGTGGACCCATCGACTAATCCCAGAATTAACCGGGTAGGTTGGTTGGCGACACGGTGAAGTGAACTTCCACTTAACGTAGATATTGTTAGGCCACGGCTGTTTTAGACAATACCTGCACAAATATGGGCATGCACAGTCCTCCGTATGCAGCAAGTGCGCGGGAATGGAGGAAACCGCGGAACACGTGTTCTTTGCATTTTCACGCTTTGACGACGCGAGATCCAGAATGATTGCCGTAAGCGGTCACGACACGATTCCGGATAATTCGGTCCAGAGGATGTGCCAAGACCGGGACATCTGAGACGTAGCAGCCTCTCAGATCGTCCTTGATCTCCAACGAAAATGGTGAAACGACCAAAGGCAGGTTGCAGGGACCACCTTTCTACTAAAGACCTAAGTAGTTAGGCATAGCGTGTGCTTAACAAGCACAATGGCCCCCTCCCCGAAGTAATACCGAAAGGTGGTTCCGAGGAGGCCCCATGGTTTAAGGCACGGGTGGGTTTTTAGTGGGTCAAAGAGTAGGCACCCTCAGCCCCACAGTTCTGAGTTCTTCGGGTGTCTGGTTGCAGATTTTCCATCCAGTCTAAAAAAAAACAGTAGCTAGAGACTCTCCAAAAACTTTTAACGGTGCGTCCTGGGTGTTCAAAAAAGAGTATTGTTCTTTGGAGAAGCGTATCGTATCGTCTAAAGTGTGGTGGGTGAAGCCAAATGGTTTTGTTGAGAACTGGTGCTAAATCTGGGAGCATCATAAGGCAGTGACGGAACGGCCGATCGATTTGAATTGTACTTGCCTGTTTTACCAAAGTTAGAAAATCCCCAATCTACCTCCAAGCTCATGGCCAGGACGACTTCAAAAAACACTGGCGGCAAACGGTGCGACTGGGGACTTCCGAAATGCTTACTACGGTGTGTCATGGCTGTCCTGTGTGTATATCATGCGTTCTAGAAGCGTATTGTCCTGGATGACCAAAGCTTAAGCGTCTTTCGAGATAACGGTTTGATTGCTTCCTGTAGCTGTTGTTTCAAAAGGGACTGGTGATTGTGCAGTTACTGATGTTCCGAATGGGAGACCCGCTAGAGTACCGACGTACGTTTATGAACAGTGGATCGACATGCCCGGAAGAAGCCAGGAGGAATCCAAGCCGATGACAAAACCTTCACTTTCGAAAGCTTATGCAGCAGTTTCGGTCGAAGATTTGGAATAGCTTTTCTTATGTGAACTTCAAATCGATTCTTCTTTTCGATACTTTTTCTACAATATCACGTAACGGACATCCAAGATATAGTGGAAGCATCAGCAGTGATCAAATTAAATTTCATTCAAAAGTTCTAATCAATATGATAGAGGTCAATTTGTTACATTCAGGTAATAATAATTTCACATGTTTCTTTTTTGAACTATGTACGATTTTACCCGAAGTACTTCGATTACATATTATTGCTTGGCTAGTTTCAAACAAGACTAGTTAAAAATTTAGGATACAAAATTGAATTAGAAACAATTTCATGGCTGCATGAAGTTGTGAGAATGACAAGAAAGCTCACGATAGTTCATTTTTGCCCACACTCAAAAAAATCGTTACGTTGTTTCCTCGTGAAACGCACGTAATTTTCGTCCACTGCCAAATCCAGTAATAAACACGTGGAATTCACGTAAGAGCTACGTGATATCAATGTAACTCCACATTCTACGTACAATTCACTGGCACGTAATGTTCACCTGATTTTACTGAATAAGATTTGCTTACGTGTTCAGGTGAAAGTTACGTGAAATTTCACGTAGAAATAACGTGTCGATTTTTTTGAGTGCATGATAGTGAGAAAGCCTGTTTTTTAATTGTGGGTTCATGAGGTTTACCAGCTCTGCAAACGGCCCTTATTTAAACCCCTTACCAATCCCGGGCCCTCCCTAAGCTCATTCTTCAAAGGCGCGGCTTCAAAGCAACACCATGCTGGAGGCGGCTGGGTTCAGTTCCCGGTCTGGTCTAGGAATTTTTCGTTAAGGAAAATTTCTCGACTCCCTGGGCATAGGGTATGATTGTTCTTGCCACACAATCATACTTATGCAAAAATCAGTTACCTTGCATCAAAAGCTCTCAATTAATAACTGTGGAAGTGCATTTAGAACTCTAAGTTGAGAGCAAGCAATAAGCAAAAATTGTTAAGCCAATAAGCTTGAAATGCTAAAAAAGTAAGACCCATCCCATGGTTTTGCTTCAAAGCTACGCGTTAACTAACATAGCCTGATTCACAAATTTTTATCAAGCAAGATCAGAACTAAAAACCAAAATAACTCGATGTTGCGGTTCGAAGTAGAATGAAACTTTTCATCAGCAACGGTAATCCTTTGAAACGAGTAACCATAAAATCAGCGTAGTAGAGTAGAACAGAGTAAAAATGTCCCATCGGGTTGAAATTGTAAAAATCTCGTCAGATCCACTTATGGAACCATGGGAACACATTGAAGGAAACATTTTAAAAATTGCTTCCGGTTTTTGATTTTTGGTCTGTTCATTCGTGGGCCATTTTTCTTGTGACTCAAAGCAGAGCATTACTCATATTTGTACAGTGATAACTGAATCAACTTCGAATTGAAATTTTTGCAAATTTCAGTACACAAAAAAATGGAAAAGGTGGCGTCTCACCCCATCTTCCTGTATGATCCGGCAAATAAAAAGTTCGACTTCACAACCGTACAGCAAAAAGAGCGTTTATAGGTTGTTCCGGAAAAAAGAGAAACACTTTCTTTTTGAAATAGAATATCCCGTACGCTATAATATTTTATTCTGTTTGATTCTGCTATGTTCATTATGTTCGATGTACTCTTACTATGTAACAATGTTTTTTCTTCTTCACTTTCATTTTAGCTTGTATAATTTTTCGAAGGTGTAAGCGTAGACGAGTTCTCAAAAATTTTCCTTGACATTGCTCATGAGCTTCAGCTCAGTGCTCTCTTCTACCATTTTTGCCAGTTCAGGCCAACCATTCTTAAATTTGACAGCACTCTCCGCTGGTTTCACGTGTTTTCTCAGCATCGTTATCGTAAAAGCCGAGAAAGTTTCGATAATTTGAATCTCTGGTGAGTTTTGAGAATTCATGTCCATTGGTACAAATACGACATTGTTCCGTTTTTGTACCACTCTAGCGCATCTTTAGAGTAATAGTAGGAAGCACGGTCAGGCCAACTGTTTATAGGATTGTTATAGTATTTGATCAAGGGTAGCAAACTCTTTTTGCAGACAATCCTTTAGGTAGATTTTATCATATAAAGCATATGCCGTAATAAAAAGACGAGAATTTATTCCACATCCGCATATGGCCACATTATAACCTTTTTTCCAAATTATTTGGTGTAGATGGCTTTTGCCGATCCAAGAACATTTGATGAAGTATAAAACTGCGATCTTTTGCAAATATTCATTAAGACGGATAGTCAGATGAAGTATAATAATAATAATAAATAAATAAATAAAAATAAATTGTTTAATCGAACTTAATAGAAAGACCGACTTGTTGAGTCAGCAGTTTGTCGTACAGCTTTTAAATTATTGGTTCCATAGGTTCAGCCTCTCAGCACGCATAACATTGGCCGCCGAAATAGCTAGCAATTTCACCACATCTAATACTGATGTTGAAGGGTGTAGCTTGAAATAACCGCTTACCTTCCAGTCGATTATAGGGTGACCGGGACCGGATTTCTACCCAGTCTAAGAAACTCTAACTGAGAGCACTGTTCTTGATATTTCCGCAATACGACACCACGACCACCGAGACCACGAATTTTAAAACTTCCATGAAGAATATTAAAAAAGAATACATTAGTTTCATGTTGACGTAAACTACAGGAAGCTCCCAAAAGTCTGTTGAATACTGCACGCAATTTGATTAATCGTTAGTGCAACTGATGGTTAATCGTTAGTGTATTGATAATTATCGGAACAGTCTGTAGAAGGGCTCAAGCGAGAGAGTGGATTCTCCATTCTGCCTTTCTCGGTAAGGCGATAACCACAACAAACAAAAGAACGGTTGGATGAGTGGCATGAGACAACGATTCAAAATACACTTGGAGTGGATGTTTTCGTTTTAATTGCTGTAGATAATCACAAATTTAAACCGCTTAGAAACACTCATCGAGTTTGCCTGTTCGAACAAGGATGATGAGTTTTGGGTTGAAGATGTGGTTTTATATTTATTCAATTCTCGGAGTTACCAGTTCTCAAACTTGTGGAAACAGTTGTTGATTTATCTAAGCATTACAATATGTTATAATGCGAGAATATTTACATTATATTCGCTCTGGCAGAAGTCGATATTTTTAACCGGTCGCTTAATTCCAAGTTATATGCGCTTGGTGTCAATTCAGTTAATCAAAAAAAAAAATGCTATGGACGAATCCAGGCTGAAAATAGAAAGAGACACCGAGTGGTGATAAATCTGACAGATCCCATGTTAAAGTATAGGACAGATATTTCGAAATGCTTCTTATAAATTCTAATAAATTCTAATTAAAAGCGGAGCTAGTTTGTACAGTTAAGACATTTTCAATGAAATAAAAATAAAATATAAATAATGCCACTATTTTGCAGTTTTGGATTTTTCTTCCATCATACAACAAACCGCTTTTAATTAAAATTTATTAGAATTTATTAGAAGCATTTAAACTTTTCGTCCTTTACTTTAACATGGTAACTGTCAGATTTATCATCACTCAGTGTCTTCTTCTTTTATCAACTTGGATTCGTCTATTAAGTTTATAGACCTGATGATATCTCTCCAGAAGTGAGAATAGTTCATCATTTATCAGAAGTTTATAGTCAAACAATTTGTTTGTTTATTTCAGAAACACCAAAACTTTCTCCATAAAAAAATCCATTCAAGGGACTTTTTTCATTAGGGCGAGTCTAACATTGAAAGACTGTCTTTGATTACCTTCTCTTTCATTCATATTCCAATCACCTTTACGTTTTTCATTCTACTTTTTGAATAGTATGCTAGCCAGCGGCCTATGTACCAAATAAATCATTATTTCTTCGATAATCAACAAAATCATGTTGCTTTCAGCATGACCGATTTATTTCAAAGCAATTGAGACATAATTAATCAATTAATAGCTGTTCACTTCCGCGTAGTTTTCGATTTCCTTGACTTTTTAGACACCATGCCTTTACTGGTTAAGCTGAACAGATTATCTATACGATTTTCGAATGATCTAAATTTGCCAAAATTGAACCTATAAACCGAATAATGCATCCAAGATGTACAGAATGTAGTCACATGTTATGAACTAACAGGTCACATTGGTAAAATAACAATGATTTAACAAGCTAACAGTGAACCCAATGTTAGGGACATATTTTTTTCTATGCTCCCAACTATGGCCTGTTGTATGAAAAGCGTAATAAAAATGTTGTTATAGGTTACATTTACAATACAAATGTCTGAGTTCAGGTTGAATGTTGTTCGTATGGATTATCTTAGCACAAATTAAAGAAACAAAATTTGTGTAGAGTGAATTCTAATGTTTTGATTGTCGAATGACCGCTAAATCATACGTAAACATCATTTAAGTGTTTCTTAGCAGTTTAAGTATAGTTTGATTCGTGAAATTGTTTGTTGGGTAGAGCGAATACAGCTGGAACGCCTTGAATCCGAAAATCAGGAAGAAATTCGTACGAAGATGGCATTTTATAAAAAATCAATCGAATGGGACGAACTTGCATCCATGATTAGACCCAATTTGGTACCCATAGACCGACATTAGATCCATATCCCTCGAAAGTTTCTGACTTTATAAAACGAGTTGTATAGCTTTTTGTGATACATACTACCGGATGGCTTATTGAACATATCTTAGGAAGTGTATAGATTGTTAAATTTTGTTTCCAGCACAAATACTTTATGAGTTACAATGAAAAATGTAATCGATTGTTACATATTAGGCTGAGTCAAGGGACACATACCCTATTTAAATTGATTTAAAATAATCACCAAGAAAACCGTTTCTGGAGTTAAGTACCTATAGAAATAGTGAATCTTCTTAGTTCAGGTAATGTTATTCATTAACATGTTAATAAAATGATTGAAATTCCGGTTACCTCATTAAAATTTTACACGTAATAGAAACAGACAATTTTTATCGCAACTTATATAATTATCCTGCGCGATGGATTCTGTACCTATTTTTTTGCAAACATTTTCTTGTATAATAAAGGACGATGAAACATACGAGAATCCACCTATGCATCTCTCCTAATAATTACTCCATTGTTTGCAGTCTGTTGTTTTGCAGAAGCCATGGCAGAGTACAGATCGGTGGCATGTTCTCAAAGACTGTACTCGAAAAAAATGGGACAACATGATTTGCTCACAACTTTTAAGCGTGTGTGTAAAAAAAATTGACTGAAATTAGCTAATAGTTTCATCACAATCTGACACGTAGCTATAGAGATGGCATCGGAACAAGAGCAGATGGTTCGGAAAACACCTAGGATTCCATCATTTGACGGTGTTCCGGGCGGTGAAGTAATTTAAGGTTACCCAGATGACCCAGCGGTAGTCAACCAGCGGCAAAGAAGGCGAGGGTTTTCATATGGTTTGTCGTGGCACGATGAAACGTGCCGGAATTTACGTTAGGTCAGGATGGCACCAAAATCGGAACGACAAACAAAACATGGAAGCCGAAACACACGCCAGGCAGCTGTACTGAGAGTGGCTGAAGAATCCGAGGTGCGTCTTGATGGCTGGACGTCTCACAGAGGCGAGACGCTAAAATGGCTGGATTTGGATTTGGATGTAAAGTGTAATTTATAAAAAAAACTTTGAGCAGCTGGTATTTGACCTGTACAGAGATATATAGTATGGGTAGCAAAAGACTTCAACGCACTAAACTCGCTGGAATTTCGTCCGATTGAGAAGTTTTAGGCTAAATTTCGTAAATCACCCAAAGTATCCGAGACAGCTCACTTTGAAAAAAACAGTGGCCAAAAATATCAATTGAAGTGAGCCCCACTATTGTCCAAAACCTTATGAGGGCAAAGGCAAAGTGCGGGGAGTCGGTCATGAAGGGGTGATCCAATTATTCAATCAAGTGGAAATCTAATCATAAATTTATAGTTTATTCCCTCAAAGTTTGAATAAATTCCGACAAAAACGAATGTGTGTCTCATTTTTTTCAAGTACAGTGTTTACTACCGCGTACACGCCATAGTGAGGCATTTCGTGTCGATGCCATACAGCAGATATGGCTTCTAAAAGATAATTGCTTTGCTAGACAAAAAAAGAACCTCGAGAGAAAGCCGAGTTCAAGTCGTCCGACAGTTCTGCGCGACTGGAAAAATCAGCAGAATCTGAAGCACAAAGCCGAGAAGAAGGAGGTAAAATTGTTTAGTCATTGAGCCAAGTGGTCGGGGTAACCAGACAAAACGTCAAAAGGTACCTCCAGCACCTAGACATAGTAATGTGGAAGCGAAGGTTTAGGCTGGCCGTTTCAGAGCAGCAGACCACCAACCAGAAGCAGTGAGTGAATAGAATGGTCAAGGAAATTATTCCGACGAACCGTGTTGTGGTGGTTGTTCTGGACGATGAGACATTAGGCAGAGGACCGGATACTTGGAGACGAACACCATTTTTGCAGGATTGTTGTTCGGATTTCTTTCCTGGATGCTGAGTACGCCGTAGAGTTGGGGAGTTCATCTTTCACAGCCACACACCGTTCGCATGCACACCGTCGAAGATGATCCTTAGCACGTGACGTTCGAACACCAAGTGCTTGCAAGTCCTCCTCAAGCATTTTCCACGTCTCGTAGCCGTAGAGAACTACCAGTCTTATCAGCGATATGTGCATGGTACATTTATTGCGGGTTGCATCTTTTTTGAGCCCATAGTAGGCACGACTACCGCGGATTATGCGTCTTTGGATTTCGCGGCTATTGTCGTTGTCTTCCATAAGCAAAGATCCGAGGTAGCTGAATTCTTTTACCGCCTCGAAGGTATGCCCGTCCTCTTCTTAGGAGCACCCTGTCGTGCTATGTCCCTCCTTTTATCATGTACTTTGTTTTCACCACCAATTCGAATATTGATGCTTCGCGTTTCCGGTGGATTAAAGTTTTACCAAATTAACTGGAGCGTTGGAAAATTGTACCTCGGTAAACGAGCTAGAACGTTTTCCCAATATCTTCACGTAGTTTTGCACTCTGCCCATCGTAGCTATTTTAAGACTTGTGAGTCTCCCAGAAAAGCCGTTCTCGTCCATAATTCCCCATGCGGTCGGAACGCCGCCTTTTGGGAGCTGGTATGAATAGTAATTTGTTAAGGCTCTCAGCGTAGGAGCTGGAGCAGTGCTGACGTAATCATTTCTTCCGCTGTCTTGGTCTTCTGCACTATTCAGGTGTTCGTAGTAGTGCTGCTTGCACCTATCAATCACCTCACGGCCACCCGTCAGAACGCTCTCATCCTAATCACTATGCATTTCGGCTCGAAGCACAAAGCCTTTGCGAGATGTGTTGAGCTTTTGATAGAACTTTCGCTGTTCTTGAGTGCGTTGCAGTGGCCCCATTTCCTCACACTCCGCTTCTTCCAGCCGGCGTTTTTTCTACCGTAATAGCCGACTCTCCTGTTTCACCTCAGTAAATAACCATCAACGTAGCGTCGGTATTCGTGCTGCAGTATTATTTCTCGCACTGCGTTTTTCTCCTCCAAAACCTCTATACACTAAACGAACCAATCATTTCATAAGTTCTGTTTCACATACCCTGTACATACTGCTATTATTCTAGCGATCCTAAAGAGGGGCTTTGTCAAACACACCCTTATACCCATCGCAGCTAGGATACTCTGCGCGTGGTGACATCCAGTTGCTTCAGTCGTTCGAGATTGAACTGTGACGGAAGACGGTTCCGTACATTGTAAACTACAGATAGTTTGGTAACAGCAGCTTTACAGGTAGTGGTACGAGTCGAAAGGTATATTCTTGACGGCGGTGAATTCAAAAAGTCTTATACCGTTGTCGTTTGTCCGCTGGTGAGCTAAGACCCTCCTCCTAGTCGACCTGAGCATTCAAACCTCCCATGATAGTCCTGATGTTATTGATGAGATCTGCATTTCCATTGTTGCCGATTGTTGCGGCCCATGTCCTGCTTTTGATGTTCCTGTGCTTGTTCGTTTTCCGGTTGGCTTGCAAAGCCTGACGCCAATCCCTTAGCTTTCCGCAGGGCCATAGTGCACAGTTCAATTTACATGAGGACATGAGGACATGGGTGACATGGGGGGAAGTCGCTGTTACGAGCCGCTCCTTATTTGTAGAACAGACGCTCGGGTGTTAAAATTAAGCCACACATAAATTGAAGTAAGATTTTTGTAAGTTATTGATACTTAACTGTTGACTAACTGTCAAGAAATTCTACGATAAAGTACACATTTATATTTGCTTTAAATTCGAAAATGAACCTTCGAAAGTCCTTATCAAGTTCGAAAGGTTCTTGATATGGAAATTACCTCTAACTGCTGAAACCTATCAGGTTGCAGTCCCTTTTTGCCTTCTAGCTAAACCTACAACTCGATCATTGCAGAAATCATGAGAAACTTTTAAGAAATAATGTTTCAGTTTTCAATAACGATCACAATTAGGGTCTGTGCATAAACCACGTACACAGATTTTTCGCTACACAATTTTTAAAATATTTGTATTGAGCGTAGACTTTAGTCTAATCCCCCCTCCCCCTCTCTTCCCACAAAAAAAAGTCTACGTGGCTTGTGAAAAGCCCCTTATCAAATATCCATATGACAGTCAACACTTGTCTTAAGACGTGATTTACGCTAAAAAATATAACGAGTGGGAGCTAAATGTTTGGATTTTTTTTTCGAGGCTTCTACGCTCAACAACAAACGACCTCAGGGAGACATGAGAATGGGTTTGTGTTAGCCTTCTCTATCTCCTTTTTCTGATAGTATTTTTTACAGTTCTTTATTAGTTTTGACCATAATACCATCGAAACGAGCAGCATTGTGCAGTTCTACGTAATGCATAGAAGTCTTGGCAAAAAGTATACGGTACAACATTTTAAAAGCGAAAATTATGCGGCTTCGACAGTTTACAATACCCTAAGAACCCCAACAACTACTTGAAAACAAGGTAGTGGAAGACCAGCCAAAATTATTGACGCAAAAGAACTTCGTGTTCTTCCTCGTGCCTTCTACAACAAGGTTACACGGGATGCTGCAAAAAAAAATTCAACTGTACAGTCACTACCCAACAAACATCGGTGTTGAATTAGAGCTTGTTCAAACAAATTTGAAGAAGCTATTCAGCGATTCTAGAATAAAGCTTCTCCAAATTTGCTTGAACAAGCGCTAATTCAACACCGATGTTTGTTCGGTAGTCACTAGTACATCTGCAAAACATTCAAGAGTCAGAATAAATTGCCGAAAGTACAGTAAAGAGCCCCGCAATACACTGAAAAACAGATTTCAACGCTGAAATACAACTGATTGAAAAAAAATATTTCGGAAAATGTTTTGTTTTTGGCGACAAAAGTTGCTTCCCCCTTTCGAAAACGTCTTATTCTTCCTGATTTTTGTTGACGCTCATAAACCGAGCCTGCTTCTCAACTTAATGTTCAAAGGGCACTTCAACAGTTAATAAATGAGAACTTGCTTTGTCAACACCAATGCATGAATTTGTATATTGTGTGGTGAGCACAATTGTACATAACGGGTGATCAATAAAAAAATGAGATTATTTTCAGTCATACAGAAAAAAATTGTTTATTGTGTGGTGAGCACAATTGTACAGAACGGGTGATCAATAAAAAAATGAGATTATTTTCAGTCATACTGAAAAAAAATTGTTTCAATAAATTCAGAATTTTTCATTAAAAACATAATGTTTATTCTTCAAAAAAACGTCGTCAACGGATATAGGAGAAGGGGCCTTGGTCAGCCTTACAACGCAACTTAATCGCTATGCTCTCACAAGAGCCCTGGACGGCACTGACATCCATCTTCCGGATACAATTCCGGATCCTCGTGGTCAACTGCTTTGTATCCTTGGCCCGCCAATTATTTTTGTACACTAGGACACTGTGGAAGCCGAGAAAATCCTCAAAGAGACCTCACTGGGGCAAGTTGGTCGAGTTCCTTTCTTTCGAAACGTACGGTATCTTTTTCTGCTCAAGATACTCCAGCGTCTTCTTGGCGTAATGGGAAGACGCCTTGTCCAGCCAGAAGACGTACTTCCCATCCACATGATGCTCCTTCAAGAACGGCAGAAGAATTCCCTCAAGACACTCCTCCTGTTACACTTGTTGATTGATGGCCAGACCGCTCGACGTGAACTACGGCTTTGAAATCCCTGAGGGTTCGGTGAATCACGATATGGAAGCAGTTATATTTTCGGCCAGCGTCACGCAAACTCGTTCCGTCCTTGTTGTCGAACAGCATTTTCAACGCTTCCTTCTTCTTCTTCGTCATTATCTTCGCCGGACGGCCGCTACCGGGCTTCCGCTCCACGCTCAGGGATGCCAAAATCCGGTAAACTGCACTCACGGGCAAAGGTCTCGAAAGTGGTCTACCGTAAACTTTTTTCCACAATGACCATGCGTTTCGTAAAACCGTACATGACGCTCGTGGAGTGTTTGCTGTTTCGACGCCATCTTCGATTGAACTGACAGCACCCGACCGAAAAGAAACATTCCACCCATATCTAGGGAGCCCAGAGAGCAATTCTCTTGATGAAAAAAAAAATACGCTCTTTACTTTAATCACAGAAAGGTATTGAAATAATTCTCATTTTTTTATTGAACACCTGTTAGAGCCCAGGGAAGTCGAGAAATATTTGAAATTGCCAACCCTAAATATTCGAGGCCACTAAGACGTACTTTCCCGGAAACGATCGGTTCTATTCCATGGATAGCTCTACTGCATCCCCAAGCATAAAATATAAGTTTCAACACAAGTTTAACAGAAAGTGATGCTTTATATTGTCATTTCCACGAGAGGTATTTCCAAGCCACTGTTCAAGCCCTCTGGTTAAGCTTTCAATCAAGATTTGTATCAGAACGAATGTTTGAAGAAAATTTTGATCCCGTTTCTACGAAAACATTATGCAGATGGGCAATACGTATTTTGGCCGCATAAAGCGTAATCGAATTGCACAACAAAAAACAAAATCGTTCCTGAACTCATTCGATCCCATTTGTACCCAAAAAACCACAACCCGATATATCTGCCTCAGTGTCACCCAATCGGAAATTGCTTCGGGTTTTTGAGCTCCTTGGTGTAGTCACAAATTGCAAACAATTGAGAAGGCCATTCTTGTGATACCGCGTTAAATTTAGTATTAGCAAAATGGAAAGATAACTTAGAGAGTAAACAAACAATTTTTGCTGTTTTTTTTTAATCTGAAACGCGCTTTTGAAACAATTTCTAGGCCCTTGTTGTTGAAAGCATTAAAGCGCTTTGGAATTTCGAGTACTGCATACAGATGGTTTTCAAGCTATATGTCTGACAGAACTCAAAGGACGGTTTTTAATGATTCTGTTTCCAGTCCCGTGGGGAATAACCTAGGTGTGCCCCAGGGAAGTGTATTAGGGCCCCTTTTGTTTATTATGTATATTAATGACATGCGACGTGTTTAACGATTTTGTGACATTAATCTGTTTGCAGATGACACTGTGTTGTTCATTGCAGCTAAAGATTTAAATGAAGCCATTACCCATTTGAACGAAGATTTGCGTTTTCTAAGTAGATGGTTGAAATGTAAGCAATTGAAATTGAATATAAGTAAAAATAAATATATGGTAATTTCACAGAATCGAGTAAATGAGAATGTCTCAGTTACAATTGATGGTGAGACAATTGATCGCGTTCGGGAGATTAAATATCTTGGCGTGATTATTGATGACAAGCTTAAGTTCAACGCTCACATTGACAATGTCATCAAGAAAATTGCCAAGAAGTATGGAATTCTATGCCGATTAAAAAACGATTGAACTACTTGCAGTAAAATACAGCTATACAAATCAATCATCTCCCCTGATTTAGAGTTTTGCCCTTCCATTTTATTCTTGGCCAACCAAACACAAACATTGAGGTTACAGCGTTTGCAGAGTAAAATAATGCGCTTGATTTTAAGATGTAACAGATTCACTTCCTCGACTTTTATGTTAGACGCTTTACAATGGCTATCAGTGCTTCAAACAATTGTGTATTTAACTATGGTGTTCATTTTTAAAGTAGTAAATGGTTTGCTTCCTCGATATTTGTGTGATCGAATTGAAAGAGGAAGTGATTTTCATAGATATAATACTAGAAACGCGTATGAAATAAGGACACCGAATTTCTTGACATGTGCTTCACATTATATTTTAAAGGAATAAATGTTTTCAGTTCGATGCCAAGACACATTAAACGTGCACCAACACTTTTAGAATTCAAAAGACTATGTATTTCACACGTTGAAACTGTATTCTGAGCAGCAAGCGTAATTTTTTTTCAAATATTTATGAAGATTGTACCTGACGATGTTTTACTATTATAAAACGGATTATTTTGTGTAGACCATTTCTTGTACATTTATGTTGCTTTTTTTTGTAAAAATGAAGAATGTATCTGACGAAGTTCTTTACAAACGGATTATAATGAGTTGGCTATTTTGTTTTTTAAATTTTATTTTTTCACATTTACAATACTACAATACTCACTATTTTGTTCGTCACAGTGATGATGATGGATATTTGTATAATGTTGTGTTAGTTTTATAAAAATATAATAAAGAAAGTAGTTTGAGCCTCGCGCGCGGTATACAGATATGATGGACTTCTTTTTGAATTCGTAAAAAAAAATTGGCTTTTGATTCTTTAGATGGTACTATGAAATAGTAGCGAGTTGCCTGGCTGAATGTCGGGGAATTCTTTGTCAATTCTTTTGTGGTTGAAAGTAAAAGTTTGACTATTGCCGGTCCAGGATTTTTTCGGTTTGGAAATTTTCTCGATCTCCCTGATTGGGGATATCCTTGGTCAGCCCAAAACTAAGGTGGCGGTTTCATTAGTGTTGGAACCTCATTGACTCTGTAGCGGGCAAGATCGGATATTGGCTTGCCTTTTGATAATGTCCTTTTACTTGATTATGTGATCTGAATTGCAACAGAATGTCCTGATCGCTGGGAATACTTGCGAATTTTTGTGGTTAACATTATAGCTTTTCACGATTATGTCGCTGTGAAGCAAATGGATACTTTTGAAGAAATTTATATCTGTAGATGAAATCAGTTCGTTTTTTTTGCATAACTGGCTTGAATGAGTTGTTACCAAATTAATTATCTTAGAGATAAAATCGTCTAGCTCAAACCTTTGTAGGGGTAAGGGCGGGACCATCATCATCATCATCATCATCAATTGATTTGTAGAATCAAGAGATGCATTCGCAAGGTTGACATGAAAGCCATCTAACGAAACTGTTTTGACATCAAAACTTGCGGATCGTTTCTGAATGCCGTTTGCGGATCGCTTCTGAATGTTCACTAATATTTTTTCAACAGTGAACAATATATTTTTGATTTTGAATAAATCAGATCTTCTGTGAGTATGATTATCTTTTTTGACAGCTTGAAAAAGAAATTCTAAAATTTTAGTTGCCACCCGTTAGCTTCGTCAAAAATCATTCTGCAAACACTCAGCATTCGAAAGGAGGAATATTTTTCGCAATCTTTCTTCTATGTAGGGTAGGTAACGACTTAAGCACCTCGAGACCCTATTCGAAGCACGGGGTAAACGTTAACCTACAACGCTCACTTTTTGCAGTATGGTGCTTCACTAGATGGTGCACCATACTGCAAAAAATGCGTTTTATAGGTTAACGTTAACCCCGTGCTTGGAATAGGGTCTCGGGGTGCTTAAGTCGTTACCTACTCTATCTTTCGAGATATCTTTATAAATAAAAATTAAAAAATGGCTGTGATTATACTCAACATCGCATTGTCGGATATTTATGCTACACTTTTTGCATTCTTCGTCTCAGCAACCGTTGGGTTTTGTATTTAGAATTTGTGAAAATCTCATTAACAGTTCGTTATTTGCCGTGTCAGCTAGTGCTAAATTAAAAACTCCATAATCGGATAAAAAATACACACCTGACTTGATGTTTTAATGCTTGTCCCTTTTGTTCTGAAATTCATGTTTTCATTCATTGGTTAAATCTGAAATTTCGTGATAATTACTAGGCATATCAAACCAAGTGCAATAGTGGTTTCAGCACCGAACACACGTCGCACTTTGTCATATTCTAGCCGTACTTCTCCATAACATCGTTATGCTCGAAACATGCCCTAGAGTCACGTCAGGTGCGAAAATCATCACCTCCGAATCTGATTTCCATCCCCCACCAGACTAAACGTGACGGCGATGACGGTGTTTGGTGACGTGAAGAAAAGAAGCATGAAGCATTTATCGGTAACCGACGCTGAGAGAATGTGAAGCAAAAGCTACGGCAGCCGGATGGGGGGTGAAGAGAAAAACAAATTCCTTCTCAAGGACCAAGGTAAAGGTTCCCAGTACGGGGTGCGTTTAACGTGGTAGATAGAACAAAGCGGTTTGATTGGTGGAATTTGAAATGAGGTTCTCCTTCCATAGGGACGCAAAAAAGCCAATGAAAGAAAAAGTTCACGTAGGACCTCGCATAGTTGGCACAGGGACTGAAGCTCATTCGTTCGATTATTTCAAATGATCTAATAGGGGAAATGACGGCTTCGGCACAGTTGATTATTTTTTGCAATCATTTATCAAACATATACTTCAGTTCACTCATGACTTACTCGTTTTGCGTTTTACGTGTTGAGCCATCCCATTATGTCATAGCCTAACAGATTACTGACAATATTAACATTCACTTGTAAAGTAATAAAAGAATTTTTAGCTGTTAGGATGTTTTACTGTATGAACTGTTAATAGTTTCTGATAGTTGAAATGAAATCAAACAAACAAAAATGGCAGATGTGTACACGATATTGACATTAAAAATCACAAGAAATTTAACAGTTAGATTTGGTTGGGATTAAAATTACCATTAAATTTTTCTTTGTTCCTCACCCCTTGAATACCAATTTATTTCGAAGTGTTGATAAGTTACACCGGAGTCGGAGTGTCGTCGTCAAGTCAGGTCAGGAGGAAGAACTTTCCCGGAATCGTGGGTCAGAAATTTTTGCCAGCATCGTCACCTAAAATGAGAGCAACCATCGGCTGCTAGACGAGCTATTTATTTGACTCGAATTACGGGTTTCTTTGCGGTCACGTTTTGGGCAAATAATTTATAGCCACTTTCTCTCGCCCACGTGTCTGTTCTGTGCGCTCTGCGGTTCGCAAGGGTTCGGCCTGAAAAATGGGTTTCACGCACGTTTTTTAGAGCGTATCTTGTTGCGAAAAAAATGGAAAAAGAAAAGAAAACCACTGAGAATTTTTCCTTGAATATGCATAAGTTTTTAATTGTCATGTCTAGAATAATCATGTCGAATGAAGACTTAATGATGAGTAATTTGTACTTTTGTTTTTGCTTATGCTAAATAAGTTGATTCTATGTTGGACATTGTGCTTTTGTTCGATTGTGCTTTTGTTCGATAAATTACCAATTTGGTGGTTTAGGGTTATTGAGGTTACTGCATATTCCTAATCTGTATTTTAATGGATCCATAGTCTTAGTTTTGATCAACATTGGCGCATTCGAATTATTGTGCGATTACATTTTCAAAGATCACAATTAGTGCACACCTCAAAGGGGCATCCTCTGGAAATTGAACTTATAAATTTTGTGTCAGTTATTGACAGCAGTTTCTTTAAGGTGATAACTAGAATCTCAAATTTATTTAAATATATATATAACACTCCAATTCTTCACTTTTTCATCTAACAAATATTTTAATATAGACGATCACATTAGTCAGCATCAGAGCTATTAATCAATTAAGCAGGCTAAAAATGAAAAAAAAAAATGCAGACGTTAAGGAATACTATTTTCAACATTCACAATGATCATCACATTGTGGAACCGAAGATTTATGTTTCTTCCGAATACTCGAAACATGCTTCGTTTTGTCATTAAAGGGCGATACGGTCAAAATTTGGTCAATATCAACTTGACGTATTTCTTTCAATTTTGCATTTAAAAAACCTGAACACCCCTCATTTTAAAGGTGTGTGTGTGTAGAATGTTGCTCCTATTTTGATTTTGGAATTCACTCTTCAGTTGTCAAAATGCCGTCCAAGCAAGAAGAGCAGCGTATCAAAATTTTGCTCGCGCATCGCGAAAATCCGAGCTACTCGCACGCAAAGTTGGCAAAATCGCTAAAAGTTGCCAAATCAACCGTTACAAATGTAATTAAAGTGTTTGGGGAACGTTTGTCGACAGCCAGGAAGTCTGGATCGGGGGGAAATCGAAAACCGGAAGCCGCTGAGACGACAAAGAGAGTTGCCGGTAGTTTCGAGCGAAACCCTAACCTATCTCTCCGAGATGCCGCAAATAAGCTGGGTGTATCGTCTACAACCGTGCATCGAGCCAAAAAACAAGTCGGACTATCGACTTACAAGAAGGTAGTGACTCCAAATCGCGGTGATAAACAAAATACGACGGTCAAAGCGCGATCCCGGAGGCTGTACACGACGATGCTGACGAAGTTTGACTGCGTGGTAATGGACGACGAAACCTACGTCAAAGCCGACTACAAGCAGCTTCCGGGACAGGAGTTTTATACGGCAAAAGGAAGGGGAAAGGTAGCAGATATTTTCAAGCACACGAAACTGTCAAAGTTCGCAAAGAAATATCTGGTTTGGCAAGCCATCTGTACCTGTGGCTTGAAAAGCAGCATTTTCATAGCTTCCGGGACTGTCAACCAAGAAATTTACGTGAAAGAGTGTTTGAATAAACGTCTGCTGCCTTTCCTGAAGAAACACGGTTGTTGCGTACTGTTTTGACCGGATTTGGCATCTTGCCATTACGGTAAAAAGGCCATGGAGTGGTACGCCGCCAACAACGTGCAGGTGGTTCCCAAGGACAAGAACCCTCCCAACACGCCAGAGCTCCGCCCAATTGAGAAATACTGGGCTATTGTCAAGCGGAACCTAAAGAAGACCAAAAAAACTGCTAAGGACGAGCAGCAGTTCAAGGCAAACTGGCTTTCTGTGGCGAAGAAGGTGGATAAGGTGGCTGTACAAAATCTGATGGCAGGGGTCAAGCGTAAGGCCCGGCAATTCGGATTTGGAAAAACGGAAGCCTAACTGAATATTTTTCCTGAATTTTATACTAATTGAACTTGAAAAAGAAATTTAATTTGATTTTTTAAATAAACGATTTCACCGATTTACACGCGTTTTCCCTTGACCAAATTTTGACCGTATCACCCTCTAGGGTTTATACAATCTTACAAAATCCTTAACCACCTCACAGGTGTTGGAGCCTTTGAGGTACATTTAAATAGTTATAAAATTATCTTACATATGTGCTTTAGAGCATGAACATGGGCGTGATTGACCGCCTGTGGTTGGGCCTTACATTAATCTTCAATGCGTAAAAACTGGTGATCTAAAACTAATACGATACTGGTACTGGCCTCAGTCGGCCTACGATACTGGTACTGGCCCAGGTTAAATAAGAAAAAGGTAAGAATTTTATAGAAGTTACTAGCTGAACCCGGTGCGAGCCTTGCTACGCATGCAACTAAATGAATGAAAATTCAATAGAACCTGCTCGTTTATGTTTTTTTTGTGAATGCATCTGGTTAAATTATTTTCGTTTACTAATGTAATTTCTGAAAAAAAAACAAAGATTTATGTTTTTAATTAAACTTTTGGATCGGTAGTTTCTATAGGTCCTTCTTTCTGCGTAGAAGCATTTTATTGACAAAAAAAATGTATCATCAAACGAAGCCGTATCCTGTCAGTTTGAATGTAATTTTCCCTTGCATAACCTTTGATCAACTTCTTGTGCATAATGTAGCACTGAGAGTAACTCAAGCATCCCCCATTCTTGGCTAAGCAGGGGTCAAACTTCTATCAGTACATGCTTCTCACCCGAGAAATACACATTTTGAGATTAAGTTGCATGGATAAGTCTCATGTTTGGTTCCAATTTCTGTTTCGTTTGTTTGAGAGGCTACACCCCCTCCCATCAGAGAGATGAGGTCTCAAACCATCTTAGAAAAAAATCTTGGCTAAAACTCCCCACATTCCAAATTTGGTGCCATTTGCTTGATTAGTATTTGAGTTTTGCATAAATTTGTGATTCATTTGTGCAGACCGCCCCCCCTTCCAGACGGGAGAAGAGCTTTGAACCATCATAAGAACCTTCTCCGGCCTCAACAACTTCTACATATAAATTTTCATAACAGTAGGTATAATTCTCATGATTTAGAAGGAGATGTTCGCTCATCACCATGAGGCACCAAGAGTGAACAACAATGTTTTTGGCTAGAATGAAAGATGTGAAGAGAAAGTGTTGAAAGGTCCGTCAGAGTGCGGCAGGTAGGAAAATTAACAGATGTTTTTGAAAATTGAGCGAAGGGCATGTATCCAATGGTACTCGAACCATGGACGTCAATCTTGCCTAACATCTCACTGCAGGGTAGGTTGTAGCGACGGAACAAGTCCGCCACTTCAACAGGCAAAATTGACGCATGGAAAGACGCTCATGTACCACTGTGGCTTGTATAGTTTATTCTTAGCGATCTATTGTGTGCACTCTGTTTACTGATGCGCACATGGGAGAGGAACTCTCTCCTTTTTTGGGTTTGTTTTGATTCGCACCGACTGACGATCACTAAAGTTTTTCTCGTCGTCTCCAACGTAGATACCTCGGAGAGTCGGTGCAAATCAAAACAAACCCAAAAAAAAAAAAAAAAAAAAAAAAAAGGAGAGAGTTCCTCTCCCATGTGCGCATCAGTAAACAGAGTGCACACAATAGATCGCTAAGAATAAACTATACAAGCCACAGTGGTACATGAGCGTCTTTCCATGCGTCAATTTTTGCCTGTTGAAGTGGCGGACTTGTTCCGTCGCTACAACCTACCCCGCAGTGGGATGTTAGGCAAAGATTGACGTCCATGGTTCGAGTACCATTGGATACATGCCCTTTCGCTCAATTTTCAAAAACATCTGTTAATTTTCCTACCTGCCGCACTCTGACGGACCTTTCAACACTTTCTCTTCACATCTTTCATTCTAGCCAAAAACATTGTTGTTCACTCTTGGTGCCTCATGGTGATGAGCGAACATCTCCTTCTAAATCATAATCATTACTCCTCGCACGGAGAATACATAACATAACAATTTAATGTATAATTCTCATGCTTGGTTGACATTTCTGTCTCATTTTCATGAGAACCCACCCCTACCAGGAAGGAGAGGAGTCTCAAACTTCCATTGAAACATTTCTTGCCTTCAAAAATCCTCACATACCAAATTTGGGTCCATTTGCTTGATTAGTTCTCGAGTGATGTGGCAATTTGTGTTTCATTGGTGTGGGAGCACCCCCTTCCAGATGAGGGAGGAGTCTCGAACCATCATAAGGACCTTCGCCGACTCCAAAAATCCCAGCATAAAAAAATTCATACCAGTGGGGATACTTCTCATGTTTGGTTCAAATTTGTGTTTGCTTTGTATGACCCCCCCCCCCTTCTAAAAAGGAGAGAGGTCTCAAACCAACGTAGAAACATTTCTTGCCTTCAAAAACCTTCACATGCCAAATTTGGTTCCACTTGCTTGATTAGTTCGCGAGTTATGAAGTAATTTGTGCCTCATTTGTATGAGAGCCTCTCTTCCTGAGAAAGTAGGGGTCTCAAACAATCATAAAAACCTTCACCAGCCCCAAAAACCACTTCATATAAATTTTCACGTTGGCCGGTTCAGAACTTTCCGAATCTATAAGGATCTGACAAACAGACAGACAGACAGAAATTCATTTTTATGCATATAGAAATCTAGCCTCCAAAAACCCCCATATGCTAAAAGTGGTTTGATTTACTTGATTTGTTCTCGAGTTATGCAGAAATTTGCTTTTTATTTGTATGGGAGCCCCCCTCCCTTCAAAATGGGGAGGGGTATTGAACTTCCATAGAAACATTTCTTGCCTCCAAAAACCTCAACATGCCAAATTTGGTTTCATTTGCTTCATTGGCTCTCGAGTTATGCTAAAAATTATGTTTCATTTTTATGGAAGTCTCCCCTTTCGGAGGCGGAGGGGTCTCAAACCACCTTAGAAACATTTGTTTCCTTCAAAAACCTCCATATGCCAAATTTGGTTCCATTTGCTTGATTTGTTCTTGAGTTATGCAGAAATTCGTGTTTCATTTATATTAGAGACCCCTCTTTCAGTGAGCAGAGGAGTCTCATACCACGATCGAAACATTTCTTGCCTTCGAAAAACTCCACACGCCAAGTTTGGTTCCATTAACTTGATAAGTTCTCGAGTTATTCAGAAATTTGTGTTTCATTTGTATGGAACCCCCCCCCTTTGGCCTCTTCCGGATGGCAGAGGAGTCTCAAACTCTCTATAGAAACATTTCGCTTCTCCAAAAACCTTCGCATGCCAAATTTGGTTCCATATGCTTGATTAGTTCTCGAGTTATGCACAAATGTGTGTTTCATTTGTATGAGAGCCCCCTCTTACAGAGGGCGGAGGGGTGTCGAGTCACCTTAGAAATATTTCTTGCCTTCAAAAATCTCTACTTGCCAAATTTGGTTCCATTTGATTAGTTCTCCTTTTGTTTCATTTATATGGGACCCCCCCCTACCAGAGAGAGGAGGGTCTCATACTATCGTAGAAACAATCATTGCCTTTAAAATCCCCGCATGCCAAATTTGGTTCCATTTGCTTTATTAGATCTAGAGTTATGAAGAAATTTTAGTTTCATTTGTATGACAGCACTCCTTCTAGGAGAGGGAGGGGTCTCAAACCGCCATAGAAAAAAATTGTCTCCAGAAAACTCCACATGCCAAATTTGATTCCATTTGCTTGATTAGTTCTTGAGATATGCAGAAAATTCTGTTTCATTTGTATGGGAGCCTCCCTTTTTAGAGAGGGGAGGGGTCTTTGACTAATTTGGGTTCCTTTGCTTGATCAGTTCTCGAGTTATGCAGAAATTTGTGCTTCATTTGTATGGGAGCCCCCCTTTTCAGAGAAGGGAGGGGTCTCAAACCATCATAAGAACCTTCTCCGGCCCCAAAAACCTCTCCATACAAAATTCACGCTGATCGGTTCAGTAGTTTTTGAGCCTATGAGGTTCAGACAGACAGACAGACAGACAGACAGACAGAAATCCATTTTTATATATATAGATATTCGCTCTATTGTCACCAGAGAATCCTCTGCGGAGAAATAACTGGAATTTTGGATAAAAGGATTAGGTTAGCAATATGGATGGACTCCTTTCGAACACATACACATAAAAACGGTGACATCTACCTTGGCCGCTGATTGTCTGGGACGTAAACCGGTGACAGAGTCTTGGCGACGGTAACTTCCGTGTTCGGAAGCATTTTACGCATTTAAGAACAATTTTTTGCACCAGACTCCGTCCTCACATAGGCTTATACCGGAGCCACATTGTATATACCGTAGAGCGGGGTGACTTCGAGCAACGGGGTGACTTCGACCGCCAAGTACGATATTTATTCAATTTAAAATTATCCTTTTCCAAGTGCCTGAATTTTTTAAGCTTTGAACCATACATATTCAGCATATTAAGGTATATAAATGCATTTTGTTGTTAGCATTTCTCTATTTCCTTCGCTATAAATAAAATATTTTTTAAAAAATGCTCCTTATGGAGCATTTATCTGCCAAATGAGCAAATGACTGAACTCGACCCTCTCCGATTTGGATGAAACTTTGCACATGTCTTCGGAATTGGTGACGATGGATTTTCTGCCGGTTAAGGGTTTTTTTTTGACTCAAGACAAATTTTTCAAAAGGGCGTATGTGTTTTGTCATGCGTATTTTTCAAAAAATCATAACTCAAAAACCGTTGGTTGTAATAAAATTGCGTCTGAAAAGAAGTTGTAGTTAATTAATTTGACTTTATGAAAAAAATATGTACACTGGAAAAAAAAAATTTTTTTCTTCAAAAAATAAATCAAAAATTAAACTTAAAAACCAAATAATTTTTTTTTTCAAAAAGGCTTTGAGTCATAAGAAGAAGAATTAAAGTTGTTCTACGATGGAGCAACTTAAGATAAAAAAGTTCTTAGAAGTAAGAAAAATTCAAGTTTTTTTCTAAATTGTTGTTTTTGCATAAATAACCATATTTAAATAATATAATACGATTCTTCTTATGATTTTAAACAAAAATGCTTTTGGTGAGCAATTCTAGATAGCAATATAAATGTATCCGTTTTCGAGATAATTTGAAATTAATGTCGAAAAAATGGCTTTTTCCATGAAAATATCCCTTTTTCAAATGTTAGTCGTGATTGTCCATCTGCAAAAGCATTATTTTCAAATTGTACATAAAATTTTCAACAATATACTTTTTATTACCGAGAATACTAGACAAACTGATTCATGATATTTACTGTAGGTAACACGACAAAATTTGTTGCTTTTACCCACAGTATATAATGAAAACCTAACCCGAAAAAAATAATAATTAGTGTTTATGTTAGTGTACAAGCATATTTTGTTCAGGTAGAAACATTATGTATTTTATTAGTTAAGCTGTTTATACCAGTAAGAATAAAATGGTTACGCCCATTTATACCTAATCATGCATTCCCTTTGGTGTTGACAGAAAATATAATTTTCATGCATTCCCATTCACATACCAATATTTCGAAAAAGTACCTAAAGTGCGTACCTAGTACGTATAAAAAGGATTACATTACAAAGTCATGACATCAGTTTAACAGTGTCTTTCATAAGTAGCGTAAAGTGTAAAACGATTTGAAATGGAACTCGAAACAAAGCATTGTTGTAAACCTTTTCGTGAAATCGGGAGACGGTGTTCGCCTAAACTTAGAAATTTAACTGACAAGTTAATTGAAAAACTTTTATCCATGCACTGTACCGTCTATTTGGGCACGTCATTAAGAATTTGTGATTCATGTCGGTTATATTCGTATCGTCGTAATCCTGTCGAAAGAGTGGAGCAACCAGAAAACGGTGGACATGACGAAGCACCAACCACATCACGGAACGATTTGGAAGAAATACCATCGGTAGCTTCAATTACCTCGGCATCTTCTCAGGACAGTGACCTACCGGATTATTCCAGGATACACAACATTGAGTTATTCAATAATGGAATTGCAGGAATACATGTGTCTCGGATATCCATTAGAGAATTTAAAAACGATAAATACCGTCGGCAAAAATTTGCTGAAATTGTAGCAGGTGTTAGAAAATATCTATTCAGCTTTCCACCACAAGAAGAAGTCGAAGAGTTAGCTACATTGAAAACAATGGTTGTGGAATATGATGAAATTATTTACAAATTGAAAGGAAAATTCATAGAACCAGATTGTTCGAGAATAGATAAAATACGTATATTAACAGTTCTGCCTAATTCGTGGACGATTCAGCAGATAACGAGCAAATTTGAAACATTCTCCTTCCAACGATACGATCCAACAAATCGAATAACCCAATTCGCAATACTCATTAAGCTTTCTACGGGATGGCTTGTTAAGAAGGGCGCGTCACTCTCACTGAAACTGATGGAACAGAATTTACAACATCACAATCGAATCGGTAGGATAAGAAAATGATACTGTTTATTCCCTCCTAGACGCCGGTTGTCATACCACTCCATTGTCCAATTCCAGCTTGAATGATACCCTGATGCTCCCTCCCTTCCCAATATATATTCAATGTCATTTTGTAATATATAATATATAGTGAATAAAGATTATAATGATAAAAAAATATAGTGAATGAATATTATAATGATACATAATATAGTAAGTGAATGTAAGAATGATAATAAAAACTCCATTTGCAAACCTGAAAGTTAAGACAATATAGTAGCTATGAGAAAAAAAATTGATTCAACCTTATTTTACAATACTTGGAATATCCATGGATGATCTGAAATTATATAGCATATGAAGAATAGTAAACCAAAAATTTCGAAGTGCTGTTCCGTTTCCTTGAATCACAAAAACTTTTTGTAGTGAATCTTACAGGTACTATAGCAATTTTTGTCAAATTAATTTAAATGTAATAATCGCATATCATTTAATATCATAACACAAAATAAAAATCTGACGTTATAATATAAAATAAAAATACGAGCAAACCAGTAAACTATAGTAGAATATATATCCGTAACTAAGCTGATTATCTACTCATCGAAAGACTTCCGCTGTTGCAGCTTTGATAAAATTAAGATCTTTTGAGATTAGAATTTGTTTTTAAAGTTATAGTCAAATAACATAATAAGCGTAAGTATAATATATATCTGTAATCCACTGCACAGTGTTTGAAATCGCCGATTTCACGATCAAAACTAAATTACTTCTAAAATATTGGTTTTAGAGTTTTTATTTATTCTAAAAAGTTTTCAGATATCATAAGGCGCACATTGTGATATTAAAAATTTGGTGATTAATCTTCCTAGAAGTGAGATAAAAAACTTACTTTTCCAACAAATGTAGATAGAGACTTGATGTCTTCAGCAAAGTTGTAGAAAATGTTGATACAAACAACATTGCTGAAGACATAAAAGCTCTATGTATAAAGGTTATTGAAATATAAAATATTAATTATTCAATACCTCTAAAAACCAGTTTTTTAACATAACTTTTTTAGATAATTTTTTACGTATTTGTGATCTTGAACAAAGTTGTTTGAGACAATGAAATACACATTTTTGTCGAAGCAAGCAAGGCTCTATCTTAAAAAACATATTCACTATTATCAATTTTCTTGAAATTTTTGGTCAACTTTCACCATAAATTACTTCTTTCGGTGCAAAATTGTGCAATTGATTCACATGGCAGATTAAAGTTCTAACTTTTCACTATCGTTAGATGAGTGCAACATGTTTTGGCAAAAGTAGGCTGGGGTGGTTACATATTGATCAAATATCCATGATTATCAAATCTGGCTAATGAAAAATTACAAAATAAATCAATTTTTCAATGTTGTATCCTTCTACAATTCTATATACGGTTACAAAATACTATTTTGTTTCATAAAACAACACGTCGCTGTTTTAAAATAATAATAATAATAATAATAATAATAATAATAATAATAATAATAATAATAATAATAATAATAATAATAATAATAATAATAATAATAATAATAATAATAATAATAATAATAATAATAATAATAATAATAATAATAATAATAATAATAAAAATAATAATAAATAATAATAATAATAATAATAATAATAATAATAATAATAATGATAACAGTGATGGGGCTAGTTTTTTAATGAAACTAATATTATGAATAACGCAGAGGCAGATAACTAATTATATTTTTAAGCTATTTCAAACAAAGTTTTATTCTGATTTGTATCTGAAATACAGTAAAAACATCAATAGAGTCTTAATTTTTATTTTCCTTATAACATTTTATTCGTTGTCATCTGATGTATCTGAAGTTGTATCTGAATCAGCTAGTAGGGATATGGCATCTGCCGATAGAGGATTAATAGCTTTTTTCGGCCATGCACGAGCTTCAGTTACCATTGGATCCGATGATAAGAGCAACCAGTGTAACAGGTCCAAATTCGCACTTTGTCTAGAGAACTTTCGCGTGTGATGTTCTCGAAATCTGAAAATGGCAAATTATTATATGTATAGGTATAGATTTTTTGTTGTTCAGTTAAATAGAAATTTACCTCTTCCATTCCTTGTTTTTAGCCTCCTGAGCCTCTTCAGAGAGTTGGCCGATTGGGACCAAAAAATTGTCCATAACTATAGACCCGTGGATGAGAATCTTATGCACGCTAGCAGGAAGATAATACCACGGATACAATTTAATACACAAGCGTGCTGTTTCTTCGCAATATGCACCAAAAGCAGCAGAATCTACTTTGCGCCCAGATGCCAAGACTTGGAGTATTGAACCGCATCTTTTTCCGCTACTTTTTCCGCGTTTTTGAAAAATCTTCGGGCCACATTTCCCGTGTTGGAAGTTCCACTACCCCCTGCTCGTGGTGTATCGACGTGTAGTCCTAATTCAACCTCGAACTGCCGCTGTATTTCTTTCTTCCGTTTTAACATTTCTTGTCTATCAGCTTCACGAGGCGCCCACTTTTTTTTATTTTCAAACGGTATGCAACTTTCAAAAAATACTCCATGAAACGGATCCATGCATGCAAAGTACCTAATCCAAATTGAAAGCTATTGCTATCAAGCTGTTGCACGACCTTAAGATTGTTCATCTTTGTCGGCTTGGCTTTACAGATGTAACATCTTGCTGCTGAACTCGTTTCAGTGAGAGACGAACAGATTTTACCATCAACCATAGTTAACAACATGTTATACGAAATTAAAATCTTACGTTCATTCCAGGTGATCTGCGTTGGCTCTAAATTCCTGATTTGATTTTCCAAATAATTTTTCTCGCGAATAGCTAGCTCAGTTGTTTCGGATGCAAGCTGAATATGTATAGGCCGACAGAGACGCGTCGACGATGGGCGAGGATTCTGAAAAAGAACTTTGTTCTTAGTTCCAGCCTTTATAGGAACGAGAGACGACATGAAGATGCTTGCATCACTTTAGAACCATCATCATTCTCAAATTTTTGGTGGTATTGAGGATTTCCCGTGCTTCCGTCCATACCGTATTTAACAATCATTTCAATGTTGAGTAATTCCTCGTCTGTGAAGTTGGCTAACTTCGACTCGTTCGCCTCTATTATCCGCGCAGCAGTAATATCAAGTAACTGTTGTAACTTGACATCAATCTCAGTGTCTGTTACCGTAATAAAATCGTCCGATGGATAGCAACGTTTCTTAGCCTCCAGTACTTTGCTATACGGTGGATAGATATTGGCGTTCCGTTTTTTTGCTCCCAATTGTAGTTTTTTGTATTGCTTCGTTGAAAAATTGTTGTCCACAATTAATGCCAATGCTTCTAAATCGCTGTAACTGTTCACTGGCTTTTCTGTCGCTTTTCTCCAAGAGTCTCTTATTTTGGCAGCACGTGACGGTGTTGTTTGTGTCGCTTCTTGAAGAAGCTTTGCTGCATCCGTCTGATTAGTTTCCCTTAGTTTCATCTCAGTTGCAAATGATAGCTCAGTGACTTGATAGTTTTTCTTGATAGCAGCAGTTTTTCGCCTTTTCGATACAACATTACTTGTTTCGAAAGCAATTGGTTTTCTACCAGTTTTTGTTGTCGTCGAGAAGGAATGTACATCAACATTTAGTTTTAAAGGCTTATTGAAATACTCTGCATTACTTGCCAAAACCTTGTCCATTGAACGATTATGCTTTTTCCACAAAAAAATGGAAATAATCACAAAGCTTTCCCACGGTTTTTTCAACATTAGAAACAATTTTCGGAGAGGTTTCGGAATCGATTCCTTGAGCATTTAGGGTGTGTGTAAATGCTACTCGTTTTTTCTCTTGCATACTTCCATTTGTATTCTTCCAAAGTAAGAATAAATGGCCTCGATTTATTTCCACTATAATGCCAGATACATTCAAAATAAAAACCCATGGCAAAGTGTTTAACAGTGACCTAAAAAACGTATTTAACGTAAGAAAACCACATACCTGTTAATTCCTCCATCGTATAAACCTTGCTTTTCACGAGTTTTCTTACTTTGATACATGGTCACGAGTTTTTTCTCACTTCGATACACCAAATAACAGTTGCTTGCTTGTAAATGTCAAAGAGACGATTAAATCCCAAACCCAATGTGACCGGAAATGGAACGACAACGGTGAATAAAATACCTCGATCTGAATGAGTGTACTTGTCGGGTAGAACACTATTAACCATCGATTTAATACCGGTTAGACATGTTGGCGTCATAATCGAAAGCTTGCAAAATTTTCCATTGCCGGGGTATTACGTTTCGAGCTGGATGCCAAAATGATCCAAGAGTGCTTGTTTTCCAATAATTGAAATAAGCTGTTAAGGTGAAAGTTGTTCATACAACGTAATCTTCGCATTAGTTCCATTGAGAAAAATCTTCTATTTAGTTAGTATTTTAATTATTATTATCAAAACAGTGACTTGTTGTTTTTAGATAAAAATGGTATATTGTAACCGTATAAAGCATTGTACAAGGATACATTGATCTTTTGTAATTTTTCATTAGCCAGATTTGATAATCATGGATATTTGATCAATATGTAACCACCCCAGCCTACTTTTGCCCAAACATGTTGCACTCATCCAACGATAGTGAAAAGTTAGAACTTTAATCTGCCATGTGAATCAATTGCACAATTTTGCACCGAAAGAAGTAATTTATGGTGAAAGTTGACCAAAAATTTCAAGAAAATTGATAATAGTGAATATGTTTTTTAAGATAGAGCCTTGCTTGCTTCGACAAAAATGTGTATTTCATTGTCTCAAACAACTTTGTTCAAGATCACAAATACGTAAAAAATTATCTAAAAAAGTTATGTTAAAAAACTGGTTTTTAGAGGTATTGAATAATTAATATTTTATATTTCAATAACCTTTATACATAGAGCTTTTATGTCTGCAGCAATGTTGTTTGTATCAACATTTTCTACAACTTTGCTGAAGACATCAAGTCTCTATCTACATTTGTTGGAAAAGTAAGTTTTTTATCTCACTTCTAGGAAGATTAATCACCAAATTTTTAATATCACAATGTGCGCCTTATGATATCTGAAAACTTTTTAGAATAAATAAAAACTCTAAAACCAATATTTTAGAAGTAATTTAGTTTTGATCGTGAAATCGGCGATTTCAAACACTGTGCACTGGTTTGTTACTGAAAAAAAGATTAGATATGTTTTAATATCCTAGTTGTCTTGGAAAAGCTGAAAACAGCAAACAATTAGGAGAAATAAATTTTATATAAGTATGAATAATGCCAATAACGTAGATTAAATAAGACCAAAAATAAAATCCGATAAGTCTTATTGGTGTAGATCCATAAATGATTCAGTGAAATATGAAATGAATGATTATAAATTATATAGTTTTGGTGAATAAGGAAAAAGCTTTTTTGAGTAGAATTTGTCGTACATAATGCTTCCTACATTTTTTCCGGTGAAAATGGCATGAATATAGATAAAATAGCGAAGGGATGTTATAGCATAAAATGATAATACCAATTTAGATTGTATTCACATATCTACAAATTGTGATCCTGCTGCAATTGTAGACGGGCCCGCTCATGCACTACTAACCTTAGATAAATTATCACAACTACCGAAAAAAAAAATATATATAAAATTATTTTAAAATACTTGGGAATTCCATGGATGACCTGTAATTATATACCGCATAGAGAATAGTATATCTACAATATCGATGTGCTGCTGCTATAGTGAAAATTGATGTGATATAACCACAATGGAACTGACTCTTAGCTTCGGGTCCTGGAATCCCTACTGAGCCCTTGCGGCACGTCAAGCCGGCCAGTTCAGCGCAAGGGGTGTTTGCGCAATTCACGAAAATATTGATTTAATGCTTCACAGTTTAAAAAAATATCCATTCAACACTGATTGTAATCAACATTTTGAGAAGTTGTTGTGTAATTCATCATGTTGTCCCACGCTGTCAGAAATTGAGATAAGATTTTTAAAAGAAATTGAGAAACATAACTTGTCTGAGATATCGTTCGAACAATGGATTACAACTGATAGATGTAATTTAGAAACGTTATTAAAACCTGTCGATGAATTTGTTGAATATTTTAGCGAGAAATTAGGAAAACTATTAACTCATGATTATATAAAAACAAAGCAATCTAAATTTTTAAGAGATACAAAGTCTTCATTAAAAGAAGGAGAAGTAGTTATTATTTGCGATTTTGCAGAGAATTATTCATTTGTACTTCAGGATGCTGTTCAAAGTCATCATTGGAACAATGATCAGGGTACAATTGTTATTTATTATATGGAGTCAGGAATGCTCAAAAATCTAAGTTTTGTTGTAATATCAGAAGTTTTAAGACATGATACAATTGCGGTACAAGTATTATCTCTAAATTACTAACGTATTTAAATCAACTAATGAATATAAAAAAGGCCATTTTTATGTCTGATGGGGCTGCTTCCCAATACAAAAATAGAAAATTTTTGCAAGCCTCTGCAAGTTTAACGAGAAATACAACATTGATTCTAAGTGGCATTTTTTCGCAACTTCACATGGTAAGAGACCATGTGATGCAATTGGCGGCACATTAAAACGAATGGCAACAAGAGCAAGCTAGGCCAAACAACATGAACATCCAATAACAAGTGCGAAAACTTTGTATGATTGGGCTATTAAGAGAAACCAAGAAAATTTCACAAAAATATCATTTTGCTATGTTTCACAAGAAGAATATGAAGAGGGAGCTGCAGAATGGGGTGGTAGTTATCAGCAAACAAAAATGATTCCTGGTACACAGAAATATCACTCCTTCATTCCAGTTGCAGATATTAAAATCGCTGCGAAAATATTTTCAACTGACGAAATACTGAGTTTTCATAATATTTATAGGAATGTTAGGAAATAGTTTTTGTAAAAATTTTAATAATTTTTTTTAAAAATAGTAGAAAACATAAATAAATCATGTATGAACAAAATAAAACTCAAAATTTTTATTTGGTAATTAAGATTCGTTAATTTCGTTAATTAAGAAGATGTTCAATCTTCTTGGTGTCAAAACAATAGTTGTTGAAAATTTTATGTACAATTTGAAAAAAATTCTTTTGAAGATGAACAGTCACGACTAACTTTTGAAAAAGGCATATTTTCATGGAAAAAGCCATTTTTTCGACATTACTTTCAAATTATTTCGAAAACGGGTACATATAGAATGTTGCTCACATAAAGCATTTTTGTTTAAAATCACTAGAAAAATCGTATTATATTATTAAAATATGGTTATTCAGGCAAAAACAACAAATTGGAAAAATTTGATTTTTTTTTTAATTCTAAGAACTTTTTTATCTCAAGTTGCTTCATCGTAAAACAACTTTAATTCTTTTTTTTATTACTCAAAGCCTTTTTGAAAAAATAATTATAAAAATCGTACGTTGGACAGATTTGATAATTGATTTTTAGGTTTAATTTTTGATTTTTTTGAAGAAATTTTTTTTTCACAGTGTACATATTTTTTTCATCAATTCAAATTAATTAACTACAACTTCTTTTCAGACGCAATTTTATTACAACCAACGGTTTTCGAGTTATGAATTTTTTTTTAAATACGCATGACAAAACACATACGCGCTTTTGAAAAAAATGTTTTGAGTCAAAAAATTCCCTTAACCCGCGGAAAATCCATCGTCACCAATTCCGAAGACATGTGCAAAGTTTCATCCAAATCGGAGAGGGTCGTGCAAGATTTTGACTTTTTCCGGCTGATTTCATCTGGAAACGCTCTATGGTACTCTTTACCAAGCCCAACAACAATCATATATTCAAGCAATAAAATGATTTAAAAAAAAATTGACAACCACATTTTCAGATTACTTAAACATTCTTCTCTCTAAGCTAATCGAAAAAATATTAATTTTGTATACATAATTAAATTAATGAATAAAAAAATATTTTGATCGAAAATTAAGAGCAAACGAATAAACGCGACAACCTTCTCGAAGTGTTGCACTACCTTCCAATAGCAATGGATGGGTCGCTCATTAATTATGTCATGCTTTTAACGGAAGGGAGCTTTGGGAATTGTTATAATCTGTACACAAAATTTATGGTCCACAGAAAAACATGACAATTAGGGAGAGATTTGAAAATGGTTCTTTTTTGCGTGACATAATTAATGAACGTTTCCTTTGGGGAATGCTCCACCCCTGTGCTATTCGGGAAACATCTGCATCAAACGGTTTGCCTAAAAATGTGGTGTTTTTTATTCATTTAAGCACTTCAAATGGATAAAATTGATGATCGAAGTCACCCCATTATTGAAAATTGGCCGCGGGAATTAAACTAATTTTTTAAAGTTCATCTGACATAATAAATTTTTAAAATTTCTTTGTAGTGTTATACTAAAGATACCAGTACCGGTTTTAAAAATGTAAAACAAAATTTTAAACATAATTATCACAGAAAATTTCAAGAAATAGTTCAAAAACTGATCGAAGTTACCCCGTTTTACGGTAACAACAACTGTAAATTGGCATGGAAAAGTTTCTCGTGATCAACGCACGAAAATTTAACTGAGATTTCCAGCAGAACGCGCTGTGTCCAGACGCAGGGGGATTAGGGGCATAATGAGTATCCTGAGTTGATTGCTGATTTAAATGTTAAAAACACCAAATGTTAAACACTATATGTTAAAAAATTTCTAAGGTTATCTGCTTATAGTCTACAACACTGTATAACAACAAAAAAACGAGTTAGGTTTGTGGTCCAAAACTGAGCGAATGATGGCTGTACGTGTCATAATGATCACATCTAATGAGGCATAATAAGCAGCTCATCAAGTAATATAATGTTTGCATTAAAAAAAAAAATGAAAAAAATTGCCAATTTTTCATGGGTTTTCCTTACCCCCCACTGAAAAAACTACCCATGCAGCATCAATCAGCCGTCAGTAATCATTCATAGTAACCCATGAGTCAGCAGACAAATTTTGACAGCTCTATCAGTCGAACTCTAACCTGATGGCAAAATTAGTTAAACAACTCCGTTCCGAAGTGTGCGCGTTCAAAGAACGGCACTCCACCGTTTTGAAAACAGACATCGTGTGGCACTTTGTGGACGCCGAATACGCCCGTTCCGGCATCAACAACATTTTGGTACTATTAGACAACAATCGGAGCATCGAAAAAAGCCCGGTTCCGGACGGCCGACGACCCTGAGCGACAAGAATCTCCAACGGATGCTGAAGAGGAAGACCGAGGGAACAGTCAGTGGCTACATCGCTGTGTGCGCTTGGCCGGGAGGTCGGTTCAACCGGCCAAACAGTGAAAAAGTACCTGGCAAACATGAACATACATGTCAGGAAGCGTAGGTCGCGTACACTGGTTTCGGAGCTGGTTTCGGCAATTTTCGCGGCGAATCGCGACGTGGCGGTGGTGATGGACGACGAGACCTATCTCGCCCTGTATGGCAACGACTTCGTATTTTACTTCCCCCACGAAAAAAATGTGCTCCGAAGTCCAGTTCATTTCACACACCAAGTTCCCCAAGAAGGTGCTGCTGTGGCTGACAAGCAGCCCGAAGGCGATGTCGAAACCGTTCTTTTTTCGCTCCGGACTGGCCGTGAACGGGGAAGTTCATAGTACGAAATGCCTGCCGGAAGTTGCGTCGTTCCTTAAAAAAATACCATAAGGGTGAAGACGCGGTGTTCTGGCCGGAGCTGGCGTCAGCCCACAACTCGAAGCAATTGTTGGAGAAGATGTAGTGGCTGAATATCGATGTGGTACCGAAGACGGCGAACCCACCCAAGGTCTTCCAGCTGCGCCCCATCGAGAATTTCGTAGCCAATTTGAAGCGTAAGATCTACTCCAACAATATTGTAGTGAAAACTGAGGAGGAATTGATAAAAAAAACGAAGAAAGAACTCAAAAACATGCCTACAGTTAACTGCCGGAAGGCCGCTCGCAAGGGCGTAAGATCTTTTTTGCAAGTAAGCTTACATTATTTTCTTCGATGGGAAATTTATGAAAAGCAGTTATCTGCCTTGGCTTTTTTTTATCACCACCAAAAAAAAGTCCATTTTTTAAATGCAAACGTTAGTTTTGTGTCAAATTGATGCCATTACTAACCCATCGTTTCAGGAACAGGATGATCCCAGCCCAATTTGTCACCATTTTGATCCTGTAAGATCTTTGAACGTTGCATAAATATCTTCGCTACTACTATAGTTTCACCCACGAGCCATGCTGGATCAAATAATTTTGCAATTGTGGATAGTATTTTCCATTTCGTCAGTTCAATAGAATCCAATACTTTAGTTTATCCTGATCCAAATCAAGCCGAGAGTAGACACTGATGGATGTTGCTCCAAGTCGCCTCCTGCCGGCTGAATCGTCAAGATTTGGGGTTGAATGCCTCGTAAAAAGCTCTGGGAAGTTGAATGTCCATTTTCTCAGATGGAACGCTCCTGCTTCCATCATTTGCTGAAGTTCGTTACGTAGCGTAATCGCCTCGTTCACTTCATTTTCACCAGTTATGACGTCATCCATGTAGATGATATGTGATAGAGCAAGAGCTGTTGAAGGGAGTCGGTGATCTTCATCGACCGCCAACAGTTTCAGTGTCCCTGTTGCTTGTAACGATGCTAGTTTGGTTCCATATGTGACTGTGAACAGCTCGTAGGCCTTTATGACATCTCCAGGAGAAGTTCGTCGAAGTATGTTGAGATATCAAAGGTCTTCTGCAAATGTACTCTGATGAAACATTTTCTCAAGATCGATCATGATTAATTTCGTAGTTACACCCACGAAAGATGGTTGACCGTAGACCCTCCTGAATTACCGGTCCCGTATAAAGAGCATTGTATAATGACACAGCGGTCAATGTCTTACAGGACGCAATAAATACGACCCGAACCTAGGTTGTAGTAGAATCCTCCTTCACTACATTTTGATGTGGTAGAAAGATACAGCTTTTCCTTAATGAAAAATTCCTAAACCAGACCGGATCAAACCCAGCCACCTCCAGCATTATGTTGCTTTGTAGTCGTGCCTTTACCGACGGAGCTAAGGGAGGACCCTTAACCTTCATGTTAACTTGCAGGATAAATTCTCGTCCTGGTAGGCTCGCGCAAACAGTTGCCGACATACTGTAGGAGTACAAGATCGGCCACTGAATTTGATATCCTCTACTCAGGGCAAACGACCATGTCCTCCTTGATCTTCCTAACCTGCTGTTCGTTTACTTGAGCTTGACATTATGACGACTGGTGTATTTTTCCTATTACGCTATTCGGGATAGATGGCGAATCCGTCACGAAGAGCGAAGATTTGATTTGATGCAGATTCCCTGTCACGTAGTACAGCCGCTGACGTATTTCAATCTTGCCTACGATCAGATTGGAAACGTTGTAGAAAACACTGCTGGTTGATTGTTTTCCCACAGATGACCTAAAATTTTTAACTTTGGTTTGTGAAAGAAGAGATTATTTTGGCAACTGTTTTTATGTTTTCGTTCAAAACGCACTACCTTATTTCCAGAAGGCACACTACTACAGCCAGACGTGATAAGCGTAATGGGTTGACGCCATTTGTGAGCCATTTCCAGTACTACGCCTTTATGTAACTTTTGGTCACCGTATTCTTTTTGTCACACCAGTACGGTGTTTTCCAAACATTGTTAGTAGCTTTAGGTAGTTCAAAACGTTTGTTTTGTTTTTTGTTTGTATTATATTATTAAAATATAGTTGCACAAAAAACCAAAATGAAAATTTCATCTTGTTTTGCAAACTCAAGATTTTGAATTTTCAGTCAATGCTGGCATTAGCCAATTATCTCCGAATCTTCTGTACCACGTTTCATGCTACAATCATTGTTCCGCTTAGTTGTTGATAGTTCTTGATGGTCTATTTGAATGTTCTCTGCTCGGCATCGGTGGCAAAATAATTGTTAATGTTGTTCATTGGATTCAACACAAGATTCTCTATTCATGCAATCAATTTTGCAGCAATGTTAAGATTTATTCGCTTCTTATCCCTTTTACAGATGGAAGGCCTGGTACGCGAGATGCAGGATCAAGAGTCAGGTGTCCCAGTACGAAGTCAAAAACTTTTCCTCACTTCTATTCCTTCTGCGTTTATGGGTAAGCTCACTATTTACCTATTATCGACACTGTTTTCAACACACACATATATTTATTCACTTCAATCCGACTAGGGTACGATCTTATCGAATGGTTGATGGAGCGGTTGGTCATCGAAGAGTCGGAGGCGTTAAACATTAGCAATCAGCTTTGCATGCATGGCTACTTTTTTCCTGTTTCGGACTCCAAAACGCTGGTCGTAAAGGATGACTCTTCGCTGTATCGCTTCCAGACACCATACTACTGGCCGTGGCAACAAAAGGCACCGGATAACATCGAATATGCCATCTATCTGACAAAACGATCTCTTCGAAACAAACAACGTCATGGGTTGGAAGATTACGAAGCTGAAACAATGGCCAGCTTGCACAAGAACCTCAAAGGAAAGTGGGATTTCATTACCATGCAAGCGGAAGAGCAAGTTCGGTTGGCTAAGGAGCGAAAGAAAGGTGACAAGATTGTTGCAGATTCTCAGGAACGAGCCTATTGGAGAGTTCACCGTCCTCCTCCAGGTCAATTCACTCCGTTGGAATCCTGTCCCATTCCATCTCGTGATCGACAAGGTAAGCCTCGGAAACGGACAGTCGATGATTGGCAGCGTGAAGTGGAAATTCTTAAAGCTTCCCTGGGTCGTAACAGAGTGAAGATGTCCCAAGCTTGTGAGAGTCTAGTCACGTATTTTGAAACATTCAGTGAGTATGATCCAATGATGCAGCCACCTCTACCATCGAACCCATGGGTCACTGAAGACGTGAGTTTTTGGCAAATGAACAATCCGCTAGTAGATGTGCCAACCGAAAAGCGAGTGAAGCGTTGGGGAATTTCCATCGAAGAGGTTGTTTCGGATCCTACAGGGTTGCAAGAGTTCACCGCATATTTAAAGAAGGAATACTCCCATGAGAATATCCGGTTTTGGATGGCGGTGAATGACTTGCGAAGATCGTCTCATTCACAGATCTCGAGAAAGGTTAAGGATATTTATGAGTAAGGATGCCGTGCTGGTACTTGTTTATGTTGACTAAATTGTTCACACATGATTTTTGCAGAGAATTTCTGGAACCAGGAGCGCCATGTGAGATCAACATCGATGGTAAAACAATGGAGAAAGTACATCAAGGTCTAAAGAATCCGTCACGATTTGCCTTTGATTCAGCAGCCGAACATATTTATATGCTGTTGTTGAAGAAGGATTGTTATCCACGTTTCGTTCGATCGGAGCACTACAAAAGTTTGATGGCTAATGCAATTCAACCGTCTCATAAGAAAAGGTTTTTTGGATTTGGAGGCGGAGCGAAGAAGAAGGGGTCCACAGCAACCGCTCCTAATCCATCGCTTTTATCTCAGGTAGTACTTTGATAAGAAATAGCTGTATATGGGTATTTAAAAATCGGCTTCTTTTTGTAGCCCACCTCTCAAACAACTGGGACCGTGAATAGCCTTTCCAAGCGACGAGGAAGTGATCGAAGCCTGTCTGGTTCAGCCCATGAATTGGCTGTATGCGGAGTGAAAGATAGTACTAAAGTGCCACATTCTCATAGCCAAAGCAATCTGAGCGACATTCCGTATAGGTAAGTAATTCATTGAAATTGCATTCTCGACATTGTTTCATCAATTATCTAGAACTTAACTACAAAAGGTCTCCACGACGTTATAAATCACCGAGCTAGATGTGTGTCTAATTTGTGTGAGGTAGAGCAGTGTTGCCAGCTTGTTTGAACTTTATTTTTTATTTTTTCTCTTAGTGTCTCGATCTACAGAGGTGATATGCCTTCCAGTGGCTTTGTTGGACATATGGAAACAGTTATACAAGGAAACGAACAGAGAATTGGAAAGCAGTAAGAAATGCTCCGGGCGATTCTTGAGCACCTTTTTCTCTCATGTTCTCGATCACCGAATCACAGTGTTCCGGATGGATTCTGGCCCAGTTCTTTTGCTGTGCATTGGTCTTCTCTCGTTTCATGCTCTCCCCCTTGCTATAACTCACACGCATCATCTTACTCTCGTACATTTTGTGTAAAGCTGAGTTATTTAGTTTTGTGTTGTTACTTTTATTGCTATTAACTTATTATTTATTGTTTACAGTACATAGCCGCTTTCTAGATGTTAGTTTATTATTTAGATAATTGCTGTATAGAATTTTTATTTTTTTTGTAGATGAATATTTATAAATTAACGATTGCTTTACCGTTTGGTGGCCAGTTTTGTGTTTAATCCTCTTATTGTTTGAGTTTCAGTACACTTTGTTCACACTTAAGGGGGGAACGCGAAAGCTTACATGGAAACAAACTCGTTTTAAATACCAAACGGATGCTCGCATTCATGTTTTCGGGGATTTTTAGAACCTCAATATCCTAAACTAGTTTAGTTTGATCACGAATTCAATACCACCTCGTAATTTGATTATCTGGATAATGGGTGATCTGGATAATACATATATTTTATCTATGTATTTTTTATAATTAGGGTTTCTGCTTTTAAATGAAAGTTTCAAGCCTTTCATAAACATTTGATTAGTAATCATGGCAATTTTTTATTTTATTTTTTTATTTCTTCATTAAGGTAACTTTTAACCTCTTGGGCTAGTTCGTCAACGACATGGCAACTATTGTTAAGACGCCTTTGTGTAACCAACAGGCCTGTCGAAGTGGCGGATTTAGTCCGTGCTTTAACCTACCCCGCAGTGGGATGTTAGGCAAAAATGTCGTTGGTTCGAGTACCACTGTACACATGCCCTTTTCGCTCAATTTTCCTAAAACATCTGCTATGTTTCCAAGCCTTCCGCACACTAGCGGAACTATCAAAACTTTCTCTTCATATCTTTCATTCTAGCCAAAAACATTGTTGTTCACTCTTGGTGCCTCATGGTGATGAGCGAACATCTCCTTCTACATCAAATTGAGTTTGTTATAGCGTCTCATCCTCCAAATTAATGCGCATATGCGTTTCAGAGTTAAACAACAACACTGAAAGTTAATTTTAGTTTATATTACAAAATCGAAAGAAATACTCACTAATCCATTCGTTGTTTTCAGCAACGAAATTGATTTGTTGTTTTTATGAAGATACATTCGTAATTTATTGCACGCGCAACTGTCAAAAGCACGAAGCTTTTGTTGACATAGAAAGAACATTCATACATTGTACGGAAACAATGCAAAGAGCTACGAATATTTTGTCACAAATTAAAAAGAAACGTTTCTCTGGTGGTTGCATGAAGGACTGACAGATCTACTTTATCGATTCAAAATGTAATTGACAAAAAAAAGCGCAACCACGTGGAATTGTCCAGCGTTTTTTTTATTGTTTCAGACATGGGGTTCGAACCTGAATATTTGGAAAGTGCCGATTCTAAGTCCGTGGTTGATCTCACTAGGCCACGCTGACTCGTGAGAACAAATTTGATTAATGAGCATGAAGTTATAGCTCACAACAGAGCATTGATTTTCATTTTGGGATAGATAAATTATTTCCGCCGATACCAGCAGCAACACCATCATGCATGAGTACGGTTTAAAAGAGAAACAGCGATTGGCTGGTCATCACGAAGTTCATTTCATGCATTTTACAAAAAGGTGTAATGATAGAATTTCACCAGATAGAAAGCCATTATGAATGTTTCATACAATATACGAGACATTTGTTCTATGTACAAAATCCATGTTTACGAAACGCGTGGAAGCTACTCTATGAAAATAAATTTTCAGTGTACAGCCCAATATTTTTCAATTGGCCGCAACTCTGGAGAGTTTGGGGGATTAAGATCCTTGGGCACGAAATTGACACCATTCATCTTGTACCACTCCAGAACATCCTTGGAGTAGTGGCAAGAGGCTAGGTCCGGCCAAAAAATTGTAGAAACGTTGTGTGAGTTAGAGAAACGGAAGCAGTCGTTTTTTCAGGCATTCGTTCATGTATACATGACCATTTACAGTTGAAGTTGTCACGAAAGGCTTGCTCCGTTTACCACACGAACAAATCCTCTGTCAAATAATGAATTTCTCGGGGAACTCTGACACTTGCTGTTTCCTGAGAGACTCTAGAACATCGAACTTGTCTCTCGCAGTCACATACTGGTTGCCGGGAGTTTGTTTAAAGTCCGCTTTTACGTGTGTTTCATCGTCCAGCAGTGCAGCAGTGTGGTTTCGTCAACATTTGTGGGTACAGCTTACGCGCACGTGTTTTAGCTGTACCATTCTGTTTTTCATTGCGGTTTGGAGCTTTCTGAATTTCAAATGAATGGAACCTGGCTCATTTCTTGGCTTTCTGCACAAAACTTCTGGTCCCGAACGGAACAGTTGGTTTTGCGTTTAAAGGCAGTAACCACTCGCTTGTGATCCTTCACACAGTACGGAACACTTTTTCTACCACTCACCTTTTTCCGATCGTCAGACTGCTGAATTTTCAACATCTTTCCGATGGATCGGTGCGAAAGAAGTGAGTTCTCGAGGTGCGTGTGCAAAATGTTCTCGCGCACTTGCTGTTCTTTCAAAGTAAACAATACACGCTGAGATCATTCCACCCAAAATTTCGTTGAAATCATCCCAAAGGGCGAAATGTTACAGCTTATTGAAAGTGATGCAATTTAACTGTGGACACCCTTCAGTGCCTCGAAGTGCTTTTTAGCAATGAGGGTAGGAGAAATCCCGTGCGGCTTTGGGAGTCAATCCATGGTGACGATAAGCTTTGCAAATTCCGTCTCCACTTTATTCCAGCTTCTTATCCAAAAGCATACCAAGATCATTTACTTTATCTACTCTACGAAGCGAAATGCCACCAATGCCGTTGTCAAAAGGGATTGCGTTCTTGTCGCGATGGAACGGCATTACGACAAATTTTGGGATATTTACAGTCAGCTTATTCCACGAACAGGTCCAGTAAACTTTGAAGGCAACGGCAATCCTCTACCTTATAAACAACAACGAAGAGTTTCAAGTCAGCTATACAAGTTTGCCCTTAGGTCCCAATGAATCCGTAAAATTATTGAAGAACAGCGTAAAAAGTTACGGACCCAGGTTACTTCCCTAAGGAACACACGAGGTACTGGTAAACAGCTTCGTTACACAGGATTCAATTTGCAGACATAGAGTTCTATCAGTCAGGTGTGAATGCAGCTAAGGCTTAAGTCGTGCTGATGCTCTCAGCCTAAAAAGGTTGCACAGAGTCACCACCGATCTGCCAGGAAGAAATCCATGTTGATCTGTCGATATGTAGGTCTTTGCACCAGGTTGTACAGCTTGGCTTAATATAATTTCGAACAGTTGGTAAGCTGCCAAAAGGCTTATTATTCCACGAACATTTTTAACAACTCGATGATCACCAGTTTTGAACACCGAAAATGTCCACCATGTCCATCTGTCAGAATGCCACCTTCGTTATCTCTTCACATTTTGGCTTGTGGCACAAAGCCTTTGCAAGATGTGTTGAGCATCTGATAGAACTTCCGCGTTTCTTGAATGTCGGCTTCCAGGTGTCGGTGCCCGGAAAATGCGGGTCTGCCGGTATTGCTTCCGTCTATTACGGTCCACGTTCTGTTGGGTCTCAAGAAGTAGCAATACTGCCTGCGTAAATAGGTGTGCATTATAAGTAAAAACCTATTTAACTCTGAACAAGAATTCAGATAAAATGACTGACTGCCGAAGTTGTCCGGTAACTGTAATAAAGTTGTTATTGATACGGTTGTATTAAGATATCAAGGCCTACGAGTACGTGAAAATAAGATTTCCGACTTGTTATATCCATATGCTCTAACGTTACGTTTCATACCTTCCATTAAGTTCTGCACAGTGTCCTCAGTCACCTTTTTGGAAGCATTTTCTCACTTTGCAGCAAAATCTTTCTCATTATTTGCCGCTCTTTTTGATTTCCCAAGGTTTCGCTTCACAATAGCCCAATATCTTTAAATTTGACAAAGTTCTGGGGGGCTCGAAGGATTACAGTCCTTTGCTACAATGTTGACGTTGTTTGATGTATACCACTCCTAAACCGCATTACCATTCTGGCAAAACGCCATATTAGGCCAAAACAATACAGAACTTGTGTGCTTTTAGATGAATAGAAGTAACCGTTTTTGAAGACATTCGTTAACGTAATCTTGTTGGTTAACCGTCCCTGTAGTACACTGTAGTACACTGTAGTCTTATTTTGCATATTCTTTTCAAATTGCACTTATGGAATAATAAGTTCAGCTGCAGGCGCTTCGGCATGCTCTCCACCAAGTTATTAGGTGCTGTGGATCAAGTTATTCTCAGGTGTGCTTCAGGGCTTCAAAATAGTTGAATTTATTGATGGTGTTTTGTCAACCCTGGCATTTAAAATCGCTCACAAATTCTCGGTGGGAATGAGGTCCGGGCTTTCTGTAGGCCATTGCAGCGGATTGATCCGATAAGACCGGAAGAAGACTTGGTCTTCTTGGCAGCATGCTTCGAGTCGTTGTCCTGCTGAAATACGAACTTCTCTTCAAGAACCGTCTAGATCAACGAAACCTCCAGATTTTCTCGCAGGATGTTGATGTAGGAATCTGCCGTCATTATACCGAAGATTTTCAGGAGGCTACCCACTCCACCCCACGAAAAACACCCCCAGACCATCACATTTCCTTCTCCATGCTTCATCGTGCCGCTGTGTGGCTCTTCTGCAGCTCCTCACCCAATCAGCACCACACACGAACCCACCGCTTTCGATTAAAAAGCTCGAATTTAGATTCGACTCTGCCTGGGCGATCCACCACTGATCCGAACGTTTTTTGTTTCAGTAGAATTTTCCCAACCACCGCCTTGCTAATACTGTACTTCCTAGCGACAGTCCGGTGCAATTCATTGTTTTGCACATCACAAACCACCAATTTTCGGATACACAAGGGAATTGGTTTCGAAATCACTACGTTCTCCAATTTTCCAAATGAATCATACGCGATCACGTTTAGAAATGCACCAAATCAAAATGTTGAAGCAAACACGTCAAAATATCAAAACATAAACAATCGAGGAATCTTTCGATATAAACTTATCGAAAACATATCGATTTTTGAAGCACTTATTTTTGTTACTGTTTTTTTTAATAATACAAATTGATTTTTCAGTTCTTTAAGTAAAACTCTTTTTTTAATATTCCATAATTAAATCTTGAAAAGAATATAAAAAATAAGACTTCAAAGAAGACTACCGTGTGTTTACTTTAATGTTCACCAAATAAATGAGAGAAATTAAAAAAAAATATGAGTTAGGCACTTTATTTTGATGTAGTTTGAGAAGGAAATAATTTCTCATCACCATGAAACTCTAGGAGTAGACAGCAATTTTTTGCTAGAACAAAGTTGTGAAAAGAAAATATAATGATAGTTCCGTTAGCGGTTCTAACAAACTGTCTATTCACGCTCCCTAATCCCCTACATGGAAGAGAAACTATCTCCCGCTCATTTGGGTTTAGTTTTGGCATACTACTTATGCTTTACCCCCCGAAATACTACGTCACAATGCCCTCCGCTCAATTTAAAAAACTACTTCTATTCAATTTTCACAGCCTGCCGTGTGCTAACGGAACTATCAATACTTTCTCTTCACAACTTTGTTCTAGCAAAAAAAAAAATGCTGTCTACTCCTAGAGTCTCATGGTGATGAGAAATTATTTCCTTCTCAAACTACATCATCATAGATCGTTACTCAGTGCATGGAAAAATACAAAGACAAACTATATCAGCACTTTATTTTGCCTATCAGTGTTTGAAGATTTTGCTCTTCAAACCCGAGTTTAAATAGCCTGCCAAACAATGAACCTTTTAGAGGACTTCAACAATATTTTGGCCTTGAAATTATCATCAACCTTGCCCTGTTGTAATGCGGTATAAACACCGACAAATCAACATGAAACTCAATCATCTCTATTGATCAAGAATCCGTAACGACCGATTCAAATGTGCACCGATCCCATCTGCTAAAACCTATAGAATAATTTTATCTAGATCAAATAAATGTGTCCAGAGTGGTTCAGACATGAACCTTCTTATCAAGTTCTCAAGCTTGTTCGTGGCTATAATAAAAGCTCTTAGCGAACACGAAGATAGATGTCAGTACAATTATTTGAACAGAAATATTGAGACATTTTCTATTGTCATTCATGTCGGTTTCTCGGTGGTATAAAACTCAAGACCAGGAAGCTGCTCGAAGCCTGCTTTGACGTTTTTTCATCATCCATAACCACTCTTGTTTTCAAACTGGTTTCCTGCTTCTCGTTCCTGTTTTGAGTTTTTATTACCTTAAACGACCAGATATACGTACTGCTTTTGAACGAAAATACGATGTTTTGACCTTTTAAGCCACATCTCGCACGGCAAGGTTCGGGTTTTGCTTAATCATCCGAAGCACTGCACTGCCGGGATTTGAAGTTGTCGTTCTGCTAGCCACCAGGTCCTGGTTTCCGATCGAGAGTCAACCAATCCCGGTAGCGTTTCAAAGTGCTACTAACTGTTGAACGAGGGACTCCGAGTGATTTTGCTTAGACGATTTTTGACATACTATTTTGTTTTTTTTGGTTGGTTTGACATTAGTTGGATTTTCCACACTTTTGTGTAGAACTTTTGCACGCATTCGTTGTTCTTTCGACTCCTTCTTCAAAAAAATGCCTTTGTGACAACAAACCGTATGTCAAAACGTTCATACACACAATAGCATTGCGTTAGCATTGGTGACATCTTTATAAGACAAATGAACTGACAAAGATGTGGATAATGACTAGATTTTGATGTGCGCATCCTTACTGTGCAAGACATTTTTCGAATAGTTCGAAAGATCACCCTAACAATTGATACAGAATTTGAAGGACAATAAAAATGTTAATAAAAGCTGTATCAAAATACGTTATTTCGTCTTGAAAAGAGCGCCAGTTTTGTGCGACCAAATTATAAATGGACCAGACTTTACTACAACTTCAGGTCGTACCCACACTCAAAAAAATCGTCACGTTGTTTCCACGTGAAACGCACGTAATTTTTGTTCACTGCCAAAACCAGTAATAAACACGTGGAATTCGTGGAACGTGATTTCCACGTAAATCCACATTCTACGTGAAAATCATATAATTGTGACGTGATTTTCCACGTACAATTCACTGGCACGTAATGTTCACCTGATTTTATCGAAGAAGATTTGGTTACGTGTTCAGGTGAAAGTTACGTGAAATTTCACGTGGATATATCTGTTGTTTGTTAAAATTGACCTGCTGTTCAAATGGAAACCTACATACAATGAGGGATAAATATAGTTTCTCCCAAAAATTAGCCTATCCATTTTTGCTTAATTGGATCACTGCCGCAAAGCGAATCTGTCTTTTGCATAGTCCTCTTAAGTTGCGCCTTTAGTTATTTAGAGGGGAAACTTGTAAATTCTTTTACATTGCAAAATCATTATGCTTTTTAAAATTGTCGTTTTGTGAAGTAGCTTTACATACACCAGATCAGAATCATAACTCCACTTATTTTAAGTGTACAAACTACAGAACAAATATCATATATCCGTTTTCACAAAAATAAGTTTAAATACTTACTTAATAAAACTGCTCCACCTGCTGTTCTCTGTTCTAATCCTCCTTGACGCCAGTAACCGAAACAGAAAATGTTTTCAAATATGTCCTTTTTGTACTGTCGATGTTGTACCCAGTCACCAGGTTTAAATTCTATCATATCTAGCTCCTGCCTCCCCTTACCATTCACGCTGTTGAGACATGAAGCACTCGCGCGTGTCTTTTTTTGCCGTCGTGTGTGGGTGTCTTTCTGTCGGTACAGTAGAACAATATACCGACAAAACTGCGCTTTTGATGCTTCTGACTATCAAGCTTCTTTTTTCTATATGCTTTTGTTCCATCTCCAGAGACGTACACAGCAAGTTGTTGAGTACAACATTAGAGGCAGCCGTGGAAACCTGCAGTGGAGCTTCCGCTGTATGTCCTTGGGATTCACCTCCGACTTCGAAAGCTCTGGTTCCAGTTGAAACGAAAACATCAGCTTCAAAAAACGAAGCACCATCCTCTGTATCGGTTTCGATTTGCCCTTGGGATGATGGAGACGCCAAGCTACCCCCAGATAGGTACTGCTCTATTCATAACGAACTGTAGAACTTAATATTCTAAATTTATTCTGCCCTTTCAGTAAATCTAAAGCATTGAATCCCATTCGGTCGACAACCGATATCAGTGAAGTTTCAGAGCGAATGAAGCGCTCTTGCGGCCTACGCCAGAACACGCTGGACAGTGATTTTCACAGTACAAAACGACTGGCTCCGGTAGTAACAGAACAGCGAAGAGCTTCCATGACGATGGCACCGAGGTTAGTAAGCGGTTGGTAATTTTGAATAGTTAAGCAATCTTATTTTGGTTTTACAGGTTTTCTGATCTCCAATTTGCTGTCCGAACTGGTTCAACTGATGAGCAAGCGGCCGGAAGCAGTAAATCTTTGCAACATCAACGTTCCGTAGATCATTCGCGGAATATATCGCAGGGATCGCTATCGACGAGTTTTGAGGAACGAGAGGACTCGACGGGAACGCCAAACGTATCAGAGGAAAATTTGTTCAAGACAAAAATGGAAAGTGTGTCTGAGTCGGATCCCGAACTACCGGGCAGTGTTAGTAGTGTTCAAGAAAAAAATACCGCTCAAATGAACACGGACAATGGACGAGGTGTAGGGTGTGGATGTGTCACAATACAAACAAACATTACTGCAGTGATAAGTGACGATAAGAAAGAAGAAACAAAATACAGTATTGAAAGTAATATTGCAGAACGTAAAGTTCTGCCAACCGCCACCGCAGTTGGAGCTCAAGGAAAGGAAAGTATGGGAGGTGACAAGTTACCGCCTACGATTAGTGTATGTTTTGCAAATAATTCATCGGAAGAAGAAGACCGTCGAAAACGTTCGTTAGGACCGAATGGAAGATCGATTGAAGATGAACATCAGGAAGTGGAAGAGGTATTATAACAAATGATCGACGATAATCGTATATCAGACCAATACAAATCGAGGGAACTAGATATGTTGGACTGATCCGCGATAATTAAACCTTTATTGCGGTCATTCTACGAAATCATACATTGAAACTCCGTGCAGGAATTTGAAAAGCTCCTCTCATTCTTGATATTTTCATGCTAATACACGCACTCATACTTAAAATTCCATTAATTCATTCCAGTTTGAAACTTAATACTTACGCTAATGCAAAACGTGTAAGTTCTCTATACTCTGCAGCACAACTCCCAACTAACGTTTGCATTTAAAAAAATGGACTTTTTTTTTCGGATGGTGATAAAAAAAAGCTAAGACAAATAATTACTTTTGATAAATTTCTCAAGGAAAGTAGTTATTTCAGCTTACTTGCAAATAAATTCTACGCCTTTGCGAGCGGCTTTCCGGCAGTTAACCGGAATATTTACCATGGCGGACGAAAACTTGCGTGTAGGCATGTTTTTAAGTTCTGTCTTCGTTATATTTATCAATTCCTCCTCAGTTTTCGGGACAAAACTGTTGGAGTAGATCTTACGCTTCAGGTTGGTCCATAAATTTTCGATGGGACGCAGCTGGGGGACGTTGGGCGGGTTCGCCGACTTGGGAACCACATCGATATTCAGCCGCTCCATCTCCTCCAACGATCGCTTCGAGTAGTGAGCCGACGCCAAATCCGCATTTCTTGATGAACGACGCAACTTCCGGCAGGCGTTTCGTACTATAAATTTTCCCGTTCACGGCCAGTCCGGATCGGAAGAAGAGCGGCTTTGACATCTCCTTCTCACTGATTGTCAGCCACAGCAGCACCTTCTTGGGGTAGTTGGTGTGTGAAATGAACTTCACTTCGGAGCTCACTTCCTTCGTGGGGAAAGTAAAATACCAAGTGCCCTGCCAGTCGTTGCCATGCAGGGTGAGATAGGTCTCGTCGTCCATCACCACTGTCACGTCGCGTTTCACCGAGAAAATCGAGTTGATCATCTTATTCCACCGCTGACACTGCACCAGGGCCTGCAGCTCCGAAACCAGTGGACGCGACTTCCGCTTATGACATGTATGTTCTGTTCGCCAGGTACTTTTTCACTGTTTGGCCGGTTTAACCAACCTCCCGGCCAAGCGCACGCAGCTCGGTCTTCCTCTTCAGCATCCATTGGAGCATCTTATCCCTTAGGGTCGTCGGCCGTCCGGAACCGGGTTTTCTTTCAATGCTCTGATTGTTGTCTAATAGTGCAAAGATGTTGTCAATGCCTGAACGTGCTTATTCGGCGTCGACAAAGTGCTGCACGAAGTAAGTTTGCAAAGCGGCGGGGTGCCGTTTTTTGAACGCGCACACTTCTGAACGGAGTTGCATCACGATTAGAGTTTGACTGATAGAGCTGTCAAATTTTGTCATGGGTTACTATGATTGAAGAGTTACCCAGTAAGTTTCATCAGTGTGGGTGAAGGTAAACCCATGAAAAATCGGTAAATTTTGAACATTTTTTTAATGCAAAACTTACCTATAATACCTTTAACAAGAAGGACTTTCTAATAAAAAAAAACTTTGATCCGACCTAACTATACTTCTGCACGAGTGCTTCTATCGGTCTGCTGTAGACGTTTCAATTCATACGACACGGCATGAGACCGTAAGCACCTGCTTACTATTACCTCACCGCTTTTTAAATCGTTTTTTCCATGATTCCCCCGTCAAACCCTCACGACTTTCGACATCATCGACATTCGATCTACATTCTGCCTGAAGTTGGTGAATGTGGTCAGTCTTCGCTTTTCCCTTCAGGTTCGACCTGTATTCGCTGTCTTATATTTTGTCATATAAGTACAGGTCCCTTTAGTGCTCCAGTACAGATAGCTCTGTACTACGGTCGTTATACAATACTTCGCGTATTGAGCCTATAACTCTCGTGTAAACCACTCTCAATTGTGCCCTAGCAGGTTCAATTTAAAGTCGACGTTGCACTTCGCTTTCTGCTTCACAAGCCACAGTTTGTGATCTATCGTAACACCAAGAAGCCTCATTTTGCGTACTGTTTTTACCTCTAGCTCGTCAATACTAACGTGCGGTAACTTTAGTATGTGGGTAGAGCCACAGACAAACGTTTAAGCAAGGGAACGTCCATTAATTATGTCACGCAAAAAGTGACTTTTTTATATACCCCCCCCCCCCCCCCCACCAACCTTGACACGGTTATTGTATGTAACTTCAAATTTGTGTGTATAGATTGTCACGTTTTTCTAAACCCCCCCTCCCTCCCCCTTACTTCGTGACATAATTAATGGACCTTCCCCAAGAATAAAATAATTGATAACTATGTGTAAATTTTCAAGTTGAATCGCTTGCGTAGTTCACTTAGACGTGCTGCCCACTGATGTGGCGAAGTTGCGGAATCAGTTAGCATGTCAATATGTCGTGACGAAGTTCGCCACACGCCACCCGATATTGACACGATATTTCCGACGAACAATAAGATACCACATTACGGCACATCGATGGGCGCCTCGCTTTATCGCAGCAACAAGCTGACGGATTAACTGACGTGATTGTTATTTGACGATTTCTGTTAAAACTAACGGTTGTGTCATTTTACACATGCTGAGACTCAAGCTTGAATGCCTATGGGTACTTCTACAACTTCTGACTGCCGACGCGTATTTACCAAAGGGTTAGGTAGTCAGTGCACACAATGATCGGGCATGGGTTCAAACACTGAGTTCATCGCAATGAGAAACAGATATGACAGACCTTAGCGGGACACCATTCTCTAGTATACGCCAGCGTTCAAATCTCGAAATATCATATTCTGTAGAAAGTTTTCTACGTAAGCCAACATACACCTTGGAAATTTCTTGAAGGTAGTCGAAATAGGAAGCCTCCATATCATATCATATGCCTTGGACAAATTGAGGGACACTACATCCACATGTAGGTTCTCCATCTTAACCATGTCAAGTAAATGATCAAGCTCAGATAGGAACGTCTCTGATGCCGCTCATGCCTTTCCAGCTCAGTTGACAGGCGATGGTCAACCATCTGCTCGAGTATTTCCCCCATACAACTCAAAAACATAATAGGTCTTTAACCATCCGTTAGGGTCTTCTCCTTCCTAGATTTGAAAATAGGAACCCGTACAACCCTTTTTTCCACACGTTTGAAATCAGGTCGGATTGCCAGACTTCGTTCATTGTGTCCAGAAAAACCAAACGACAGATAAGTGACAGAATAGTCAATATTGTCGGTCCCCGCTGCCTTTCCGCTCTCTGCTCCTGACCGCTTGTGCCTGTTCCTGACTGCACCATGACCATTTGACCCCCTCCAAGGTTAAAAACTCTTACGCTTCTACCTCCGGCCTTTGGCATGTGCCGATGAGCGACCACACTCAGGATCTCAATCCATTCTGTTGGGCTGAGTAAAACGTCGTCATTTGGTATCTGACGGGAGGTTTTCTTGACGAAGCCTTCCCAGTTTGCTTCGTTCAAATTTCACTCAAGTCTCGCCACAGTAGGCTGGTCGCCTACAGCCTGTGTCAAGACAATAGGGCAATTGTCGCTTCCGTGTTACTGATCTTGAGTGCAACTGACAAGCCACATCCCAAGAGGCGATGAACAGGTCGATTGCTGGCTCAACTGCAGTGGAGAAGTCAATCCGCGTCACGGATCATGTAAGGTGTAAGAAGTTGGGCGAAAGTGACTTCCAACTTTCCGATGACATTCTGGTTTTTACCGACCCTACATCTTGGAGCCATGTTTAAACTTACTACCGTAAATTTCATACTAAACTGTATTAACAGATTTACTGGTCAACACCAAGTCCAAGTCAGTATCCAGTTATTCTATGCTATATGGTACAGCCAGTCCCCAAACGTGGTATAAGCGTTCTTGTGACGGTTAATAAACCACTTATACTTAAAGAGTGTCCCAATTCCAAAATCCTCAACTCTCTCATCAGGACATCGGAAAACAACTCGGACTCGTGCAGTCAATTGTGAGTAGTGTGATTAAACGTTACTAAGAAGTTCTGAGCGTCAAACGGAAGGAGAAATGCGGTCAAAATGTATGTTTTATTAGTGATCAGGATCAGAAGCGTGTCGTGAAAGCATTTAAGCGGAATCCCAATGCTTCTCTCAGGAATGTGACCAAAAGTTGAATCTGTTTTTTCCTTCGAGGAGAAGAAGAAACTGCCTGCTGCTGAAGAGCGGTAGCAGACGAGGACTTAGCCACTTGAGCATAAGTCGCCCGAGTATTGTTCTCTTTGTTGTGGACCTTTTTGGCCTCTTGGACTCTTGGACACCCAAGTCGGTCCTCAATTTGAGGACTGCAGCTTCCTTCAAGTAAATAGGACATTTTCTTAAGCGGGTGACTACCCCGACAGTTGGAACCAAAGGCCTAAGCTCCAGACATTGCGGCAATCACATGCTCGCCTGACCAGACCCACCGAGGTCTTACATTTACTCTCGGCCTTACCATTCCCATACCATTGGGAGTTGTAACACTGCAAGCGTAGTGTATAGTATGCGTGAGTTTCAATTCCCAAGGGCCCCAACTTCACCTTTTCGGGGAAGCTTAGACCCTCGAAGGTGAACACCACGGAAGAGGTGTTAACCTTTTAATCATCCAATCAGTTGGATGTAATCCAACTCTCATCTTATAACCGCTGACCAGCTACGAGCTCAGCTTCAGCTTTCTAGCATCATCAGGATCGCTGACCTTGAACACGTATCTGATTCCATCTTTCTAGGTGTGTAAATCAACAGCATGCCCAACAAAATGTTGGACAGTCGATGCCACATTGAAGTGGTCAGTGCCTCACCCCTATCACACTGATAGGAAAAATAAGATGGCAGAGTCGCCAAATTTTTGCCAAATTACTCCAAAGGTAGAAGGTTCATATGAGCCATAAGAGCCCAAATTCAACCAGAACCATCCAAAGCCATCATGAATTCACCGTCTACTTATTTATCGTCCGGTAGATAAACTGACTTCCGACGGAAAGATTGAGCTCGGTAGTCGGGGGCCCTAAGACATGACTAGGAACCCCCTGCACACTCTCAGCTCCTTTGGACCACCCTGGACTTGTTCGCTTACTATACAGTGACTCATCACCACCTAGCATCCCACCGAGCACCTCGCGGAGGTCAGAGTCAGAGTTCAGGCGCCATTAGGTCACAAGTTAACAGATTGACTGCCCGGCCTGCCGTTTGTGGTGATTGTTCGTTTATTTGGAGCACAGAGCTCCTAAGCGTTTTGATAAAGTGGTCTTCAATAAAACCCTGGAAGATTTTTTTTTAAACTTGATCTATCTCATGTATATTTGGGTGTTTTTACCAAGAAGCCTTCCTATGGTCGTGCTGTCTATCTAACAACATTTTTGTTCTTCTTCACTGTTAATTGAGTTGATTTTTTTTATTGTTATCGTAGAATGAATTGAAATAGTCTTATGAGGATTCTTTAGTCCATAAGTAAGACTAGAAGAGTTCTTTAAAACCGCGATAAAACTCGTTATATTACTCGGCTAGTATTTTATGTACATGCATTTTAATTCGTATCCTTTCAAGATCTACTTCACCAGCGAAGAAAACGAAGAAGACGGCATGACAGTTGGATTATATCATAGAATGCCTGAGCCTCCTCAGGACATGTCACCACTAGCGGAGGATGACAATTTTTCAGAATCTCTGTCTCAGGCGAACCAATGTTCTCTAGAGCAGGTAGATTATGATATAATGATGGAGGGAGACAATCTAGCCCCAGGTTGTGTGGCTCCCGCTCCTACCCCAGCACCCATGATAGCTCCACTTGCCGAAGTGGAGATGGATCCACCCGATGATGAACAGGATACGGAAACAGAGCACACGGAAACGGTGACAGTACACGTGACCACCAGAGAGAAGCAGGAGCAGGAACCGGAGGCATCCGCTGGAGCGACTGTGGTCATAATTGAGGATCAAGTCAAGAGGAAAAAGCGTAGAGACCGAAGAGACCGAGATAAGGAAGTGGTTCAACAGCAGAGAAGTGAAGAAGAAAACAGCGAGAAGAAGGGAAATGCCGTGTGTCCATGGGATGACGAGTAAGTGTTTGGCTGTGGGTGGATTCACAACGTTGAGTAATGTTTTACTGTTCTTATTTTTTTCAGAGATGAGTCTGCTGCTGACGATGCTCCCTATGTTAAGACGTACTCTACGCTTGGTTATTTGTAAGATTGGTTAAAACATGTTAGATTTAAACATTGAGGATTTAGAAACGTTTGACAGGCACTGACAATTGCAAGTCTTTTGGTAGAAGCAAATACTTGTTGGTATTGTGAAACATGGAATGTAGTTGTAACAGCGATGGAAGAAGATATTCGGAGTCAAATTTCCACTAGGATTACGATTTAAGCCCTAGAACTAATCCTGATGCGAAATTTCTCTCTTAAAACATACGATGACAGCTCTGTGATTGACAGTACGAATTGAGGGAAATTGGAAGTAACATGAGAGATATTCTCCTAACTGTGACATCAACAAGGAAATGAAATAGTTCAGTATTTCTGCTTGGTGCATCTAAGAGCCCCAATTGATAAACAACAAAGAAACACAAAAATGCATCAAACTTCAACTGAAACAGCGCTACTGAGACTTTGTTTTCCATGTTACTTCCTTAGAGAGTGGATTACTATGTTGAACTACTAAGGTAAAACTATTTGTGTTGGTTTTCTTAAAATTATGCCGTAGTAAACATGATCGATATCTCAAAATGTGTTTTGACAAATACAATCAACAGGTGAAAATTAAACACGATTGAGCATGTGCAGTCTTTGTTAAGCACGAAATCAAAACAATACTATATATACCAATTCTAAGATTAATCAACCATTTAGTCATAAAATAGTGTCTAATTAATGAAAAATCCTAAGTGTTAGCATTAAGAATATTTAGAAAGGAATTCTGGGAAATATATGAATGTTTTCTTTAGTGCATCGACAACTTGGAGAAACGAAACAAACACATGAGAAAGTCATTCATCTCAGAAAATATAGACGTTAAGCCTACATTTGAACCAGTCAGGAAATTTGAACAACTGTTCCTGTCAGTCATTTAGATGATTAAAAAAATATATACTGAAATCATTTTTAACCTCAAAATCATTGAATTAACCTCTTGCGTATTGAATGCGTGTTTGGAGGAAACGCGTAAGCTTAAGCATACAATAATCGACTAACTAAATGAATCACTAAAAGCAAAATTATACTACATCAGGTAAGAATGTTCATACATCATCAAACCGAAGAAAAATATTGGAAAACGCTGTCTCATAAACACGATCGTCACACACACACACATTTACTTGATTAAAAACAGGAGCATTTTGTCGTAGTGATGAATGTTTTTATTATTCAACAAGAAAACCAACCTTATAGTTGTCAGCAAGCAAGGAAATATTGAAGTTGAGTGGTAAATACGGAAAGACGTTTGGCCAGAGCTGTCATCGATGTGATTGCGAATTATCAAAAGTGTAGGCATTTCGATTTGCTCGAAAATAAGAAAAAGGAAATTTAGAATGATCATTAACAAGAGTCACGAGTTTAACAGCAAATCAGCATTTATTGCTTGGTTATTGCGAAATTGGGCAAATATTAACTGCTAAAAGATTCGTGATTGTCATTGTCGGTCAGATAGGAGAGATCGACGAAAGAAAAAAAAATTGAAGAAAAGTTTCGAGAAGTTTTGTTTGGAAGCGAATGCCAGATTGAAAAAACAGCCTAGCTACCGGTTCGATACCAATTGAAGCAAAATTGAGTGGTTCACGAATAATGGATCAAGGAGAACATTCAACTGAATGTAAAAATTATTCATGTAAATGGTTGTTGTTTAAGCTATACAACTATTGAAAATGCTAATCTCTCTCTTCTTACATGAAATCATATATTTAACACTTACCAAATTTACTGCTACAAAAACAAACAAACCTTTGGATGTTACAAATTAAACAACATTTGTCAGATCATCAATAACTGAATCTTATCAAAAACAAAGTAAAAAAAATCATTATCAGAAGAAAACTGAACGCCACCGGATATAGAGCTAAATTATATATTTGAATTTATTTTGAACTTTCTTATCCCCTTTGACCGATAAATAACTATAAGAAAACAATCGCGTAGAATGCCACAGCATATACCAATCAAACAGCATCTTTTAACGGGTATAAACAAATAAGTGGATGATTGAAGTTGTAAGTAGAAGCAAACCTTCTCCTCCAAAGCTTTTGTACGATTTTAAATTGTCATAGAATAATGTTAACATTTTGCAAGTTAAGTTTTCAAGCGACGATGTTTTATTTTTCTTTAAAGTACATATCAGGAATTTGTATCTATCAATCTTCGTTTGTATGCTTTGGAACACATAAATGACAGTTTTGCATGAAAAAAAAACGAGATTTAAAATCATTGAGCGGAGATTCATGAAACTGATTTGCATCGATTAACTCTCATAAAATTTCCTTCTACTCTTCAGTGCAACATCGTCGCTTTCCTATTAGTGAGAAAACAAACAACCAAAAACCAGGAAATTCTGTAATGATTAACACGTACTAGAAGAATGTGAAAAGTATATTAATTCAAGTAAACCAATGATACAACGCGACAGTTTATTAAATTTTATCGCTCGTAAAATGAAACTAGTTTAGTGAGAGGAAAATATATTAATAATAACAAAGCATCGGTGAAATTTAGAAATTTGACTTGAATATATTAGCGATTAATAAAGATTACAGTACTGTTACTAACAAAAGCAAAAAAAAAACAAAGCTAGATGAAAAATAAACACAAAATGCCAGTTAATGTGCCGCTGTATTAGTGACTATGTTTAAAATTAAATAACGATTTAAGTGAACTGAGAACAAAAAAAACGCAAGGAATGTCAATGAATCGATTTTTGCTGGCCCAATGTATCATTTCAGCATAGAATGCTATATTCGTACAATCCACAGAAGAAAAGAAAAAAAATATGTCGAATAAAACAGTACCATTTACCGAGGAACCGAATGCACCACCCGCGAGAGGTTATCAAAAATATGAAAATAGAAAACAAACAGGCATTTGTTGTTGTGAGTAAGTCGAAAAAGTACAATAATGGATAGAAAAGAGAGCAGTACGAAGCGTCAGAAATAAAGAAGGAACAAAAATGTTACAAACAATGTTACGCGTTTTAGATTAACTAAGAAATCCTCATTCGAAACGGTGGACTAACAGCATGTAAATGGAAACAAGCAAAATCACACCGAAGCCGTTCGCTTCCTTTCTTACAACGTTCGTCTCAATTTTCTGCCGCATAGAACACGTGTTGCATAATCCCGTACATATGGCTGCAAATCGCGCTCGGATGCCACTGGCGAACGAGTGTTGGCAGGCAGTCCCCGTACAGCACACTCGGACTGTCATCCACCCACCACAATTTCTCCACTGTATCTCATGGAAGAAAATAAAGGACCCTAACCCCAATCAGAAACGTTGTTCGAAGAACAGCTGCAGATTTCCGTGGGTGAATGCCATCAACAACGGTGCTATTCGGAAGATATCTGTACATTAGTACCTTCTAAGCACGTGCATCCACTCATAGGCTTTATTGTGGTACATGAAGAATGTTCGCTATTCGACTACCTGCTAATGAATGCGTACACCTTCGCCCTTCACCATCTGAGATAGTCGATCATTGGTATAGTTATGGGAATTGTCGAGTTTGCGCTCTAGGTAGCTCTAAGTCCGTTGCTGCCAACCATTGAAAATCGAAAGAATCCGTTTACCAATCTTTGGTTCAATATTCAGAAAGGTATGGAAATTCTCATATTAGTTCAAGTCTGATTCTAGAA
>JASCZW010000250.1:158263-310615 GCA_034211315.2 Aedes japonicus
ATGCAAATAGACGATCTTGAAGCACGGCTCGTTTTATGTGGCTTGAAGGGTGTTCCGATCAAAATTTGGTCAAACAATAAAGAGCTGAGCAGATCAAAGTTTTTATTAATAATTCTGTTTCTTTTTCAAGTTTAATTAATAAAGAATACAGGAAAAATATTCAGCTGAACTTCCATTTTACCGACACGAATTGCCGGGTCTTTCGTTTAACACCTGCCATAAGATTTCGTACAGTCTCCTTGTCCCCTTTATTTGCCGCAGAACGCCAGTCTGCCTTGAACTGTTTCTCACTCACAATAGCTTTTTGAGCCTTCTTAAGGTTCCACTTGACGATGGCCCAATATTGTTCGATTGGGCGGAGCTCTGGCACCACTTATCGTTGTTGGCAGCATACTACTTCATGGCCTTTTTTTCGTAATGGCAAGATGTCAAATCCGGCCAAAATAGAACAGAACAATTGTGTCACTTCAGGAAAGGCAGTAGACGTTTTTGTAGACACTCGCTCAGATAAATTTCCTGGTTGACGGTTCCGGTCCCAATGTAAACGTCGTTCTTTAAGCCACTGGTACAGATGGCCTGCCACACCAGATATTTCTTCGCAAACTTGACAGTTTAATGTGCTTGAAAATATCTGCCACTTTTCTTCGTCCGGTTGCCGTATAAAATTACTGTCCAGGAAGCTGTTTGAAGTCTGCCTTGACGTAAGTTTCATCGTCCTGTACCACGTAATCAAACATCGTCAGCATCGTCGTGTACAACTTTCGCGTGCTTTGGCCGACGTGTTTTATTTATCTTCGCGATTTGGAGTCCCCACTTTCTTGTAAGTTGACAGTCCAACTCTTTTATTAGCTCTATCCATGGTTCACTCCCAGCTTCTTTGCGACACCTCGGACGGAGAGGTTGGAGTTCCACCAACAACAGCGGGCAACTCTTTTTGTCGTCGCTATGCCCTCCGGCTTTCGATCCACCCCCCATCCAACTTTCCTGACTGACAACAAACGTTCACCGAACACTTGTTGTACGTTGGTAACTGTTGATTTAGCCACATTCAACAATTTCGTCAACTTGTGGCGTGAGAGTGGTTTGGATTTTCGCCATGCACGTGCAAAATTTTGATGCGTTGCTTCTCTTCCTCCGACGACATTTTGATAACTGAAGTGCTAATCTCAAAATCAAAATAGAGGCAGGCATGATGCTACAAGCAAGCATCTTCAAAATGAGGGATGTGCAAAAAATTTTAATGCATGAAAGGAAATGCGCCAAGTTTAAGTCTACCAAATTTTGATCGAAACACCCTTTATATAAGTCAGCTTTTTAGTTGCAATATATCTTGATTCAATTAGTAAGCAATCTGTGTTTTGCTTATTTTTACTTACATTCCTAGTCCTTAATTTTACTTGTGTGATATCCAATAAGTTGTACCTAGATTTAAGGTATTTAACTAGACTCAAGATAGATTTTAAATGTTCTAGTGATTAGCAAACTCTAACTTGTGTTGTTTTCATGTATCTACACAGAGAAAATGAAACATTGAATATTCTGCGTCGTCTAATGCACATAAAGAAAATGCTACAAGTAGGTAGGCAGTAAACAATGGGATATTTACAAGCCAGATAACGCCTGAATCTAGCATGTTGTGATAAAAGATTGCAATCATTGTTGTATGGCTAATGAAATACTGCAAACAATTTCGTTGTTTACGCCTCCTATAACTTGGAATTAAACCGAGGGAAATTTCAGGCGATTGTTAAAATTAATTTTGTTTCTGTGTAGGTAGGAAACTAATTCCACACATTTGAATGACGTTCGGCACAATACATTTGCTCGTTTGGCAGTTGTAGTCTGACAAACGCTTGCTCAAAGTTTACTGTAGCTGTATCACCTACTTCCTGAACCGCCAGCTTCGCCACTGATCGAATCAGCACTCCTGAACTGACTGTCGAAACTTTCACCTTCAGTACACGGCCGTTGACCCAAATCATTGCATTTGTTTTTCATTGAAAAGATACATGTTATAGATATAAACCATATTAATTCAATTCGAATCTCTCGCCCTTTTCCTTGATAACTTTAAGCAAACGCATTGTAAACCCATCGCAGCTGCCACGCACGATTTCCTGAGGAATTCAGTCAAAATATCAGCCAACTGTTTCTTGAATCGATCTAAAGTAAGCCCTTTCATAAAGCCTATATGTTGAACCCCAAACAAAGTAGTCAAGTGGGTTGAGATCCGGTGAAGATGCAGGCCATTCTTCGATTGTGATGAACATCTCTGATCTCCGAGTCTGGTCGCTCGGCACAATGCAGACATTACCTGCGATAGGGCACCCAAAGCCACTCACTGAATTTGTTACACCGCCGTAAATGTCGGCTTCAATAGGTACAAGAGACCGCTCGGTCGTTTCTATACAGTACTGTAAAATACCCAGTCCACGAGACCACACGCTCGGTTCGNATGATGTCGGTTGACAACGCCTCAAACTAATCGGAGCATTTAAAACTATGATCGATAGGGGCTTAGTGAAAACGGTGTAATATTTTTCATAACGTAGTGATTAGCTGATTCATACTCTTGTTTATTTATGACCGTTACAATCCACTACAGTCAAGTGGGTTGAGAACCGGTGGAGAGGCAGGTTATACTTCACTTGTGATGAAATCGGGCAAATTTTCCGCGCATCACGCTTGTGTCTTCTCTGCCTTGTGAGCTGGAGCTGTGTCCTGTTGGAAACAATTTGGTGTATTCCCATACAGCGTTCTAGCACGAGGAAGCAGATGATTCTTCAAAACCTGCTCGATGTTATATTCAGTGTTAATTTTTACGTTAGGTTCTATGAAAAGAAGAGGAAGTTTTCCTTTTCGTGAAACGGCGCCCCATACCATGATTTTCGATATATTCTGATAGCGTTCTACAGCTAGTTTATGTCTTGAAATATTGGCAAGAGTATTGCCATAAACACGTTCATTTGGTTAATTATGACTGTCCTGAAGTAGGAAGAGCATTCCATCCGAAAATAAAATATCGCAGTCTCCGTGCCGAACCAAAAGATTTCTTTGGACCCTGGTTTGCTTTTGACGCTCCGTCAACCCGTGAACCTGTTGTTTCTTGTACGGCTTGCATTCCAGATCATGTCTGGGGACTCTGTTCATTGAAGCAGGGCACATTTGAAATTGTTTGCTCAATTTATGGCCATATACGGCCGGATTATGTCTTATTCGCTTTATAAGCTTCAGGAAAGTAATGAGTCATGACGATCCGCAAGACTTTCCTCTTTGTTGGGACAACGTCGTCTTGTAAACGTGCTTGGATTTCTTCTCTGAAAATGTTCATCACGAACAGGTCAAATGGTTTGGATGGCTTATCACGCCATAGACACAGTTGAGCTGATTGGTCTTCCGGGCGAATCAAGATCTAATGGAACATCTCGTAGATATCGACGCTGATGGCCACCTCGAACGGGCGGAACGAACAAAATATAGCAAGAAGTGGTGTGAACAGATCTGGATCAGCAAGTAGCGAGGACACAAGTAGTGACTAACCTTGGACATTTGCCACCGCATACCTTACTGTGCGCATCTTATTTGGCTTCCTCGGGTTTGTGACGATGCTCAGCAATAGAAACCAAGTTCATTTGAAAAGCTGGCTAACAACGTACCCTTTAGATTGATGCTCACTGATCTGAGTTTGTACGTTGTCGTACAAGTGAAGCTTTGATAGTAGATGAAGTTCAAGATACCGGAATCTCTTTTCCGCAATGGGTCTTCTGTTCGGGAATTTTACATTGTCGTGTTTCCATAGCAAGTCAGTTTGGAACTTCGGTCACCGTCACTTTCCATTATAGAAGCTGCAACCCCCAAGTTATCTTACGGAAACATGGAACAGCCTATTTACGGACTGATCCTATTTAGCGCATGTGCTTCCACAGACCGCCTATCCTAGCCTGGTTTTGGCAGCAATCGGGCAACCACTGGGTCTGTCTCTGCTCTTCCGTGTTGCCATGACGAACGAGTTGTCCAAGCCGATCAGGTCTGTAGGAATAGCATTAGCGTAGCTGTGATAGGGATAGACCCTGAAGATACGGAAACTGTTTGCAGAACTCGCTGATGTCAATTGTTCGCACAGGAAGATTAGGATTTTCAACGGTGTGTATCTCCTGAAAATCTTGCCGAGTCCTGTTTGTCGCACCCGAAATCTGCAATTTGATGAACTGCGATTCCTCTTCCAATCATTCTATGCCACTGGTCCACTGCAAACTTAGCGGACGTCCATCGCCGCTTACTCCATGTTCTTCGGCTTTCTTGAACTCCATAAGCGTCCCAGGTGATCCTGTGTCGAGAAAAGCGAACGTTTGAATCGTTTTGCCATCTCCTTGCAGTGAGGCAGGAACTATCCAGAACAACACAGTTTGCTTAAGCTGTCGATGAATTGTAACTGTGCTTATAGTCCTCGGCGATCCGATAGTGTGGGTTGCTTGTGAATTCCCAGGATACGGCTTTCTCGCCTTCGTCTGCCAAAGAGTCTGCCCACGCAAGTTTGCCCCGTCCACATGCTTGCTTCTCATTCTTTTCCATAGCCGAGTATCGGTGACGGGCTAAAACTTTGGCTCCTTTGGTTTTTTATCGCTCTATCGCGGCTTTGACTACTCTTAGCTCCTCTATTTGCAATCAGGTTTCGTCTGTGGTCCATTGATTTCTCTGGATGCACAACTCACCTACACACTCAGATTATTTTATAGCAATCTGTAAAGTTTTACAGAATTCTCAACAGCTGAACGTTCGGCAATCCGATTTTACGGATTCCGGTAAAATTTTACCGAAATCCGGTAAATTTTTTATGGTTATCTTTAAAATTTCACCGAAATCCGTAAAATCGGATTACCGAACGTTCAGCTGTTGAGAATTCGGTATAACTTTACAGATTTCTGTAAAAAAATCTAAGTGTGTAGACTAACCAAACCTAGCTGGGTTATTAATGGTTGTCCATTGGTCTTCTACACACTTAGATTTTTTTTACAGAAATCTGTAAAGTTTTACCGAATTCTCAACAGCTGAACGTTCGGTAATCTGATTTTAAGGATTTCGATGAAATTTTACAGATATCTGTAAAAAAATTACCGGATTTCGGTAAAATTTTACCAAAATCCGTAAAATTACCAAACGTTCAGCTGGTGAGAATTCAGTAAAACTTTACAGATTTCTGTAAAATAATCTGAGTGTATACGGTGCCACCTTCCGAAAATATCTGCGTTCGAGTCTACAGTTCTTCAATGAAGGGTCTTGTTACCATGGCATCTTTCATGCGGCCTTTGTTGAACCTTCGTCCAACTTTCTCTTCTTGTCGTTGAATCCGGGCAATGCGCAGACGTGCCTCACCTTTAAGAAGATGATGGTCTGTCGCAATTTGGCACTATTATTCCGCCCATCTTACGCCCATTTTACTGACGCAGCGTGCTTACCTCGCAGGCCCTATAGTTTAACCAATGGCATGTCTAAATGGCATTCTGTGTTCTCCAAACTTTGGCCAACAGACTCCACTCAGTCCTACACACTCAGGTTATTTCACAGAAATCTGTAAAATTTTACCGAATTCTCAACAGCTGAATGTTCGGTAATCCGATTTTACGGATAAAACGGTAAAACTTTACAGATATCTGTAAAAAATCTAAGTGTGTAGGATCTTAAGTTTCTTGCGGCGTGCCTCATTGGCAGGTTGAGCCCATTTTACCATGCTGGATAGGTTTTTTTTTTGTTGGGCCGTAGAGTCCACTGAATTGAACTTTTGTGGTAAAACAAGGGTTAATACGTTTAATGTTCTAATTCTTGTCCATTGTTTTTTGCCGTTAAATCAGTCGGTAATCTTTCTCTGTCAGATTCTTGATGAACGTTTATAATGTTTCGGAAGTAGTAGGTTGTTGGCCCAAGGCTCCCTATCAATGAGCCGCATCGCAATGGTTGACATGCACTCGATTCACACCCCATTACAGCTGATGTCAGAAGGACAACGGTACACAGGCTGTGCTAGCACCTAAGTAATGTAATTCTAAGTTGGCGGTCGTTTGCCATCGATAGACCCGTGGAAGCGTGAGGAAGCAACTTGCAAGGACCGTGAGCTTTGTAAGTCGGATTGTGGACTCACCATTTGCAGTCCATTTTTTTTATAAATACTGATTCAAAATACTCCAGGTATGTGATAAAATAAATTCATCGCTAACCCTACCTTTTTTGTCAATATTTAAATAGGATTTATAAATCTAGCCTTATCAATTTACTTATTTTTTGTGGTAAAGAATCACTTAATAATTCAAATAATGCTTACACGAGAAAAAAAACATCACAGAGGTACATACTTCTAGAAATATTTTTAGTTTATTCATGCAAAAATTAAAATATTACAACGAGGAATGAAGAATTGACTAACCTTCAAAAGTTGACCTAATTAATCACCTAAGAAACTTTTTTGGAAACCGTAAAAATACGCACTGTCGAAACTTTAAAGACTTCATACCAATTGTTTGACGAGAGTCCTACAGTCGACCATTTCTGCATTTCAATTTACTGAGACTCAATGAATAGATTACCAAGATTCAGCTAACAAATGATAATTTTGCCGAAACTCAGCTAAATTATAATAATTTAACAAGGATATCAGCAAACGTAACTGCCGAGATGATCGGCTGTTGGATACTTTGCCGAAGTTTCATTTGATTGTAGCATTTGATCCACTACTCCTTTAAGTGACATTTGGCGCTACAGTACAGCCAACTTTTACGAACATATGAAGTCTTATTTATTCATAGGAGACAGTCACTTACATTCATGAGCAGTTTGCATTGTGCTACTCGGTAAATCCCTAATCGATATTCTCACTTTGCTAGTTCGATTTTTCCATGTTTCACGTTCGGTTCGTTCCGTTGTTTTCCTCTTCTCTTGTTAAATTTACCAATAAAAATGTGCAACGCTCGGCGAATGATCATTTCATTCAAATAACGGGATCGTATGGAGAGTGAACTTTCATTCAATGTGTCACATTTGTATTCAAATTTGAATCAACCGTCGACTTCGAGATCTGCATTAAATACCTGGAGATCAACGACAAAAAATGAAATCGAAGCTTAGGAAGTGGAAAAAACTTCGCTTTAGACTGTGATGCTTTACAAAGCAAACTGTTTCCCAAGAAGACGGTGGTTCGCCAATTGCATAAGTTAGAATTTCAACAAGTTAGAAAAAATCAGCATTGTCAGTTCTACTAATTCACCCATTCAATCAACGAATCACCTTTTGTCAGATGACATAAAAGTGCGCACTCTTCGAAACGGTCGTCTTTCTCTGTTCTAGTGAATAATTCGAAAGAAGATTGAAAACCATTGACCCTTATTGGGGCGATTCCGCTTACAGTTACAGCAAAATTCATGGCCGAGCATTTATAAAAAGTTTTAGAACAAAGGCTACTCCGAGCCTACACAGGTGGATGAACCATCACTATCAACATGCCATCGAAGTGGATCCAACTTCTGATTCCACTACTAACCTGCCTTCAGTTAATATCTGGTGCCAAAAGTCAACGGTAAGTTTTGCGATTATAGCACTATAGTTCACCAGCGATTACCGTGTTGTGAAGAGGCCATTTTGTTTACCTGTTGTTCGCTATAAATCAACCGCAAAAATAAACCTGCAGAGCTCGTCAGTGCCCTTTTCAGTACGGGGACGAAAGTCAGTGTGAATGTTCCTGATGTGATAAATGCTTATCAAGAATACTGTCGAGAGCCTATGTATGGACAGTGCGTGAATAGTGACCGATGTAAACATTGCCTCTAGCAGTAGGGTAATTAAACAATTGATTACTTATTGACAACTTAATTTTTTATAGCGTTTTCCCATGATCAAGCCAATGGGTTAGTCAGTGATCATGAACAGATTATAAAATCGTGTAATACGCTATCTAAAAATGATGATGACATATGTTTAACTTTTTTTTTTTGCATGGTTGCAGAAGTTAGCTTACTATTTATTTTATATCCCTATATTCTGTCTACAAATACAACATACGATTGGGAGATTGGGAGATCTTTTAAAAGTGCAATGAGTAAGCTTGAAGGTTACTGAAAACTGTAGGATAATATTTTTTGTCACGGTCTCGAAATTTACAATGAAATATTAATATTTTATTATCGCTAATCGGTAATCAAAATTTCAACCCGTTATGATAATAAATATGAATGCATCGAATAGCAATCTACCTTATGTATCCAGCGTCTTGTTTCTTCCTTTGTCTGTAGTCAAGGACGATTGTATACAACATTGTATATATTCAGGGAAGCTCTGAAGTGTTACATGCTACGATGCAGGAGGAAATCGAGCAACAGAATGCAACAGCGACAACAGAAGAAATATACAGTGGCTTATTATTTTTATTTTTGCTGGTGAAGCATGTGACTTTTGTAGTTGGTCAAGATCTAATTCCACACAGCATAAAAAAACAGAACATCAAGGAAGAACTAGATTACGGTTACGCAGTTAAACTGGTCAATCAAAATTAAGCTTTTCCAAATTCAAATAATGAAAAGTAACAAAATGCGTAAAATAATGCACTGGTTGAAATGTTTAAGTTCCATTTCTCATCGTGTAATTTTCCGCTTATTTCAGTGGGAGCGTTGAAATAAACAATGTGCATTAAGTATATAAATTGTTTTACTGCTGTACTAAATACAACTATCACACTTATTTTACCTAATTTTTGTTGTCTCAACAGGTCTACAAAGATTAAAAGAAACATTGACTTTTCTGCGTTATCTAATGCACATAAGGGAATGCTTGATTTGGTAGAAAATAATAAGATATTTTATGTTACTTTAAGCCAGATAATGCCTCAATCAAGCCTGTTGTATGAAAGATTGCAAACATTGTTGTACGGCACATCAAAGACTACAACCAATTGCATTGTTTACGCCTCCTTTGGCTTGCAATTAAACGAGGGGAAATCTTACGTGCTTGTTAAAATTAATTATTTTTTTCTGTGTAAATTACAAACTTTATTCTGGTTTCAATTTTGATCAACACATTATGTCATTATTTTCACAGATCAAAAGCAACATTGAATTGTCTGCGTTATCTGATGCACATAAAGGGAATGCTAGATATGGAGAAAATAATGGGATATTTCATGTAAATTTAAGCCACGAAACGCTTGAATAGGCTTGTGAATACCTATCCTGTTGTATGAAATATTGCAAACATTGTTGTATGGCGCATGAATGATTGCAAACAATTTCGTTGTTTACGCCTTCTTTGGCTTGAAATTAATCGAGGGGAGTTGGAAATCATGAAAAATAACCACAAGAATTAAGAATTATTTAAGCAATCCAGAAAACAAAATCAGAAGAAATGCATTTCGTTTCATACACAGTTTGAAAGAAACAAGTTATTTGCTGCGTTATCTAATGCACATATTTGGCATAAATTAATGGAATCTTCAATGTAAATTTAAGCCAGATATCGCTGAAATTACTGTCATTTTCATGAAAATATGTATGAATCTAGTATGTTGTAAGAAAAAAAAATCTAGAAGGGACAGCCCAATGGGGTTGTACGCAAAGTTGACGTAGGACTACGAAGCAATGTGCAATCTAGATCGCTTGATTGTTTAAAGAGTGGTCGAAATTGGTTTCCTTCCAAATCCAATTGCCATGCACTAAACGTTCGCACTACAACCTTTACTATTTGATATAGCCTGTCTTGGTATCTACATTCATACATCTCGCTTTAACAGAAAATAATATGTATGACATATGATATCAAGATACTCTATATCACGTAATATACCTTGTAGTGCGAATAAGTTATTGATCATTTGGGAAACTTTTACCCAAGAAGCTGGTTTAGTTCACCTCCAATTGCATATGGTTTCTACTAGGCCTACACACTTAGAATTTTATGCCGAGTCTCGGTTTTCTGAAACCGAGATCCGCACAGTCCACCTCTCGGTTTCGAGCTTGGCTTTATTATGTTCACCGATAATCTAGGTTTGGGTCAAATTGAAAACTCATTCAGTTAACTGGAAATCTTGGCATGAGCAAACTGATGTTTCGGTTGAAATTCAAAACAAACAAAACAGAGGGTTACCGATATTTTTGGTTAAATTGTGAGTAAATACTCGAAATTTTGGATTTGATATTCGTGGAAACATTGAATATTTCATGCTTATAGGCAATACCCTGCAAAGATGGTGTTTTGCATCAAATATGCTGGCTGGCTGGAACAAGGAGGCGTGGAGTACAGTGAGCTAGATGGACGCATCAGGTAAGCCAAGACTTGGAGAGCGTGGGCGCAACCGAGGATGGAGAGAAGCAACCCGATGAATCGGCGTAGAATTGTTGAAGAGGTTTTATCAATATAATTGATGTAGTGCAAATAAATGAATGTTTTTCACCGCTCCACAAACAACATACGATACACTCCACTTGCGAATGAAAACAACATAGCGCATGGCGGTTGACAGATAAAAAGCCGAACCTCGGCTTAAACCACTGCTAAACCGATATTTCGGCACGATAGGCAGCTGAGGTCGGTTTAATTTCGGTTAACGCTTGTGTTTGGCTCGTAGTGATGCCGAGAATCGGTTTAATAATGAAGTTACCCGATATTTCAGTTTCAAGTGATGCTGAAACTCGGCATCGTTCCATTTTTCGCCGAGCTATCAGTTAATGTTTAAGAGAGCCCGCGAGTAATTTTTAAATATATATGTGCAAATCAGCGCCAACATTAGATTAGGGCGAGTCTGCTCTTGTAAACAATGGCTTTCATAGTTTTCTTCTCTTGAATAAAAGGTCACAAATACAAATTAACACTCTTTAAGGAAGAGGAGCTTTATCTCTATCCGCTGATATATTCAATTTAAAGGAATTGTATTCAACTTCCGAAAAAATTGCAGACAAAGTGTTTGTTTACAAAAGCAGATTCGCCCTAATCCAATGTTGGCGCCGAAATGTCGAAAACATTACGGCTTCGGCACACGAAAGATATTTTTCGCAAGCAAACACCCCCAAACCAAGCCCTCAACACTCCCAAAGACAAGTCAACTCTCCTTCCAGTCGTTTTGATGGCCCTAAAAAGGGCCATTTTGGGTTCGAGCGAACAGCAACTGCCACCACCTCACTTCGTCATGAAGCTGGTTTACTTGGCCACGGCTTCGGTTCGCTCGGAAACCGCGTGTTTGGCTAGCTCTCCCGGCAGCATGATCGAAAGGCGGTTTGAGTTTCCAGAGACGTTAGGGCCATCCGCCAATTGATATAAGTCAGTCGGGCGGCTACGCTCTCAATCCGCTCGTAAATGTCATTTGTGAAGCTGTTCATACGCTTTGCTCAACGCTTTGGAGGAAACGACCGAATCGGGTTAAAATGCTTCAGCACCCGGTAGATGAAGTGCTATACGTCTTCTTCTTCCAAATCTTGCTGCTGGAACTGTTTGCCTTCCGAGATGGTGGAGCGAGAATGCACCCTAAGAGCATATCCTGTTGACATGATCCACCACCTGGAAATTATTATCCTTATTGCGTTGTAGACGGTTGGTGGATTCAAAGTCTATTATTGCCGATAGACTTCTAGGTCGAAATAATGCTAATTGAACGATAGACCAGCATTGGGAAGTAAATATGTAAGAAAATTCTATTGTTAACTTTTTAGATAACATTTGGTGGCCCTAAAAAGGACCGTTACGTTTTAATAATGATGCGGCCCTGGTTGTACTTTCTACGATAGTTAAGAGGGCCACAATCTATAATGTGTAGAAGATAACTATAACTAACCACATACTTGCAGCCATATGATGCGACATTTCAGTTTCTCAAAATTATTTGATTCCTATCGAAGGATTAAAACTTCAAACAGCACAATATAAATATTCAACCAAACAAACTCTTTAATAAGCAAGCTGATTTGGTCGTACTGAAAATGACGGATTTAGTTGACATTGTTCGCGATTGAACTTGGGGTTTCTTCTTGGTATTCTTGGTGACGTGGGATGATTCTTGTCCCGTTGTTGTCACGGGTGACTTTTTCCCATCAACTCATAGGCTTAAGCAGCCTTCTTTCTCGCAGCGAGGTTGGCGGGAGTATCGGTCCAAACAGCCAACTGCACCAACCTCTCTGGAGTACTACTGCTCAGTGAGTGCACCTCACCAGTGCACCTTCCAGTGTGCTCGCTCGTCTACTGCGTTGCTACAGCAGTGTGGCTCTGCACAGCACTACGAATGCCGAAGACTGAATCAAATTTTCTGCTAAGAGCTGGTAATGGCGTCGGATGCTATTTCACAAAAGAAGGCGGTACCAACGAAGTAAATGTGATACAATTTGCATCAAAGGGGACGAACTTCAGTTATTGCGCCACAATAATTAGTTTTAATTAGTGCACGCTAGATGGATGATTTTGACGTAGACTACGTCTTACGGCAAGGGTAGGGTGTCAAATGAAAATCTAAAATTTTGCGTCCGTCACGAAAAACCGTACGTTTTGTACGCGAATAACTCAAAAAATCCACGATAGATTTACATGATTTCTTCTTCAATCGGTCGGAAATTTTACTGCGCTCCAGTTCAATTGTCAAACATTATTCTCAAACAATAGTAAACTATTGAAAATAACGCAACTATAAGGTGATGTCTTATAGTGTCATTTTACAGAGTAAATTTACCAAATTTCCTATCACAGATTTCAAATCGAAGCAACGAACGTCTTGCATCATCTTCTTCTTCTTTGTATTAGAGAGAGACTTTCACCAATCATGTCATTCGTCTCTCCATGTACGTCTCGCACGCAGCTGAGAACGGTGTTTCCAGTTTTACCAAGCGACACGATCGGTCGTGTTTTTCGCTCGCGCTGTGATAAGTTTTTTCGGTTTTCTCGCTCTCTCGTTTCGGTGCGTGGTGCACTGTCTGCTGTCGCGTTGTGTGATACACAGCCCAACCCCGATATGGGGAAGCCGCCGCGTGTTGATGTCGGCACAAGTTCGTCTGGGAAACGTTCCCGATTAAATTCACCCAATGATGTGCTGTCATCCAAAAAGCTACTAGCTAAAAATCGGTACGCCGTTCTGGAGAACGGAGATACACCGAAAATTGAAAAAAAGGAGAAACTACCGCCGCTTTTTGTGAAGGGATTCCCAGAAGGCTTGCTTGACAGGGTGTACCACTACATCAACAAGGGCCTACGGTGCACAATCCAGCTCTGCTCGCAGGGCTACAAGCTAATGGTTTCGGCGCTTCCCCATTACAACGCTGTTAAGGAAATATTGAAGCAGATGAACGTGCAGTACTACACGCACGACATCGAAGCCGACAAACCATTCAAGGTGGTTCTGCGTGGCCTTCCGGACAAGAAGACGGAGGAAGTGGTCGACGAACTAAAGGCCAATGGGCTCAAACCGGTCCAAATTATTAAGATGCGTCGGCATGACATCTCGAAAAGCTACCGGGATCAGCTTTACCAGGTGCACTTCGAGAAGAACTCGACGTGCATGAAGGACCTTCAGAACGTTAGAGCGTTGTTCCACATCGTCGTGAAGTGGGACCGTTATCAACCTATTCACCGCGACGTAACTCAGTGCCAGAACTGCCTGATGTTCGGGCATGGCACCAAAAATTGCCACATGGCGAAGCGCTGCGTCGATTGCGGCAAACACCACGAAGCCGATGCTTGTGAACAGATGGAGGATGCCGAGCCAGTGTGTGCCAACTGCGGTGCGGCGCACAAAGCTACTAGCAGAGAAAGTCCGAAGCGGGCCGAATTTATTGAAATTCGAAGAAAATCGTCAGCCAACAACCAACCCAGCCATCGACGACGATCTGGTCCGCCTCCGGCCCTCACGACCGAGAACTTTCCCGCCCTCCCAACACGACAAGTGCCACCAAACCGTTCGGTTCCCAGTCGGCCATCGGTTCAACATCGGTTCGCAGCTGCTGCAACCCAACCATCCCAAAGCGATCTTCCAGGACCGTCGTACTCCGGTGCAACATCTGGTGCGATCGATGATTCTATGCTTTCAACGGAGGAAGTCGTTGCAATCCTGACCCAGGCCATCATCATCAAGCGATCCTGCAGAACACGTGGAGAACAAATTCAGGCGATGATTGCGTTCCTCAATGGACCGTGAATTCGTCAATATCGCCAATTGGAACGCTTGCTCGCTGAAGAGCAAAAACATCGAGTTAATTAACTTCCTCAACGACCGGTCCATTGACATCGCAATCATCACCGAGACGCATATCAAGCCTGAGATCAACGTGTTCCTGCCAGATTTCCGCCTGATCAGACTCGATCGAACCAGTTCCGCCGGAGGGGGTGTCGCCATCGCCCTGCGTACCAACATCAACTGCCAGATGCTTCCGAGTCTGCAGCTCCAATTCGTCGAAGCCATCGGAGTCAAGGTCGAATCCACCGTCGGCCCTATCACCATCATCGCGGCCTATTGTCCCAAACAAGCAAGCACAATCAACGGGACAGATAGGATCTTGCGAAACGACATCATCAAGCTCACTCGGAGGCATGGGCAGTTTATTATCGCCGGTGACCTGAACGCAAAACATGAAACCTGGGGAAACGCACGACGGAACAAGAACGGCTCCATCCTACACGATGACCTGGAAGAGGGCCACTACACCATCCTGGGCCCGGATACTCCCACCCGCTTGAGCAGATCCGGGTTCCACGCTACGATAGACATCTTCCTCACCAACATGGGGAACAACATCGGTCAGCCGATCGCACACCAGGAGCTCAGCTCAGACCACTATCCGGTGGTGGCTGAAGTTGGGTCCTGCGTCAACAGGCATTCGGTAACCAGGCGAAACTACCATCGCGCCAACTGGGTCCAGTTCCGTCATCAGGTCGACAACACGGTCGATTACGATAGGCGCCCCGAATCAACCGACGACATCGATCAGCAACTGCAGTCAATCGAGCAGGCGATCTCCCAGGCCCGGGAGCACCACATTCCGGAAGTAACACAGGTGAGCAAATCTTTACCTATTGATAGTCTCACTAAAAACTTGATCCGTCTTGGAAACACCACTCGCAGACAGTATCAACGTACTGGTCTGCCTGCCTTAAAATCAGAGTGCAATCGTTTGAACAAAATCATTAAGGCCAGAATGGTGAATCTCAGAAACAATAATTTTGCCAACAAAATCCGCGCCCTCCCAGATTGTGCTAAGCCGTTCTGGAAATTAACTAAAATTTTAAAAACCAAGCCTAGGCCCATTCCACCATTGATCCCACTAGACAACAATGACTCTATGGATCGTTTGATTACTCCCGCCGAGAAGGCTGTTGAGATAGGTCGACATTTTGTCAGCTCACACAATCTTGGACAGAACATCGTCAGCCCTCACGAAGCTGCCGTTAACGAGCATGCGAATAACATCCATCTATATTCCAATGATTTTTCGGAGGAACTAGAAATCACAGCTGACGAACTGTCGACCTATATCAAAAGATCGAAGAACATGAAGGCCCCAGGTTTCGACAAAATTTTGAATTTGGAACTCAAACACTTGAGTTCCCAATTCTATGAACATCTAGCATTAGTTTTTCATCAATGCCTTAGACTTAACTACTTTCTCTCGTGCTGGAAGTCAGCTAAAGTCATACCCACCCGGAGACCTGGGAAAGATCCTTCATGTTCCAAGAGCTATCGACCCATCAGCCTTCTCTCGGGAGTATCAAAACTTTTCGAGAAAGCAATTTACCGTCGGCTCCTTGCATCTACCGACGAACTCAATATCCTGCTTGATGTATAGTTTGGCTTTCGACGCGGTCGATCAACGGTACATCAACTGAATCGAGTCACTAACATCCTCAGGCGAAACAAGTCTGTTTCGAAAACATCTGCCATGGCCCTTCTTGACGTTTGACAACGTCTGGCATGATGGCCTGGTGTACAAGCTGCATCGGTTCAATCTTCCAGTCTTTCTGGTGAAGATGGTAAAAAGCTACTTATCAAACAGAACATTCAGTGTTTCGCTGCATGGTGCAGTTTCCGATGCGCAGGAGGTTTCCGCCGGTGTTCCGCAGGGAAGCATACTAGGTCCACTTCTGTTTAACCTGTTCACCTCGGACATACCCCCACTCCCTGAAAACGGATCTCTGTCGCTGTTTGCCGATGATACCGCAGTTGTCCGCAATGGTAGGGTAGTGAGAGCTATCGCATCGAAACTGCAGCGAAGCCTGAATGTTCTGTTGAAGTATCTCACAGACTGGAAGATCTGCATCAATGCAGCGAAGACCCAGGTCATCCTCTTCCCACACTCGAAATCGCCCAGACTTGTTCCGGCTGAGGATGTTAAAATTCGTCTAAGCGGCACAACGGTGGAATGGACCAATTCAGCCATCTATCTTGGCGTGACTCTAGATAGCAAGCTGAACTTCAGGGAACAGGTTGACAAGACTGTCACAAAATGTAACGTTCTGTTGAAGCTTATGTACCCCTTGCTACACAAAAAGTCTACATTGTCCCTGAAGAACAAGCTTGCTATCTATAAACAGATCATACTCCCGGTTATCGAGTACGGCATGCCGATCTGGGAGAGCTGCGCAAAAACACACCACCTGAAACTACAGCGGGTTCAAAACAAGTTTCTCAGGATAATCCTGAACACACCTCCACGGACGAGAAACACTGAGATCCACCGTCTGGCCGAGATTAAAACACTCGAAGATCGTTTTAGTGAGACTATCAATAGGTACAAGACACGTTGCCACCTATCAGACCACCAAGTCATCCGGGACTTGGTACCCCACCCCTAGGTTTTTTCAAATTGTAGTCACTGCTATCAAATTTATTTCGCAAAACGGAAGCTTTTTTTCTCTTTTTCTCTTTTTAGAGGTTTCTCGAATTTTGGGTATTTCCGAAATTCGAGTTTCTGTAGAGCCTCGAGAAGAAAAAATCTGTGGTTGTGTACAAGACACGACCGGTTGACGTAGACTAAGTTAAACCAAGTGATGCATTATAATGTCAGGGAAATTCTGTGTGGCTATTATTAGCGTTAAATGGGTTAAAATTATTCATGCCGGTCGCTTACCCTTACCGATAGAAGCAGTTTAAGTCACAATATGTCGGGTGCGGCTCTTATGGGACATTAGACCAGCGTTTTGAAGCCAGTAACAAATTGGTTGTCCTCAAAAGGACAGATTATCAATTTATGGATTGCGCCAACCTGCTGGGAAAAATTTTTACCGACGGTTCGCCCTCCATCGAGCACTGAACTAAATTTAAGATTAGTTCTTTATTAAATAACTCTTTTATTATAATTTATTGTCCTCAAAAGGACAGATTATTTCCACCTACTGCTGCTCGCCTCCAAGGACGCTTTCCCCCAAACAGCAGCGTTTTCGAAGTCGCGGCGAAACAATCGCCACGATGAGGTAAGATGGTGGCTTGCACAAACCGACGCGATTGTGCGCCCCCATAATCCGCCATTTTACCTCATCGCGATGATCGCTGTTTGGGAGAGCCTTGGTACTTACCACTACCAGCTGCTACGCGACCACCAGCTGCCTCTGCGACCAGCTCCACTGCCGGACGAATGAAGCAGCTGCGACCAGCCGCCTGCGACCAGCTACCAGCGACCAGCTCCGCACAGCTTCAATGCTGCCAAACGAAAGAGGCAAATTTTTCCTAAGTGTGCGTTTTATACCGTTCTCAGCTGCGAGATGCGAGATGTACATGGAGAGACGAATTACTTGATTGGTTAAAGTCCCTCTCTAATACAAAGAAGAAGAAGATTATGCAAGACGTCCCTTGCTTCAATTTAAAAACTGTGATAGGAAATTTGGTAAATTTACTCTGTAAAATGACATTATAAGACATCACCTTATATTTGCGTTATTTTCAATAGTTTACTATTGTTTGAGAATAATGTTTGACAATTGAATTGGAGCGCGGTAAAATTTAAGACTGATTGAGGAATAAATCATGTAAATCTATCGTGGATTATTTGAGTTATTCGCGTACAAAACGTACGGTTTTTCGTGACGGTCGCAATATTTTAGATTTTCATTTGACACCCTTGCCTACCCTTGCCGAAATTTAAGAACGGCGCCCCAATACAGGAATAGAAAAGAGAGACGTAAATCCTACGTCAAAAACAATATTCCCTTTCGCAGAATAGTGTACTACACAATATGATATCATTGGTCCCATTCACAGCATGCATCGAGGGTAATGAATGGTTAAGTGGTGCGAAGGTCTTAATGGAACTAATTTCTAAATTAGTTGTTTTAAATTCAAATCTGTAGCCAAAATTCGTAGGACAACGTCTTTGTCTTTTATACTGGGGTACAATAAAAAAAAATAGAGGTGGGTTATACCAGGGATATAACCGCGAGGTTTTTGAAGGACCGCGTTGGAGTATAGTAATAATGGTATTATTCAAATAATAAATACGTACCATAACAAATATGGTTGATAATTATTTTTTTTTTTAATAATCATTTATTTGTACAGGCTCAATCGAATAAACTTTACAGAGCCAAATTTTCATACTTTTATACATCATTTATCTTAAAACTAAAGTAAGGAGGATAGAGCCGATTACTCGCGGCCGTCTCGAGGTTAATAGGAATTACAAATTACGGATGGGAAAGAGGGTGGGAATTTAAAGTATGGTTTACATAACACATTAAATTTAAATTCTAAATTATTGAAACACTTATAACTACACAACTTTTGGTTTTCTTTTTATTCGAACATTTTTGAAAGAGAAAAAAAAACACACGAACACAGAAAAAAAACTTATACTAAACATACAAGTTAAACTAACTACAATCTAATGCTAATGTTAGTCAAAAACACATAAATGAGTTTCATGTACTCCAAATCACGTACAGCCAAAATATCTCGAATTGGCACATTGGGTTGTTCTACCTCGAGCCCGAAGGGAATCATAAAGCCCCGATCTGACCTCACGATGCTCAGAACAAGACCAAATAACGTGATCTGCGTCCTGATAGCCTTGTCCACATTCACAGAGATTGCTGTCGCTCAGCCCAACCCGGTATAAATGAGCGTTCAAAGAATAATGATTGGACATGAGGCGAGACATGACACGAATGAAGTCTCGACCCACATCCATCCCCCTAAACCAAGATTTCTTCGACACCTTTGGGATGATAGAATGTTGCCATCGCCCCAAATCTCCTTTACTCCATTTATACTGCCAGCTGACGAGTGACTGTTGACGAAAAATAGGAAAAATTCGTTGAAGGCGATTTGTCGATCACAAATATCGCCTTCCATAGCGCCCACCTTTGCAAGCGAGTCCGCTTTCTCATTGCCCGGAATTGAACAATGAGATGGGACCCATACAAAGGTGATGATAAAATAACGCGAAGATAAAGCACTTAGAAGCTCCTGTATTTTCATGAGAAAATACGAGGAGTGCTTTACCGGCCTCAAGGAGCGAATAGCCTCTATGGAACTGAGACTATCCGTGAAAATGAAGTACTGATCCGGTGGTAATGAGGCAACAATTTCTAGCGTAAAATGTATTGCCGCTAATTCAGCGACATACACGGAACAAGGGGCTTGAAGTTTACGGTTGGCGCTATAAATTTCATTAAATATACCAAAGCCTGCTGACTCCTCTATCAATGATCCGTCAGTGAAGAACGATTTAGTGGAATCAACTTGGCCAAACTTTGCAGCAAATATCACCGGAGCAATCATAGGACGATGATGTCTGGGATTCTACGAAGCTCCTGCTTCATGGATAAATCAAAATGAACCGAATTGTCGAAATCGGAGAAGCAAACACGGTTGGAAATGTTCGGCGAAGGGCTGACATTCTGTGTTATGTACAAATGGTACAAGGTCATGAAGCGGGTTTGAGGGTTCAACTCAAGGAGCTTCTCAAAATTTTCGATCACCTGGGGGTTCATAACTTCACACCTGGTGAGGAGCCGGAGAGATAATTCTGTAAACCGATCCGAGAGTGGCAACATGCCAGCCAGCACTTCAAGACTCATGGTGTGAGTCGAGTGCATGCAACCTAACGCGATACGAAGACACCGATACTGAATACGTTCCAGTTTAATGAAGTGCGACCGAGCCGCTGACTGAAAACAAAAACTACCGTATTCCATAATCGACAAAATCGTTGTCCGGTACAACGTTAGAAGATCTTGTGGATGAGCTCCCCACCAGGTTCCGGTAATTGTGCAGAGAAAATTGATCCTTGGCTGGCACTTTCGCTTCACATACTCAATATGGGATCTCCAGGTGCACTTAGAATCGAACCAGACCCCAAGGTATTTAAATGACATAGAATGAGTTATCGGCTTACCCCAAATTTGAAGCTTCGGTTGTGCTGGGTTATGCTTCCTTGAAAAAACTACCAACTCAGTTTTCTCCGTAGAGAATTCGATACCTAGCTCTAGAGCCCAAGTAGACAAATTGTCCAAGGTATCCTGTAAGGGCCCTTGCAGATCGACCCCATTGGGTCCCGTGACAGACACTACGCCGTCATCTGCAAGTTGTCTCAACGTACAGTTGTCACCTAGACAACCGTCAATGTCTTTGACATAAAAATTATACAAAAGGGGGCTTAAACATGATCTCTGGGGAGACCCATGTAGCTAAATCGTGAAGCTGTAGAGGTTCCATGAGAAAAGCTCATATGTTTCTCTGACAGCAAATTGTACAAAAATTATTCATTAATGGTGAAAAGCCACAAGCGTGGAGTTTATCTGAAAGAACTTCAACAGATACTGAATCAAAAGCCCCTTTGATGTCCAAGAATACAGAAGCCATTTGCTCTTTTTTAGCAAAAGCTAACTGAATATCCGTGGAAAGCAACGCGAGACAGTCGTTCGTTCCCTTACCCCTACGGAAACCATATTGAGTATCTGAAAGCAGGTTGTTCGTCTCAACCCATTTGTCCAGACGGAAGAGGATCATTTTCTCCAACAACTTTCGAATACAGGATAACATCGCGATGGGTTGATAGGAGTTGTGGTCGGACGCGGGCTTACCAGGTTTTTGAATGGCAATAACTCTCACCCGTCTCCAATCATCCGGTACAATGTTGAGTTCCAGAAACTGATTAAACAAGTTCAACATGCGCCTCTTCGCGACGTCTGGGAGGTTCTTAAGCAAGTTGAACTTGATCCTGTCAGCTCCTGGAGCCGTATTGCCACACGAAAGGAGTGCGAGAGAGAACTCTACCATTGAAAAGGGTTGGCTGATCTCATCTATCGAATTCGTGTTTTCGCGAGGAATCATCCGTGCCGGCACAGAATCTGGACAACTTCGCGCGAACTTTGAGGATCCATTGGTCCGAGTACTCTTCGCTCTCGTTGTTCGTAGTTCGGTTACGCAACTTTCGCGCCGTGTTCCAAAGAGTACTCATCGACGTTTCGCGCGATAGCCCGTTCACGAATGTTCGCCAGTAACCGCGTTTCTTGGCCTTGATGAGGCTCTTAAGTTCGCGTTCGAGAGCCGTGTATACTTCGAAGTGCTCAGGTGTTCCACGTCTACGGAAAACTTTAAACGCGTCGGACTTTTACGGTAAACCTCGGTGCATTGCTGATCCCACCATGGAGAAGGAGGTTTCCTGCGAGATGACGTCCCTGGAACTGGTCGAGTTTGAGCTTGAAGCGCGCTGTCTAAGATCAGGTTGGAGAGGAAGTTATACTCTTCCAGCGGTGAAAGCCTTTCTACCGTCGTTACGGCTTCATCTACTGCTGTCCTAAACTTTGTCCAATCGATGTGACGGGTAAGATCATACGTGACGTTAACAGATTTCGACGGATTGAACCCGGTGGCAACCGAAATTTTTATGGGCAAGTGATCACTACCGTGGGGATCTTGAATCACATTCCATGTGCAATCCAACGATAATGAATTCGAACAAAGTGTGAGGTCTAATCTACTGCCAACTGAGGATGTACCAGCCAAACGTGATACTTCTCCATTGTTAAGTACTGTCATATTGAAGTTGTCACAGAGGTCATATATCAAGGAAGATCGGTTGTCATCGTACAGTTCTCCCCAGCCTGTACCGTGAGAGTTAAAATCTCCCATGACCAACCGTGGAGAAGGAAGGACCGAACAAATATCTGAGAGTTGTTTTCGGTTTATCGAGGCTCTAGGAGGAATATATACAGAAGCAATGCAAAGGCTTTTATTTTTAATAACAGCCTGACATGCGACAATTTCAACACCTGGAATATGAGGAAAATTCACTCTATAGAAGGAGTAGCACTTTTTGATCCCCAAAAGTACCCTAGCAGCACATTTGTTGCCATTCAGTTGCAATAACATAAATATGACTTGCTAAGTCATAATCAAGTTACAACAACTAATTATAACCGTAGTGTGCTACTTGGGTACTCCTCCTCCACGTGAATCCTCACGATCAAGACGAATTATATTGAAATCATGAATCGGAAGATTGATTTCGGAAGAGAGCCATGTTTCACAAAGAGCGAATGCATCACAACCGGTAGTGTGAGCTAAAAATTTAAAAGATTCCAATTTAGGAATCAAACTTCGACAATTCCACTGTAGAACAGTGATCAAATCCCCGACCTCATTTGGAAAATTATCCATCGAAGGAAATGATAGCTGCAAGGATGGGCCACTTTAATGTTAATTTCTGCAAAAAAGTTTTCACAGTGGGAAGCATTGCCATAACAATGCTTTTGAGAGGGTCAGAAATTTCGAGGTACTTAAAGATACCTTCGGCAATGTCATCAAATGAGAACAGCCCACTAGAGGAGGGGCTTTTGTTCTTAAAATTGGGGCTTCAGGGGTTTTGGATGTCCCCGGGAGAGATGGAAAGTCCTGGGTGTAGTTACTACTACGAAAACCAGGTGGATTAGGATTTTCCTTTTTCCACCTTTCCTTGAATTGGGCAAGCTGGTCTCGGGCTTCTTTTCAGCAACTTTCCGTGGGCGGACGCGTCTTCGCTTCCTTGAAGCACCTTCCGGAAAGGTGAACGATGTTCCTCTTCAGCCGAATCAAAGTCAGACTCGTCATCTGACAGAGGAGCAAAGGGATTTGTATTGGCATCGGGTGATGGTGAGGCTTTTTCACCATTTCAGCAAAAGATTGCCTTGAACGCTGTTTCAGCGAGCGTTCTAATTTTTCCCCGCGTTGTTTGTATCGCCGGGCACGATGAGAGAGCATGAGGAGGAGTTCCTTTACAAAAAGCGCATTTAGGTGTGCTGTCTGCGCACGCGCCATCCTCATGCTTCTCCCCGCAGTTGGAGCAGCGTGCTTTATTGCCGCAATGGGAGGTCGTATGTCCCATCTGCTGGCATTTCTGGCAGATCATGACCCGAGGTACAAACAATCGCACAGGTAGCCGAAGTTTTCCCAACTCGACGTATTGAGGGAGGGCTGAGCCAGAGAAGGTCACGCGAAACGAGTCTGATGGTGTGAACTTTTTCGCCCTTATTGGTCGATACTGAGCCTAGTTGGCGCACATCCAGTATCTGAACTGGGGGAAGCAGGGGGTTCTTAAATCGACCAACCCCTGCTTCAGCAGGATCGCAGGGGTCGAACTCGCTTTGGTGACCACACCTTCAATTCCAATACCCCGAGCTGGGATATACACTCTATATTCTAGAGTAAAGAGCTGGGAGACAGCAATCTCATTAGCTTGCTTGAGGTTGGACACAACGACCCGGAAGTTTATTCGGCCTGACTTTAATTATCTCGGTCACGGCCGAGAATCGTTTGGTCAGATCGTTCGAAATTTGATAGACATTCAGAGGTTTCGATTTGGGCTGAAAATAGACAACCCAAGGACCAGTTGAACTGTCTGGATATGCACGTGATCGGGTAACTGTATGAGCTACCCCATCATTTTGCGCCATAGATGATTCATCTTGCGATAAATCATCCATGGCTCGTTCGTGGGAGCTTATGACGCTCAACCACTGAATCTATATATAACTAAACACAGAAAAAAAATTAAAGCTAAGCACACACTCAAACACTCTCAAACACTCTCAATCACTCCCATACACTCCACACACTATAAAAATAACGCTTCTTGTATTCAGAAGAGAAGGAACAAAAACTTATCTTATATGTATAACGGATCTACTGCAGCCGGGCGACGAATGTGCTGCTGCTGCCGAGCGACGATGAGTGGCCGCGTGTACCGGCTAGGCGTGGGGATGAACGATGATGATAATGACACTGGTGATACTGGTCGGTGGTGGTTATCAGATGAACTAATGCACGCTACACACGATGGACTGCTGGTGTGCGTGCCGTATAGATGCGGAGCAATATGGCTTTTCGATCGTCGTAATATTGCTAATTGCAATTAATTACGTTGCTGCACTGTTTATCACACAACCATTGATAATTATTGAACTAGGTTATTTGAGTATTTGGGTATATAAAGTTGTATAATCTTTCAATTCTTAAAATCCAAATCTTTGCAATTATTATTGTTTTTTTTTGTTTCTCAATAGCCTCACGCTTCCGCTTGCGAGACTCTGCAACGTAGTCAAACTAGTAAAATGAAAATTATCACTCTCTTGTTTTATGCCCACAGAATATCAAAGCATTAGAAAAGTAAGAAGATTCAATGAAACAATTGAGCGCCAACATTTGATTAGGAAGTATCTACTTCTGTAAACAAACACTTCGTTTGCTCATTTTTCGAAGTAGTATAGAATTCCTTCAAATTGAATGTATCAGAGAATAGAGATAGAGCTCATTTTTCTTAAAGAGTGCTTAATTTGTATATGTGACCATTTGTTCAAGAGAAAATTACTACGAAAGCCATTGTTTACAAAACTAGTCTAATGTTGGCGTTTACTTTATTTAACATGTCCCCTTTTATACATTTTGCTTCATATTTTATTTTCTTTCTGGGTTATGCTATTCACATTAACTTACTGTAACTGTTAAAGTCAATTGATCGTCCTGAAAAGGACGGTGATAATATAACGTGTTGTAAAATAATAACGTGTTGGAAAATAATAATCGGTACCACGAACGTTTGACCATCGATTGAAAAGAAAATAGTGGCAAAAATTCATCTCCGTATAGTGTTAAGGATCTCAAGCGGGTAGTTCAAGCTTTTGAGAGAAATCCCAAAAATTCAGTTCGAGATGTGGCGAAGAAACTGAATCTAACCAAAACTTTCGTGCAAGACACGTACAATGCCCAAAAGGCGCCTAATCGCGATGAACGACAGAATACGGTAGGTAAAACACGTGCACGGAAGCTCTACACCCAGATGTTGACGAAAACACATTGCCTCGTTATGGATGATGAGACGTATGTAAAAGCAGACTTCCGGCAGCCTCCGGGGATCCAGGTTTTCGATGCTCATCATAAATTCGATGTCCCTGAGGACATTAGAAAGTTGAAGTTTGCCAAAATATATATGATTTGGCAAGCAATTTGCTCGTGTGGAAAGCGGAGCACCCCATTCGTGACAACTGGAACGGTCCATGGGCAGGTGTACCTAAAGGAATGCCTCCAAAAGCGTCTACTTCCTTTTCTGAAGACACACGATGGTCCTACGATTTTTTTTCCGATTTAGCCTTGTGACATTACTCAAAAGACGTTTTGTAGTGGTACAAGGCTACGGAGGTCAATTTCGTGCCGAGCATCCCAACCCCCCGATCGCACCGGAACTGCGGCCAATTGAAAAGTACTGGCCCATGATGAAGCAGGCACTTTAGAAGCATCCTTAGCAAGTGAAATCGGAGGAAGATATGAAGAAAAAATGGATTGCCACGCAAAAAAAGTTGGTCCAAATATTGTACAGGACCTTATGAGTAGTGTAAAGAAGAAGGTACGTGCATTTGGATATGGAATTGAATAAAACAAACATGGGGAAATAGTCAAAACATTTTTTAATTGACTCTCTGAAAGTTTGAAGATGATTAGTTGAATGGGCGAATTTGGCAGAATATTTGTGAATGTCGCAATTTGATTCCGTACACCTTTTAAGTTATATAGTCTATCCCCTATTCTCCGTTGAGCTTATTATGCCAAAAGTTAACCTGTTATTCGAAGTTTTTGTAGCTTGGGTGGGTCCTTTTTATTAATTTAAAGATTTATGATATTATTATACAATATTCCACCTTTATTTTTCATATTTTCATCATGTCTACAGCTCTATATTTTATATCCTCAATTATCATTTCTAGGAATAACTACGCCAACTTCTCTGACGTAGGAGAACTTTCCAAACACCACGCCGTAAGTTTATCGTTATCAGATATTCTTCCCCAGCATCACAAAACATACGACAAAAATCGAGCACCGAAACTGCTCGGACAACCAACCGTAGTATATTTTCACGTAACAGTCCTCTCTATCGATTCTATCAACGAAGAATCAATGGTAAACTGTGCTCACCATACTTGTGTTTTAGGCATTAATGTAAATGTGATTGTTTGCAGACATACGTAGCGGACATCTTTTTGGCACAAAGCTGGCGTGATCCACGGCTACGACTGCCGGAAAACATGAGCGAGGAGTATCGGATACTGGACGTCGACTGGCTGCACAACATCTGGCGACCGGATTGTTTCTTCAAGAATGCCAAGAAGGTCACCTTTCACGAAATGAGTATACCGAATCACTATTTGTGGTTGTATCACGATAAAACGCTACTCTATATGTCTAAATTGACTCTGGTGTTGTCGTGTGCGATGAAATTTGAATCTTATCCACACGATACGCAAGTGTGCTCAATGATGATAGAAAGCTGTAAGTATAATGAGGTTACGTGCTGAACTATGAACTGCAAACGTCGTTGATTGTCGGTGAATATTGGCTGATTGATTTTTAATTCTATACTCTTACGAGAGAGGGCTCGGCAAAAGTGAACACAACACGCGTACCAAAGTGGTGTGATTCACACAAGGAATAATAACAAACCATATGATTCACTTTTTCCGTGCCCTATCTCCTAACATCAGGTCTGCAGGTAAGATGTAGGGTATTTTGATCGAAATTAATTGGCATTTTATATATTATGAGCCAAGGGAGTAGATATCAACACATTTCTTTTACACTATAAGTACTGTGAGGCATTGCACACCAGGTGTAAGTACAAGACACTGAAGAGGTTTGCACATTTTAGACAGAAAACGCGTAGGTACCTGTTGATATAAGCAAAACGCTTGTGGAACTAATACAAAATTTTTTACCTCGTACCTTATCTAAGTGTCAATTTCAGATGGTTGCAATCCTCTTCCGCTTGCGAATCCTTTTCATCGCTTGCATCGAAAGGAATTACTTGCAGCGCTCTCTTTCTTTTAGCAGGAAATCGTGGAATCCTGTTACAGCGGTCAGGCATTATATATACTTGTTCGGATAATTATTTGGTAATTTTACAAAGAATGTACTACAAGCATGCACGATTCTCACAACATAATACAATTTATGTATTGAAAAAAAAAAGCTGCACGTCAAAGAGAGTCGCGTTGAAATGCTGTACATGTTGTTTGTTGCATCACGGTAATGTATGTCGGTGAATATATTTCTTATTTGTGGTTTTCTTTTATTTTTACTTTTTTAGGCTTCGCTGTCAAATATAATTGACATTTGGTAACCATGGAGTAAAATTCACTCTATGCCGTAAAATAAATAACTTCTGTTAACAATTTAAACGGGTGCAAAACTAACTTAAACTATTATATTGATAACAATGATGCTCAATTACATATCGTTGTAAACTAGCTCGATGTAAAGTGGAGATAGAGATTTGAGTTGTTCACACTGTTGTTTGGATTGCAACCTAGAATTCATCATGTTACGAAATTCTGGTGGTAAAAGGAGATAGACACAAATTACCATATAAATTATTGCATCAGTGAAACCATCCCCGATATAGTAAGCCACTTTTCATCAATTTTGATTCAAGGCCAACCGTAATCAAATGTGAGTAATATTCAATAGGCGTACACAGACAGGCGATACTATCCACCAAACTTTTAAGCTGGGACTGCAACCAAGATGAATTCGTTAAAATTTAACTTAATTTTGAGTTGTTTTTTTCATTAGCTGTATAGAAGGCTGACGAACCCAATTCAAAGAATGAGTTGAAATTACCAAAAATTCAACAACAGCATGGGGAAATGGTGGTCCTTTCATCCGCATAACGAGGCATGCTGGTGCGCCTCATGAAGGTATGTGTATTATATCACTGATAAGTCAGATGTATATGTCGTTTTTGAATTTTTCAGCCTTCACATAACATGGCACTGAGCATCATACGTTTTAAGAAATTACTACAAACTCAATTGTTACTCAATTTCTGAGTGGGTCTCATCGGACGTGCAGATTCGAACTTGCACACAACATGATCTACTTGTGTTTGCCAGCTTTGAGGTGAATATAAGGGACTGTACATAGACCACGTAGACCGAAATTGGATACTTTCAACCCCCCCCTCCCCCATCATAGACTTCAGTAAACTTTTTCCAAAGCCCCCCCCCCCTCCCCCAAAGTCTACGTAGACTTTATTAAATTCGTTTTTTTTAATTTATGGAAAATGGTCTACAATATTTAGCTGTTGCGGTTTGAGGAACGATTTAATAAAACTCAAACAATCAGGTTATTCAGTTATTCATTTTTATTTTGTTTCATGAAAATAGCATAAACAAAAATTAACAACTATCAATTATGCAAATACTTATTAATGCAAATTATGATGCCCACACCATAGCTGCTTGAACCAATAATTAAAGTTCATCAGTGGAAGTTCTAGTTTCGTGGATGTCCAATGATTTCGGCAAAACGTGATACTGTCCATAGAACTTCCGTAGATCCGTTCTCGTCGACTTCACAAAGAATTTCTTCCTGGCGTTGCTACAGAATTTTGAGTGACCTTATTTTCTTCGACAAAATATCTGCCTTGAGGAAGTTTTTGCGTTAATCTGCATTCACTTTTGTCACAAAATGCAGTCCACAATCAAAGTAGGGTAGGTAACGACTTAAGCACCCCGAGACACTATTTCAAGCACGGGGTTAACGTTAACTACAACGCTCTTTTTTTGCAGTATGGTGCTCCATCTAGTGAAGCACCATACTACAAAAACTGAGCGTTGTAGGTTAACGTTAACCCCGTGCTTGGAATAGGGTTTCTCTCTAATTTTATGAATTAAGGCATTGCTAGCTGTATTCAACTTACATGAAACAACATTTCACAAAACAAACTAAAGTAAAACTGCCTCGAAACAGTTAATTGATGTTCACAAATGAGTTATCAGCCATTCAATGATGAAAACATTATAATTCACTCTACAATGATTTTGTTCCATCGGTTTGTGTTCAAATGAGCCACTTGAATATAAAAAACCGCAAATTAATGCATTTCCACTTGAAATTTTACCAATAACAACCTTTTTACTACGTTAAGAATACAATAGGCCATAGTTGGGAACATACAAAAAAATATGTACCCAACATTCGGTCTACGATTTTCTTGTAAAATCATTGTTAGTTTAGCTTTGTGAACAGTTAGTTTGTAACGTGTAACTATTTTCTCCACATCCAAGCTGCAGTACTTGCTTTATCGATTCAATTAAGTCAAATTGAGATCACTTGAAGATCGTGTAGATCATCTGTTCAGCATAACCAGTGAAATCATGATGCCCCAAAAGTTCAAGAAATCGAAAATTACGCGGAAGTGAACAACTGTAAGATGATTAATATTGACTCAATTGCTTTGGATTACATCGGTCATCCTAATAGCAACATGATTTTGTTGATTATCGCTAAATTAATGACACATTTGGTTCATAGGCCGAATGAAGGAGCTAGGCTAACATTACATCCCCTTACCCTATATCAAGTTCAGTTTATCTGCTTTGAAAGTTTTCCAAAACAAGTTAACGTCTCCTCTGACCTCTTAATGTATTTTCTACTTTATCTGACATGCGCCATAGCTGACAGGTATCACAACCGCATATAACTTAAACCCTCTACTAAATGTTTGTCAAATTGGAGCAAGTCAACTATCAAGTATAACCACAGAGAACAGACATTGTTGTCCATTACAATTCCTTGAAAAACGTGTGTAAAAGTTAATATGGGCAACCGGTATAAAAACCAAGTGCAGTGAAAAATAAACAAAATTTTTCAGGTTATGTGCTAGGCTTTTTGTTGATAAACATTTACATGACAGTTATCGCACAACTGCAGCGCCGCCTACCAGGAGCATAACGACATACATTTGAAATGTCGGTTTAAAGTTTTACACAGGTTGCAGACCAAAGATGAACGTCTGTTCTCTGTGGTATCACCTCGTTCACGTATAAATGAAAATACTCAATGATTGACATCATAAACTTAATATTGAGTTGGTACCATGCATTCGATCTATCGATGTTTTGAAAAAAAAAAAAACGAATAGAGAAACACAACCAACACGCTCCAATTACTGTCTCTTGTTATCACTTTTTTCCCCTCGAAAAGAAAATTAGAGACAGTAAGCATTAAACCTCGTTCACATTGCAACCTACATTACGTGATCTTGATATCAAATGCCATGCAAATTATGTTTGGTGAAAACTAAAGCCAACGTTAATATCGGACACTTTTATTTCAGTGTAGATTTTGAATTATTTCACGGATCCCTGAAAAGTTTAATTCATGTGAAAACTGAAACTCTTTTCTTTTTTTTCGTGACACAACATGTTTACATTCTTGTTACATTCAGTAAAACGGCGTCAAATCAAGTGGACACGCATTTATTACTAACGGCGGCAAAATTTAAATTTATCGGAACACGATCTTGCCAAGAAACTAAAACTACCGAAGAGTACCATGTTTTGTGTTAGTAAATCATTTGACCGTGTTTGACTGTGAATTGGAAAGTTGTGAGTGGAACAAATCGAAAAGTATGCTCCCGATTAATGGACAAGAAGGTGCTAGCCATTATTGTGAAAAATCCCAATCTTTCTGTGCGAAATGTGTCGCGGAAGTCAAAAACATACGTAAAAATAGTGAAGCAGGGACAAGGACTGAAGCCGTACAAAGTAAAAAAAGGTGCCCAACTGTGATGACATGCAAAAAGTCGTGCTAATGTGCTTGACACCAATTTTTTGCAAACATTTTCTTGTATCAATATGGACGATGAAACAGACGAACTCGAAGACTTAAAATAGCTTCAGGGTCTGGCTTTTTATACCGCAATGCAAAGGAACGCCGTTGCCAAGCATTTCCGGATAAAGAAGGTGTCAAAATTCCCGAAGAAGTATTCGATTTGGTAGGCCATATGTAGTTGTGGTCGAATGTCTAAAAGTTTCCTCTCTACCGGCACTATCAATAAGGATGTGTACGAGAAAGAATGTCTGCAAAAGCGGTTGCTATCGTTTATCAGAAGCCACGACTATCCAGTCTGTTATGGCCTGATTTGGCCGCTTGTCACTATGCGAAATCCGTCCTGAAATGTATAAGGTACAGGAGGTCAAATACGTGCCAAAAACAACCAATTCACCAAACTGTCCAGAACTTCGCCCAATAGAGAAGTACTGGGCTCTAGTTACGCGGAAACTCTTCAAAACTAAGAAGAAAGCAAATGGCATCGATGAATAACATCTTTATCAACTGTTTGTGAAGTAGAAAAAAATCTATTATTGTGAAATAAAGAATCGTTGTTTTAAATAATTTGAAATTAAATTTTGTTTTGCTACTATTATTTTTGTGTCCGAAATTTAACGTAGATAGTCTTTAGATGTATAGATGCTAATATGAAACTAGGTTATATCACGTAATATAAGTTGTAGTTTGAACGGGATGTTATGCTCCATTCTTTTATTAGCTGCCATATTATACTGATTTGAAGTATTGCTTCATTTTTTTTCAAAGTTCAGGGCTCGAAAGCTGTGTGCGGTGCTGCAAACAATAGTAAACAACCTCCATCCCGGAATCGTAGTAGTTTTTGAGTCGTTTGCTTTAGAAAATTATAAAGTCTATCATTAAATATGGCCGAATAAGGATTCTTTTCTGATTCTATGACACGAAGAATGAAAATCGCTTCAAGAGTGTCGACCTAGATGAATTCTACTCTATATTAAGTATTTTTGCCACTGTGTGAAGCTATCACCTATATATTTTCGTAGCACGTTTTCAATTGTAAGCACAGACCAATAGGCTATGTATTGAAAGTGTACAAACCAGCACGGATTTCATGACTCAGATTTGTTTACAATTGTAATAAAACTTTGGCAAAACAAATACAAAAACTTTATTCAAGCCATGATGGCTCGAGCTTACTTGGTTCAGAAATGGATTCTGAAAATAATCAGGGTGGCACGAAAATACTACGCAAGGTCTTAACTGTTGTTTTAATCCTTCGTGTATAACATTTAACACGGATCCAAATCATACCAATTTTAAAATGATTTTAATTTCAAACATGTCACTTGGTTTTAAACAAAAAGTATATTTCAAAGTTTGGGCTTGTGGCCAGAATGAACTTATTTTATGTTTGGATAAAGCTGGATTATGTTTATTATGACGGTATTTTTTTCTGCGTGGAGGGTATGAATATCCCTTTTGTAGAGAGAAAAAAGGTCTACGTAGACTTTTGGTATATCCCCCCTCCCCCATCGTAGACAAACGTAGACTTTTTCGAAACCCCTCCCCCCCTTAATTGTCTACGTGGTTTATGAACAGCCCCTAATGAGAATTACAAATCGTACCACAGAAAAGTACATTGCGGTTAGGAAACAGGTTAGTCAATGCTTCCAATATCTTTTGTTTGAAAACCCATTTATCTTTTATTTTATTTTTCTTGAAGGTATTACGAAGGAAAAGGTCCCTGTTCGGTGGTTACATCTTCTCATACGGTGCTGATTAAATAGTGCATGCTTACACACTTAGAAAATTTTACAGTATTCGGTAATTTTTTACCGAACTTTCAACAGCTGAACAGTTCGGTAATCCAATTTAACGGACTTCGGCAAAATTTGACAAGTTCCGGTAATTTTTACCGGAATACTGTAAAATTTCACCGAAATCCGGTGAATCGGATTACCGAACGTTCAGCTGTTGAAAGTTCGGTAAAAAATTACCGAATACTGTAAAATTTTCTAAGTGTGTAGTTTCCCGCAGCTGTTCAAATATCACAATTTACTGGCCAACAACTTATAGGATGTGCGTAAGCATAAAAAGTAGTCATATACTGTTTTATTTTAAATCCAAAATCAAGTTCAGTCTATGGTAATAAACGGTTGCTTTGTTTTGATGGTTTTGATATTTTGGCTATAAATTGTATCGGTTCGTGTTACGTCAATTTCGATAAGTAAGTGATTAAAACTAGCATTGATTTTTTTTCCTGGCGACATTTCCCCAAAATAAAGATGCTTGATGCAGTATTGTTAAAGAGACTTGTATCGTTTTAATGAAATAAATGTTGTGAAGTCTATCTTGTTTTAGTTAGGAATCTTTCCATGCCAAAGGTTAAATGGAACATATTTAACCTTCTTTTATTGAAACAAAACGTCGTTACATTCATTGCTATGAACAATTGAATTGTCACTTCGTCGTAACTAGGGAAGGTCCATTAATTATGTCACGCAGTAGGGGGGGAAGGGGGGTTTGGGAAAACGTGACGATCCATACAGAAAAATTTGAAGGTCCATAAAAAAACGTGACAAGGTGACGTGGTTTATAACAAGTCACCTTTTGCGTGACATAATTGATGGTCGTTCCCCTATAGTTAATGTCTTCATGCATACACAGATAAAAAGAAACATTGAATTTTCTGCGTTATCTAATGCACATATTTGGCAGAAAATAATGGGATATTTTATTTAAATTTAAGCCAGATAACGCCTGAATCAAGCCTGTTGTATGAAAGATTGCAAACATTGTTGTATGAAGCATCAAGGATTTCAACCAAGTGCGTTGTTTACGCTTCCTTTGGCTTAGAATTAAACGAGGAGAAATTTTACGCGCTTGTTAAAACTAATTTTTTTTTTTGTATGCGGTTATGTTTGAAATGTTACACGATGAAATCTATAGTGTTCAAACTCCGTCTCTACTTGAGTTCTTACATTTTTCATTTACTGACAATTCGGAAAGGTACACAGAAACAATACCGCTCTCGTATTCGTGAAAAAACTGTACTGCTTTTCCAGTGAGACCAATGACTATACTGCCTGTAACCGCATATCAGTCCCATATTGAAAAACAGCAAACCGAGAAAACGATCATTCATGGGACAGCATTTTTCTTGATTCAGCCTGTTTGGCGTACTTTTTTACTCTATATTTTGATAGTTTATATGTAATAGTATGCATTGTTTACTATGCAATAAAAAAAATTTAAAAAAAGTGTTTTTGAGGGAAAAATTGTGGATTTGATGCGATGACAAGAGCTAGTAAGTTATTTCTATCTAAAATCGTGAAAAAATGCAAGGGTTTTGTTAGAATTTCACTTTTTTCTTGTCGCATAAGAAAGAAAGGGGTCATGGCAATTCGATAATGTGAGCCAATTGTTATTTTCAAATGCAGATCAGTTTAAAAACACTCTGGAAAGGATGCATCATGTGGAAGTTTTTGTTCCATAAAAGCGGAAAAACTTGTGTCAGTGGATAATGATCCTCAAGGTGATCCAGCTTTATATGCTCCATTTTCAAATGCAGGTCAGGAGAAGGTCTGTGATGCATTGAATGATGTTTCACGTTTTATGCATGCGGATCATGATTCAGATTGTAGCTTTTTTGCCACAGAGACGGAATCAATGAACACCGGAACAAAAAATAGCAAAAAACAATTTCGGAATCGTGACTTAACAGGAAGACGGCGCGGCGCCTTGCTCTTGTTGTAATTTTGGAGAATTTCGGATGCGTCAAAGAGTGCGGCCATTAGGATTCCAAAGATATATTATCGTGAAGTAAGGATCCCTGTATATTCACTACAGTAACTCTGTAAAGGGTGAGGACTTAAAGTGCTGCAAATTATTTACAAACAAACAAAAAAAAAACTAATTTAAGCTGACGACTTTGATCTGGAAGGTCAATTGAAAAAGAAGAGCCAACCTCGAAGCATTGACGCTGTCAGGAAAAACCAATTAACTTAAAACCATTTTATCATTGGTTGAGGACTAGAAGAAGAGGTCTTTAATTGAATTGTCTCAAACTGGGAAAACGGGAGACTGATTGGTAGAATGGATTTTTATTCCAATATTATTCCTGTTTACAATAACATGTTTTGCTTAATTTATTATTTTATTATGTCTCCAAGAAGGATTGAACATTTGAGATATACTATCATAATTCTAATAAGTGTTAAATATTTTTATTTAAGGTGAATCGCTGCTCCATGTATTTTTTCCTATCTTTTATCTCGCTCTTGCCAACTCACCTTGATATTTCAAATTGATAAATCTCGATTGTTAGTGAAAGTAAGTTCAGTTTGTATATGTGATTAAATTTTCAATATCTAGTATCGATTCTGAGTTATATCAATTCTAAATGTTGAGGTAATGACTGTCATCAAGAATGATTCCGCATAAGTCCTTAACTGCCACTTCTAAAATGGGACTCATATGCGGTTACTTCAACAATGGGACTCATATGCGGTTACTTTCAAGATGGGACAAACCGACCTGATATTTTTTTCACATTTTTTGTAAGTAACTGCTAAATTTTATTATTGCTTTCGAAAATATGATAAAAAATAAGGCAATTGCGCAACATAACTCAAAAACGTCAAAAAGTAATACGGGACTGATATGCGGTTACAGGCAGTATAGCTCTCGTCAGTGAAACTAATTTTTATAAAAAACAATATCCGAAATCCATGCAATAGTTCATGCTTGTTTAGCATGACTTGTAGGGGCGAAACTCTCTAGAAGAAATAATATAGAACCATGATACCTGTTGTTACCTTTTCTATATTAATGTTCCACCTTTTATAGTCCTGCTTTTGGTGTAGTCTTGCGGTGGGCTAGTAGTCCAGTGATCGTCTTGTTTTTGTGTGTATCCCAACAAACATCGGTGTTGAATTAGAGCTTGTTCAAACAAATTTGGAGAAGCTATTCAGCTATTCTAGAAGAAACAGCTGAATAGCTTCTTAAAATTTGCTTGAACAAGCTCTAATTCAACACCGATGTTTGTTGGGATACCTCCAATAATCAACAGGTATTTTATTTTCAAGACCGTTTATTTGCCTACCATTACATTTATTTAACTGTTCGACATTTATTAGAACTAAGGATCATAAATTTAATTTTCTTCCCTGCACTAGATATAATCTTCCCGATTTGGGGTCTACACTCCCGCTTCATTGTAGTCAATTTTTGAGTACAATTGTATGCTGCCTTTTTAACTCACACGGTAATGTTACTTCATTTTTGTTAAGAAGTGGATCAACTCAAATTTTTAGTAGATCCACTTTTTACAAAAATTGAGTAACATTTCCGTGAGAGAAAAAGAGATAGTGTACAATTGTACTCAAAAATTTAGTAAAATGAAAAGGGAGTGTAGACAAGGACTGCATTTACACCAGTGGCTGGCATAACCTAAGCTATCAACTGTTATACTTACAGAACAAAGACAGACAATTGTAAACAATACCCTTACCTCATAAGTATGATTATGTTCCTATATCCGTTCATTCAGATCACTGCAGCAGTCACGTGTTCTGTTTTGGCAAGTATTTCAGAGAAACTGATTCGTCAATCGTCATCTACATTAAGGTGAAATATGCTTTAATGGAAGGTTCCAGTGTTTTCTGCAACTGAAAAAGAATTAATATAGTGTTTTTTTTAATCTGCATGCTAGTATAAGGTTTGGTTATAAATTTGTAGCCAGAAAGTTTGGGTTGCATGAAAAAACTATCCTAGAACATCCAAGAAGCCCTTTTTATTAAGCTGGCAAAAAACTACAATAATGTAGGGTAGGGAACGGCTTAAGCACTCCGAGACCCTATTCCAAGCACGGGGAAAACGTAAACCTACAACGCTCATTTTTTGCAGTATCGTGCTTCACTAGACGTTCCCTACCCTATGTAATAGTGATTGGCAGCACCCTCTCAGAATCAAATGAAACTTTGTGGGTGGGTGAACTATGTCTTTTCAAGCATCTATGCATACTTTGATGTTTCAAAATTTATCTAGACTACCATTTGAAAAGGGTTTGAATTTTTTTAACGTTTTTTTTAAATCAACATAACTCAAAACCGAAAAGACTTACAAAATAGTGATTTCAGAGTGACTTTCAGAAAATCTTCCAAACTTGAACCAAACTCCATGAAGAAGGAGATGTTCGCTCAGCACCATGAGGCACCAAGAGTGGACAGTAATGTTTTTGCTAGAATGATAGATATGAAGAGAAAGTGTTGAAAATTCCGTCAGTGTGCGGTAGGTTGGAAATAGAACAGATGTATTGAAAATTGAGCGAAAAAGCATGAGTACAGTAGTACTCGAACCAAAGACGTCACCCTTTGCCTAACATCCCACTGCGGGGTAGGTCGAGGCACGGACGAATCCGCCACCTTAACAGGCAAAAGGCTACGTTTGGAAAGCGCTCATGTACCATCGATAGCTTTGTGATAGTTTTTGATTCGCAACGTCTGTCTGGTGCCTCATGGTGATGAGCGAACATCTTCTTCTACATCATAATCGTTACTCCACGCACGGAGAATACAAAACATAACAACACGCTGGCAAAGTTCTTTTTGTTCTTCAATGGGCCGCTGCTCCACCTGACATGAATATAATTTTTGAGCAATATATTAAATTTTGTTTGATGAAATCTAGCAATTTTGATACAAACTACTGAGCTGCTGTTGAATCATGGAACAAAGCTTCAGATATTATGATAAAGCTTTTGTTTTCCAATTTATTGCCCTTCTTGTGATATACTTCAAAGGTTTGGTAAAAACTGGATCAACCACCTGTTTTAATTGTATAACCACTAAAGTTTAAAAAATTAATAAATTAAAAATAAGCCCTTCCCAAATAATATCCCTAATCTTTCAAACATTCAGAGACCCTTAAAAAACCCAAATTGTCATTATAATTAAATTTAATTGGATTCTGTGAGGTGGACCAAATTATAAGACGAGTTTGCGTGATGCACGGTAAAAATTGAACAAGAAGAAGTTGTTGTAAGAAAAGCTTTTTTCCATAAAAGTGTCCATCTTTCAATGTGTGGCGAACTTTTAAACAATTTTATTGACTTTATAAAAAAAAAAATCGTCCAATTCAAAGATAGCCATTAATTGCAAATTTACTCCAAATTTTGAAATATTTTTTTAGCGTGTAAGAATCGATTTTACAATGTTTACAACTGAGAGCTGAGACAACTTTATAAAAGTCACCCACACATCACTTGTTGTAAGCCTTTTCCTCTTTGAGTAATGTTGATTTAAAAAAATCGATTAAAAAACTTAATGGTAGTCCACATAAATTTTGAAAAAAAAACAAAGTATGCAAAGTTGCTTAAAAAGATATAGTCTACACACCCACAAAGTTTCATTGGATTCTGAGAGGGTACTGCCAACCACGTCAATAAGGAAAAACCCATTTGTCAAAATAAATTATGAATCAACAACCCATCTTTTGTTTCCCTAATTTAAAAAAAAAGTTCAAGTTAAGACAAATATTTTTTTTGTGTGTTTCGAATTTATAAGTATTATTATTATATGATTCAAATTGTTTTTTTTTTTTTTTTTCAAAATACAGACCTTCTTAGAAATAAACATTCATAAATTCAAAGTGACGGCACCTTGAGATATTCAAGGTACAAAATTTGGAACGTTTCGTGTTTTAAATATTTCGCAAACGAAACAAAGCTACTGAAAGCCCTTCATTCTAGTTCAAAATCAGGCAGGCGTGAATGGGAACGTATTCTTGTGTGTGTATGTGTGTGTATGTGCTTCTTATTTTTGAAGGTGGAAATCTTTATCTTTATTTATTGAAGTAGGGAAAAGCCCGTTTACAGCTGTGAGCTCTTCATAGTCTCTTTATGGTCTAACCCAATACAGAGGCCTGCACTTGGTCATCGTGGACTAAGTCAGTGTGTGGTCAAGGTCGACTTTGACCCCCCCCCCTCCTTCCCCATCTTTTGTACTACCTAGTAGCCTGGAACACGAACATATCAATACATGAGACACATTTTCGTTCCACTTTCATTCTTGGAAGCCCATTGGGTCATACAACTAATCTTGAAACTATATTTTAGTAAAAAATTTTACATAATATTTTTTATGGGGAAATTTACTTTTATACAAAAAAAAAACCGGTGTGGTGAGTGACCTTACAATGCATTAGGTCCTGAGTAACATTAGGAACTCTCTTCGTCGACTTTCTCTTTGCGTTCCTACGGCTATGTAAAATCATGTTCAAATATTTTCAGCCACAGTACGGTAATATAAAGTGTAATTAAGGATCTAATACGTAAAAAACATCTGCAAAACGGATATTGACAAACTATTAACGAAAGAGAAAGTCGACGAAGAGAATCTCTCAATGTTACGTAGGACCTAATGCATTGATTTGTTTGTCTTGTCAGATTGAATCAATAAATTGCGTCTTAGCTAGATTTGTTTGGAATCTTAGTCGAGCATTCGACTCTGACAAAGTCGATTAGTTACAAAACAAACAGACAACTTCAACTGAAGTATTAATTTGAATTTTTCTAGTTTTCTAATAACACTTGCTCTAATAATACGCTTGTTAAAGTATATTTTTTAAAGAGGACATTGATTAAATTGATCATTATTTCAAAGTTAAATAAATCGAATATTAAAAATACGTCAATACAAACGATACGCGATATGTTTTTTTTTTAGATGCAAACATCTCTTGTTATTATTTTGAAGTGAATCAACCTGCTTTCGTACTAAGTGCGTTTATATTTCCTCATTCTCCAGTTATGCGCTGTCATTGAGAAAATATTGATATGGTTGGTCATTCTTGAATTGCGAACGAAATCGTTCAGATTTCAATACAATAGCTAATAAACATGTCAGGCACCAATCAATTGTCACACCTTCGTATCATCAAACTGTTATTTACGTCTGTGATTCTACGAGCAGAATAATTGTCATCAGTTGTCTGTGACCTCGTAACGTAAGTATAAGTCTGGGTGGTCTACAGATTGCCAGTTTCTCCATCTTTACCTTACCGCAGACTCGACTTCTTAGCGAAATTACCGTTGATTACCATTGTTCATGATTATGATTATGATTATGAGACCATCTGCGGGTTTAGAAGGCTTTGGGTTGTCATAGCTTCACAAAATGGAACGGACTGGAAACTTGAATAAACAGTATGACGGTGCCTACTCCTGCAAAATGCGACTGGAAAGGTGCCCCACAATGCAAATTATGACATTCTGCACTAGCATTATTATCTGCATACACCCGGTTCGTGAGGCAGGCCATCCAGATGTCGATAAGATAGGAAGGCGTGACTTCATAGTAACTGGCTCAAGCTATTTTTCATGACGGACCGACACGGGAAGTAATGATACAAATTAAGATCTTGCACTTGCTGAGAGATCCAACGGCGGACAACAACGGACAAGGTGAAAAGATTGATTGTTGCGTGGGCATCATTGCCGCTGATCTGCAATCCCATAAGGCACTATTTGCTGATCCTCTGAGACTTGCTAAGCCAACATCGCTCGCAACAATTGGCGTGCGAAGACAAAGGTAATAAATTTCGATCCGTGCTCGGTTTTTTTCAGAGAAGAAGATAATGCTCGGTGGTTGGATCCAGAAAGATGAGCAAATATCAGTATGGCAATGGTTTGAGCATTACGGAGATGGAATAACCAGTCGCAGTCAAGGCGAATGGATACATCAACCTGTCAGTGTGATGATGAGCACTCAATTACTAGTCGAGGCGGAAGAATACAAGCTGTGCTGTGAGTTACAACGAAAAATATATAAATAGTAGATTGTAGTCATGAATTCCAGCATCCCATCAAATTTCAATTTAGTTGAGCTTGTTTAAAACATGTTTTGTGAACAACGTCACCGCAAAATTTTGTCCGCACGTTCAAGGTAACACATGTAACTTTTTTCTTCTCCCCCGTACACAGAAGGCACCGCCTCTCAGCTAATTCAATTGAAATCAACATAACCAATTTGCAATGTACGCTGAATACCAGAAAACATACGCAGCAGGAAAACTCTTATCCTGCCGAAATACATGGTTGTAGATTTTGTCGTTTTGAAGTTTTTCTCTCCTGTTTCGGGCTGCCGAGTTAAAGCGGTAATGTTCGACTTGAAAGAGGATGGAGTCCACCATGGGGAAGGAGGTGAGATAAAACCACAAAAATAAGTCAGATCACGGATTTTTGGCTCCATAGAGTTTCTCACCGGGAGTTGCTGATTGTTTCAGCCGTTTTGTGTGAATGCGTATCAGGGTGGATGTTTGAAAATTAATTTAATCTTTTACAAATAAATCACATTTCAATATTGAAAGTATTTTTTGAAATTTTCGTATTAATTAAATTTTAGTTTAAATAAATTTTATTAGCGGTTTTATTCCATGACTGCCTGACTGACTGACTGACTGACTGACTGACTGACTGACTGACTGACTGACTGACTGACTGACTGACTGACTGACTGACTGACTGACTGACTGACTGACTGACTGACTGACTGACTGACTGACTGACTGACTGAGCTGACTGACTGACTGACTGACTGACTGACTGACTGACTGACTGACTGACTGACTGACTGACTGACTGACTGACTGACTGACTGACTGACTGACTGACTGACTGACTGACTGACTGACTGACTGACTGACTGACTGACTGACTGACTGACTGACTGACTGACTGACTGACTATTTGGCCATCGACTCCGCTTTCACCAGTTTCCGAACTCTCCGGATGTTTCCCATAACACTCACTGTCCACCGCGAGAGTTATGGCAATCGGTTTCATTCCGGCTATGACGCATACTGCGTTCGATAAAATAGTTCGGTACGCACTAACGACTTGCATGGCCATGAGCCTGAACGTACCTATTCGGCATTATTCTGGCTATCGCATTAATGGCCTTCGTCGCCCTCAAACAGGCGTAATCTACGTCGCTGTTGAAATTTAGCCGATCGTCGATCATCTCACCCAGATACTTCAGCACACGCCTCGAAGCTATGGCAAGCCCTCCGATGACGATGTCTGCTCGCTGTACCGCTTTGCAGTTGCTCCTCCGTTTTGTGGTGGCTACCTGTAGGGGTCCTCCCGTAACTCGGTCAGTAAAGGAGCGGCTACAAAGCAACACCATGCTGGAGGTGACTGGGATCGATTCCATGCCTGGTGTAGGAAGTTTTTGTCAAGGAAAAAATCTCGACTCCCTGAGCATAGGGTATGATTGTACTTGTCACACAATCATACTAATGCAAAAATGTTATCTGGCATAGAAAGCTCTCAATTAATAACTGTGGAAGTGCATTTAGAATACTAAGTTGAGAGCAAGCTATAAGCTAATTGCGAAAGCAATAAGCTTGAAATGCTTAGATGAAAAGATCTGCAGCTTCGACCCCTGCATCCAGTTTTCAATTATGCCGATTGCTTCGGTTGCCAGCATTTCCACTTTTTCCAGTGTTTTGCACCCCGTTGTACACCCCGTTACAAAGTTTTGTTGCAAGGATGGAACCTTGCGGAACTCCCGCAGTAATATTCACCGATTTCTGCCCCACGGAGATCTGCACAGGGACCCTCATTCTGTGCAGCAACTTGGCAATAGCCTCCCAGCTGGCGCTATTGAAAGCTCTGTCATTGAAGGCGACGTCACACTTTGTTTCTGTTGTTGACTGCCACAACAGTTGCTGTGCTATGTCGCAATGATTGAGGTTGATTTTGGTTACCTCTATTACTGCAGACCTGATGTCGCCTTTTTATATACAGGACACATGTAGCCCCTCGTCATCTGATCGTTTCCGTCCTCCTTTTTGCAAAGCATGCATCTCGGTTGCTTTGTGCTGTCTCTGGCAAAATGACCCTTCCCCCCGCAATTCCTGCACAGATTAGATCTGTGAGGACCTTTGCAGTTCCTCGCCTGGTGACCAAAATCTATGCACTTAAAGCATCGCTGCAATTCCTTTGGAATTCGAGGGACGACTCTCAGTGAGTACAACGACCAATCTACTTTTTCTAGACCCGACTCTTGTTGGCTGCAGCTGCCAGCAGACGTATCGCCGCCATATGTGTGCCCTCGTACGCCTTCCTCAACCGGATTGTCATTGGTGCATCTCCAAGGTCGTAGTGACCCTTCAGCGCCTTCACCAGGTCGTCTTTACTTGTGACCTCGTCTTGATGGCAGGATTTTTCTTCAGCTCTTTTTTCTCACTTTTCACCTTAACATTTAGAGCGTAGCCCTTACTTCGCTCCCGACGAGGCCTAGGCATCTGCTTCTTCTACTCTCCTAACGCTTCTTCTTGTCTTTCTGGAGGACGATAGTGCGCCATTCATTGCCTTCACCTTTCTCCTCGACGTTTTCGAGCTTTTTTAGCTCCTCCTCATCTCCTGATGTGTCCCTTTTTCCTTTCTCTGAGCGTGGATTCTTGGGTTCCTTTGGCGTCTGCATTGCATCAACCGTTGCCTTTTTGCTGTCCTCAAGAACCTTTTCTCTGCTCCTATCCTCAGTGCGTCCTGTTCACGTGCGGCTGCAATCATGGCTGATTTGACACGCGTCACCATCTTTTCGATTTCCTTGCGAACGTTGTCCCTGCCCTTTACATAATCATAGAGTTTGTCGATCCGGCCGATCCTCCATTGCGTATTTCTTCCCAACACTGTCCCCTCGAGTTGTACTGCTGCTGTGTTACTCGAAAGAGGTATTGGAGTGGTTCAAGGCTAAGGAGGTCAGTTTCGAGCCGAAGCCTCTCAACCCCTCGAACGCACCGCAACTGCGGCCAATTGAAAGGTACTGAGCCATCATGAAGCAAGCACTTTGAAAGCATCCTAAGGAAGTGAAATCGGAAGAAGATATTTAGAAAAAATGGATTGCTACGCAAAAAAAAATTGGTCCAAATGTTGTACAGGACCTTATGAGTAGTGTAAAGAAGAAGGTTCGTACATTTGGATATGGAATTGAAATTGAATAAAACAAACATGGGAAAATATTCATAACTTGTTTTATTTTACTCCCTGAAAGCTTGAAGATGATTGGTTGAACGGACGAATTTTGCCGAATATTTGTGTGTGTCGCAATTTGATTCCGTACACCCTTTATGGAACATCGAACTTGTCTTTTGCAGTCATATATTCTCGTTGCAGTTCAAAACCGGAAAAATCACTCGCGCAAATCAGTTAAACTGCCTCTTCCGTATGGCAACAGAGTGTCGCATCTAGTGCGCTGTGTAGCACACCAGATGCGCTATTCAGCGCACTAGGCGCGCCACAATTCAATTGTACAGGACGAGAGTAAAATTGTTTGGCGCTAGTGGGTTTTTCCGTTTTTCATTTGCGACGATAATACTAGTTTCCCTAAAATTGCTTCAAGTCCTCTTTTACGTATGGCTCGGCCATGACACATCAGTGTTTGCAACTCACGCAGTGTGTAAACAATACATGTTGAGGCCGTTTCGCTTAACATTAAATTAAAATTGATGCCAACGGGTAAAATGTTACAGCTTTTGGAGGGTGATCAAATTATGTCGTGAACATCCTTTTAAAAAGTTAATTGAAAGTTTATAATTTTTCAAAACATTATATCTAAGAGTATGTACGCCGTTAGATGTAAATCAATTGATTTAAATTAGAGTTTAAAAATTAGTCAAAAACATTAAAAAAAAAGGTGGTAACAGAACGAACCACCATGATATTCGCAAAGGTGAGTATCTTAATGCGGTATATCAACCCAAAGCCTGAACAAAGTTACCTATCTGGTGATCTAATCATTCTTACGAATAAAATTTATGTTACGGATTTTGGCATCAGACATGTTTTATTTTGATCCTAGACGTTCGGACACCTGCCTCTTTTTGAGCCTCCACCAGCAATCAATTTGTTTACTTCATTCCAAAATAATGTAGGTGATACTATTGACGATTGATTCCTGTTATTTTGCAAAATACTTTGCAATACCTATCACGAGAGCCATGATACGAGACAGTTGTGCGTTGTTTGTTGATGCGTCTAGTTCGTTTCAGTGGTTGCTGAGAAATACCTTTTAATTCATATTGAATTCTATTGTGCTGAATCCGATTCCAGAGGTTACCTTTCCAAGTGATATTCATACCCTTCTTTGCAAGAATGGTAGAAAACGTCGACTGAATGTGAAATTAGTTTGAGATTTTCTTCGAACAGACAGTGTGGGTCGGGTGTGTCGTCGTCGGTGGAAATCAAGGAAGTGAGACCGGCGTTGTCCCCTGCTGCTACTTCATGTGTATGTTCTGGGAAAGATACCAACCACCACCATTCAGTTTCTATTGACTAAGCCAGAACATCGGATTCTGTAGGCAAGTGATGAAAAGCTGGGAGGGGGAAGTCATGGGGGGCATCATGAATTTATTTTTCCGGGTGTTGCTTACTAAGCCGAAAAGTAAAACTCGCACACACAGCTGGTCTGACTCTGCAAGCCAGTACCCAGAAAATGGAAAATGCTTTTGGGAACAGGTTTACTCATTGGTTCGAGAAGTTGAGATGGCGACGAAAAGTTTTACCGTAAACCAAGCTGCTTATCATTCATCACGTTTTTCGTTAGATCAAATTAAATTATACTCTTGTCTGACTAATTTACTTTTGACTGGTAATGCTCTGCACAAACGTGCGTGTCTTGGCACAGTAGATTGAACTTTTTGGATCTTACGACTCAGTTGGGGAAAAAAAGTTGCGTTGGTCAGTCTTGAATAATGATCTTTTGAGCTGCGTGCCTTTGTTCAATCAACATGTTTGCATATTCGTGAAATGAGGCTAGTTGTAAGCAGAGTCAATTTAAGATCAATTGAATCACATAAATAAAGCATTCTTGCTACTTTCGTCTATGAGTCAAACAGAGAAAAAAACAACTTGATTCTATGAAATCGTGATTCTATAATGTGGAATGCTATCTTCGGTGTATCTTTAGCGCCCTTCAATTAGAAATTCTTCATGTCAGTTCCGTTTTGGAAAGGTGCAAATTGAAAGAGACCGTCTGGTTATAATCATCTTATTTGTGGCGGTTTGAGAGATTATGACTTGGCATGAAAGTTTATATCATACGGAGTTGGTGGTCTCTCCGCTCTATCGTCATAAAATGGGATGTAGAAAGTGAGTACATATTACTCTTTGTTGGATTTGCATTGGATTATGCATAAATAATGAATTCTGATTGAGGTAACTTGTAGAGGACACATTCAAATTTATAAAACAGCATTATTAGGGTCTTATTTATTTATTTATTTTCCGTCGGCCTATTTCCTCACATGGTGACAATCAACGGCACCAGGAAGACGACTCCACCACCTGGACCCTAGGTATCCGGGACCAACGGCTTTACTTCCCATCCGAAGGAAGACGTGACAAGATTTTTTCGCCTCAGAGAAACCACCGACGTTGACTAAGATTGAATCCAGACCCACTGGGGTGCCAAGTAGCGTCACACTTACTTCATCATACACCACCGACGCCGGCTATTTAGGGTCTTGTCATTTAATAATTCGAAGCAATTTTGAATTTTCATTCGGTAGGGTAGGCTTAGTAAAATTGTCTTGTAGAGAGCAATATTACAATACTTTCACGTAATTAAATGATGATTTACTGGTGTAGGTTTACATAAGTTGTTGGGAAAACAATTACAAAATATTTTTTAGTACGATGACTAGCGTACACTTTTTGTCATTTTTGCCGTATTGCATCGTTGCCAGGGCTGATTGGTATTAAAATTTTGAAAAATAAAAGTAGTAGTGGGTTATAACCGGGATATAACCGCAAGGTTCACGTGGGACTGCGTTGGTTTATAGTAATAATTGTATAATCTACACAAAATAAACTTTCAATATTCATAATATTACATTATGATTACTTTCCATAAGAAATCAGTAAGAAATCCATAAATTCGCCTTAAGAAATATAATGAAAACATGAAAACATGGAGCAACCTGTATTCGAACCATGAACGTTGAGATTATGGGTTCAGTGACTTGGCCACTAGTATATATCAAACCTTGTAATCAGGAAAGCTTAAAGGAGTATCCGTTCATAAAACAGGCTTATGGAATTCCAAAGCATCGTTCATAAGTAGCACCTTATGAAATTCTTAAATTTATTTGTCTGAGTGTAATTTATACGTATCCTTACACATATGGTTGGTTGAAATGATAGTAAAATAGTTCTATAACTTTGAATCCGTCCCTTCTTGTGATTTTTTCTCCATACTGCACTTTCGTGATCCTCATATTTTGGGCCATGCTATTCAAATCTAGTATATAGCACGTGAGACGAACCAAAATGATTTCATAAGAGACGAATGGCCAGTTTTCAGTGGCCCGAAATTTTGTCATTGCATTAGGTAAACATGGAAACCGGTAACTGTCAAATTAGACAGTCTTGCAAGACTCTGTCTCCTATATTACAACCGGGCGGACTGTGGCGGGTGGAAAAAGCCTTGCCCAGACAACCAACTGCGAGCTCGTGCTGAAAACTGAAATCATTTCGGTTCATCTCGCGTGCTATATACTAGCGTTGATAACATAGCCCTGAATGAAGAGTGGCACGAAAATACAGTACGAAGCCAAATTCTTAAGGCCCCAGGGCCTCAGACCCCGGCATTAAACAAAATAATTTTGCAGCAGAGGGGTGTGGCTATTTCTGTATTCAATGAACTTAAATGAAATAAAAAGAAGAAGATAATTTGAACCATTACCCGTTTTTGAAGACCCGGATAGGGAAAAATGTGTCCATGCTATTCATACGGAGATTTGTATGGGGGAAAAAGTAGGTGATTTTTAAGTCGAGAATTTAACTTCTTCTACTAATAGCACTTGATTATTATTTCAATGCAAAAATTTTGTTTTCAAATCAAATCAAAAACCTTTCACTTAAGCGTTACGTTCTAATTTTTCAAAATTTCGAAATGACACCTGGTATAGAAAAGAGAAACGTAGTCCTCAGTTAAAAAACATATAGTTTGTTTCTGTATCCGTTTGGAGATGGAATTTTATAATCATCACAAACTTGCACATGACGCAATAAATCGGATTTTTTTTCTTGGAATCTATTAATGAAAAAGCCGGAAACATACATTTAGTTGAAAGTAAGGTATCATTTGGTCAGTTGGAATTCTAGTCTAAGATTTGAATTCATTCTGGGTCAAAATGTGAAGTTGTATGTCTAAAAGTTTCAAATTCTACCGAACATTATTTATACATGCTACGAAAAACAATGAGAAACCAAAACATAAAACGGAGCTCATCTTTTCGAGGTGCGCTACGGGGTATCAGATCTACAACCGAACCGTAGTCCGAATTAATTCAAGCTAGGAAACATTTAGGACTACGTTTCTCTTTTCTATAACTGGTGTCATTTCAAAATTTTGAAAATGAGAGCGGTACGCTAAAAATGGTGATTTAGTACTAATAATTATGATTCAGCTCAGCATGACTTCGTTTATACACCATTTGATCAGAAAAACTTAAAAATGTTTTGCTTAAAAATTCAAGGGTGTCGCAAAACAAATTGCTTAAAATTGGGTATTTTCTCTAAAAAATATTGTGTAGAAGTAGTTTAGAGTGTTTTGTTGTTGTACACGCTCATTCGGATTTACCCTAAATTGGGTAAATTGTACCCATTTTCATTAAACTTGTTGACACATCAAACCATTGGTTATGTGATTTATGGAAGTGCACAGATAAAAAGAAACATTGAATTTTCTGCGTTATCTAATGCACATAAAGGGAATGCTAGATTTGTCAGAAAGTAATGGGACATTTCATGTAAATTTAAGCCAGATAACGCCTGAATCAAGCCTGTTTTATGGAAGATTTCCAATATTGTTGTATGGCACATGAAAAGTTGCAAACAATTTCGTTGTTTACGCCACCTTTAGCTTGGATTTAAACAAGGGAACATTTTACACGCTTGTTAAAATTAATTATTTTTTTCTGTGTGGGTAAATCTTACTCGGTTCTTCATAAATCTGGTTCAATCCTTAATTAAGCTGTTAGACTGTATTGAAAACCCAGCAGCGTCAGTCGCCATTTCTTCCAAAGTGAATTGTAGAATTTACAAAATTCAAATTTAAAAATGATCATTAAGCTAATGGAGCAGATTACAGTGCAGTAGATACGGAAGCGTACCACAAAATGAAAGTCATTTTAATATTTGTTCTGTCTTCTAATACACAGATAAAAAGAAACATTGAATTTTCTGCGTTATCTAATGCACATAAAGGGAGTGCTAGATTTGGCAGAAAATAATGGGATATTTTATGTAAATTTAAGCCAGATAACGCCTGAATCAAGCCTGTTGTATGAAAGCTTGCAAACATTGTTGTATGGCTCATCAAAGACTACAAACAATTTCGTTGTTTACGCCTCCTTTGGCTTGGAATTAAACGAGGAGATATTTTATGCGCTTGTTAAAATTAATTATTTTTTTCTGTGTAATTATCCACAAAAATCCATTCTAGAAATTAGATTTGTTCAATCAGTGAAACCAACCACTTCCAACAGCGCCTGTTCGAGCTAATCGGACTGACGGCCATGGAAGTCCCGCGATACGTGACCAATGCGCACCGGGTTCTGGACCCGGGATGAGTGTTTTCGAGGATCAACTGCTGGAGAAGAGCTACTCTTCGATGTTTTCGCTGGTGAGTGGGTAAATTGATTGGGCTTCTATCTGGTCAATTTGCTCGCTGTATGTATAAGTGTATGTGTGCATGTTTGTATTTATGAAAAAAAAAAAAATATACGAATGAATGACGTACTCAACTTATCAATTCCGGCCCGATATTGGTGGGTAATAAATTTTTCCAGTAATTCGAATTTTTATCACAGGTGAATTTTATTAAGCATGTATAAAATATTGAAACTACCAAGTTAATAAACCTGTATATCCAAAGAACAAAAGAAGCCTTTTTATCCAATTCCCATAACAACTACATTTTAAAATAATGGGTAGAACTAAGCAAACATCAAAATAATCGGAATTTCACCCGATTTTGGGTTTGAAGCCGATTACCCAGTTTTGAGTAGTTCTTAATTTTGAGTAATCTTTACTCAATTTTGGGTAAATCCAGATGAACGTGTATGTTTATCACAGTCAGTTTTTCTAATATTGGAAAAAATGGCGTCACCCGAAAAGCAACGTCGCGAAGTAATTTCGCGCAAGCACCTGGAAAATCTTCAACTCTCTCATCGGGTCATCGGAAAACAACTCGGAATCGTCCAATTAACGGTGAGTCGTGTGACTTAACGTTACTACGAAACTCTGAGGATCATGCGGAAGGGGAAATGCGATCAAAATGGATGTTCTATCAGTGATCAGGGTCACTAGCGTGTCGTGAGAGCGTTTAAACGGAATGCTCCATTCTTTCTTCGCTATACTATTAGCGCCAGTACATCGGTCGCGAGACGATCCGAAATAATTTCAGTTCAAACAAGTGACACGTACGGTCGTGTTTTTCGCTCTCTTCTAAAACAATGTTTTTCCCCGTTTTTCCCCTCGCGATTTATCACCCGCGCTTGCTCAGCTTCTGGTGGTGGCAAACCAGAGAAAAGAGCTGCAAAGATTGGCAAACTTGCCCACTCGACCTATTTTCGTGGCAATGGGTCGTAAAAATCAACCCACGGTGACATTCACTCCTGCAACCTTACCCAAAGCGGCTACGCCATGATGACATCGGTCCAGCGGACCCTTACGCTCGACTTTTAGCGAGCAACCAATTTTCCTTGCTCCTGGTACTAGGTCAAACGACTTCACGGCACTCAGGACCAAGCCTGCAGCAATCCAAATTCATCAGCTGTGCAGTACCGGCACAAAGATTATATGCTCGACGGAGGCTGAATACCGTGCTGTTGGCGCTCACCTAGTCACCAAGCAACACGAGTTCTACACTCACGATGCACCCGGAAAAAAGCCGCTAAAAGTGATTCTGCGTGGCCTTCCGGAACTCACTCCGGAGGCAATCTTCGCCGAGCTGCAAGCAGTGGCACTGAAGCCTCAGAAGGTGTTTCCCATCAGACTGCAGCAACAGGGAAATCATCGAGACCAACTCTATCTGGTCCACCTGGAGAAGGGTTCCATCACGATGGCAGACCTGTTTAAAATACGAAACCTCTTCAACGTCATTGTCGAGTGGGACCGATATTGCCCGAGGAAATACGACATAACGCCGTGAGCCAACCGCCTTGTGTTCGGCCACAGAACCCGAGCCTGCCACATGAAACCGCATCGCGGCAAGTGTTCCGCAGCACACACTACCAGGGATTGTGCACCGATGAACGATTTACCCCACCAAAGCGCGCCTACTGTGGCGCTAATCACGAAGGTAACAACCGAACCTGTCCCAAACGTGCGGAGTTTCTGGCAATCCGCAAGCAGTCGTCCACCAAGTCCCGACCTGGTAAACGCCGTTCGCCACCTCGAATTGATGAGAAGAATTTCCCGACGCTTCGGTAGCAAGTGCCAAACCTAACGCCGATCCCATTAAATCACCGCCATGCCAACCACCCGTCAACCTCCGTTCAGCATCGAATCCCGGCAGTCAACGCCGCCTCCACGCTGACTTCTCCACCAGGCTTGGGCAATTCAAGCTGCAGTATCTCCACGCAACCACCCACCGATGGACATCTCTGTGACTCGGAGCAAATGGTCGAGTTCGTTCAACAACTCTACCGCCAACTACGTTCCTGTCGCTCTAAGGAAGAACAGCTCAAAGCCGCCACATCCGTGACGATGAAGTTTCTGTTCAAACATGAACCGTAAAAAAATCATACCTCCGAGCTTCCAGCAGCAGATTTATCGAAACCATCGGAGTTGAGGTTGAATCTACCGTGTGCCTTATCACCATCATCGCGAACTACTGTCCTAAGCAAGCCAGCACCGCCAACGGAATAACAACGGTGCTACGAAATGAAATCCGCAAACTAACTCAGGCAGTTTATCATCGCCGGCGACCTGAATGCAAAACACGAAATCTTGGGGAATTCCCGGAGCAACTTAAATGGCATCATTCTACAGGAAGACCTGGAAGAGGGCCATCACACCTTTCTCGGCCCAGATACTTCCAAGGCCCACTCAACAACCGACATCTTCCTCGCCAACAAGGGAAAAAACATCAGACGCTCTGACCACTATCCAGTGGTGGCTGAAGTTGGCTCCTCGGTCAACCGGCATCGAATCACCAGACGGAACTACCTTACTACAACATCGATTTTGACATGCACCTCGAGTCGGTTGATGGCATCGAACGGCAGCTGCAGAGCATCGAGCAACGGATCTAGACAAAGGCCCGAGAGGAACATGTTCCAGTGATAGATCAGTTGAGCGACTCTGTACCCATTGACAGACCCACTAAAGAACTGATACAATTGGGCAATACCAGCGAACTGGTCAGCCTACTCTCAAAGATCATTGCAATCGAATGACAACAATTGTTAAGGCCAGAATGGTGGACCAAAGAAATAACAATTTTTCTTATTTTTCGTTGGACCTCAGAAATAACAATCTGCGCTCTCCCAGATTGTGTTGGAAGTTGACAACAAATTTAAAAACTTACACAATTTCCATCGCACCACCGATCCCACTAGAAAGCAATGCTTCTTAAGATTGCTTGATAACTGCTACAGAAAAGGCCGCTGAGCTATGTAGGTCAACACATCGTCAGTTGCCATGATCTCCAACAAAATCAGTCCCGATGAAGCTGCCGTTATCGAAAGAACATTCATCAAAGTTTCGACGATTTTTCGAAGGAGTTAGAGATCTCAGCTGGCAAACTATTGATCTACGACAAAGAACATGAAGGCCCCAGGTTTCGACAACATTCTGAACTTGGAGCTCAAGCAATTTAGCCCTCCAGATGTGTCGTTGATCTTCAAACAACGTCTGAGACTTAGCTTCTTACCCCCAAGTTGGGAGTTAGATATAGTGATCCCCATCTGTATTGGTCTATTTCAGAACTTTGATTCGTGATGTAATTGACTTGAAAAAGCAATCAATAGTTTTGTCTATTCGAAAAAAAAGTCCTAGATCAGATTGGGAAATCAATCAATTCACCATCAACACGGACTAGCTGTGAAGGTCTGTCTTCATCAAAGGAGCCAAGGATGGCTTCATAACTGTTGCTGTCAAATGTTGCAATTACGTGATAACGCACAGCTTCTGTTGATTGCTATGATATACTATATAACATATTCCATGGACATTCACGTGCTATTTTCCATTCATATGATTTGCTCGGTAGACGTCATTATTGGACTTTCTCAACCGAAACGTTTGTTGCCACATGAAATTAACCTTGCACAATGAGCCAGGCAGTTCTTCTGTTAGGCCAGAACCGATGCCTTAACATTTCGAAAGTTGGGCAAAAAGTTGAGTTAATTTGAAAATATGGCGTTTCTCCGTGGGATGCGAATCTTTCTAACATCCTGGAGCAGATAATTTATAATTGCAGTATGTTTAGTATAGGTTTTAGATAAAATTTTGACAAAAAAAACTAATGGAGGGCGATCGAATAAAATGTTTTCAATGCAAGGATTTGTCGTCGTGCCTGTTTCTGAGGATAGAGATACAAGCAAATGTTTTCAGTTACAGTATGGTTTTTTTCCGGTGAGCAAAACATTTTACATTAACAATATTTCATGGATATGTTTTTGTTTTGCCCGTTTTGAACCTTCAGGCTATACTGTGTGGTGGCTCCCCACAGAACTCGGTGAAAGAACAAACCACATATCTAATTAGAGGGACAACAAGACAAATTTATTCCAATTACGCAACACCATTGCGGCCGCATGGTTTGCCTACTCGAAGCAGCGAGGATAATGGTGCTCCAGCGATGACAAAGAGGGGAGAATGATTCCCCGGGGAAGAAATTGAAATCCTATGCTGCATCGATTCAGGACACACATAATATCGCACATTTGTTTCCAACAGAGTGGCACAAGGCAGGAATGTGCAAGAACTTTTCTGAATGATGGCGGTGCTCGAAGGCTATATAATTTTTGCTGCCCCTTGTTGGCGCTCAAAGGGCATACTTATATATAAACGACCATATCAGGCTGAAGGTAAGTTGAAATATGCTCCCTCTCTATTTCTAGCAACAGTGGAATCGTATTAGTACCAGAACCATGCGTATTTTCATTAATTTTGTGGCATACATAACCTGGCGTTATTATTTTTTCGGTTATGCTTGTACTGTTTCGAGGTCTGAAGGGTTGAATTCTTGATACATTTACAACTTTTAAGGTTTTCTACCGATACTTACCACCTCTGGTACTAATTGCCCCTCGGACATGAACGACTTGATTTTAACTTATCAGTTTTGGTAGACTTTCAACTCACCTATAAGCTTCACACTTAATTGTTGCTAAGACATTTTGCCGTTTGACTTGTCAGTGTATGTTAAGGGCAATGAAAGTTTTTGACAGTGGCACTGGCACAGTGATTTATGATTGCACGTACGCCTCTTGTCTAGTAACTTATATTTTTACCTCCACACGGTGCTCACCGGGGAACGACTAACCAAAGGAAAGACCGGATAACCAATCCCGATAGGCCTTTGTCGAATGTTATAGGAAGGGAGGCTGCCATCTTCGAAGAATGCAGCCTACCTCAACGCTTTGTACAACTCCAGGATAACATTTGAATAGTGGCACGAAGCTAGATCCGACCAGAAGATCGTTGAATCCTTGTTTTGCTTCAACCGAAGAAGCAGATGCTTCTGTAGACACTACTTGAGATAGATATTCCCGTTTACAGTCCCGGTAGTCACAAACGGCGCATTCCGCCTGCCACATGAGAAGATCGCTTGCCAAATCATATATTTCTTGGCAAACTTTGAAAGTGTCTGCTTCCTTACTTCCTCCGAAACATCAAACTTGTGCGGAAGGTGCCCCGGAGTTGCCGGAAGGACTTTTTTGACGTAAGTCTCATCATATATGATGAGACAATGAGGCTTCGTCAGCAGCTGGAAGTACAGTTTTCGGGCCCGTGACTATCCCACCGTATTTTTTCGTTCATCACGATCGTTCTGCACTTTGTACGTAGGCAGTCCCTCCCGGTTCTTGGCTCTCTGAACGAAAAACTTGGACAGATTCAACATTTTGGCTACATTCCTGGCCGAAGCATTGGGATTACGCTTAAACGCTTCCATGACACGCTTGTGATTCTGATCACGAATGGAACATCCATTCTGATCGCATTTCTCCTTTCGTTCGATACACAAAGTTTTGTAGTGACGTCGCAAGATTCTGAGTTTTTTCCGATGTCCCGATGAGAAAGTTGAGAATTTTACAAGTGCTTGCGCAAAATCAATTCGCGACGTTTCTCTTCGCGGGACGCCATTTTTTCCAGTGATCTAAAAACAAACAGCGATAAAAATTCAACAAAAAATAACACTCTAAACAACTTCTACCCAAATTTAAAAAAAAAACAAAAAAACAACACCGCTTTTTTCCGAGAAGCAATTTGGTGTGGGACATCTTTTATGTGCCACGACCCGAAATGTGCTGGGATAAGGATGGTATCTTGACTGATGAACTTGAAGTGGAAACAGCACAACGATGAACACCTGAACGGTGCAAAAGCAGAACACCAGGATAACATGAGAAGTGATCGGTACGACGGATGAGAGAGAAAAGCCACCTCCCATGAAATGTAAAGTAAAGGATGTTGCCAAACAGCTAAATAAAACCATGATAACATTTGCATTAAAAAAATGGACAAAAATTGCCGATTTTTCATGGGTTTACCTTCACCCGCAATGACAAAACCACCAATGCAGCATCAATCATAGCAAACCATGAGTCAGCAGACAATATTTGACAGCTCTATCAGACAAACTCCAAGCGTGATGCCAAGAACAGGGAAGCAACTCCGTTCAGAAGTGCGTGCGTTTGAAGAACGGCACCCCGCTGCGTCAAAAACGGACATCGTGCGGCACTTTGTAGACGTCGGATACACCCGTTCCGGCATCTACAACATCTTGACACTATTAGACAACAATCAGAGCTACGCAAAAAAAGCCCGGTTCCAGACGGCCGACGACCCTGAGCGACAAGAAGCTCCAAAGGATGCTGAAGAGCAAGACCGACGGAAATGTGGCTACAGCGCTGCGTGCGCTTGGCCGGGAGGTCGGTTCAATCGGCCAAACAGTCACGTCCACTGGTTCCGGAACTGCAGGCAACAATGCAGTGGCAGCGGCTAAATAAGATGGTCAACTTGATTTTCTCGGCGAATCACGACGTGGTGGTTGTGATGGACGACGAGACTTATACCACCCTGGATGGCAACGGCTGGCAGGGCAGTTCGAATTTTACTTCCCCCATGAAGGAAGTGTTCTCCAAGGTGAAGTTAACTTCACACAGCAGGTTCCCCAAGAAGGTGCTGCTGTGGCTGACGATCAGTGTGAAGGGGATGTCAAAGCCGCCCTTGTTTGGTTCCGGACTGGCTGTGCACGGGGAAGTTTATAGTACGAAATGCCTGCCGGAAGCTGCGTCGTTCATCAAGAAATGCAATAAGGGCGAAGACGCGGTGTTTTGGCTGGATCTGGCGTCGGCCCACTACTCGAAGCGATCGTTGGAGGAGATGGAGCGGCTGAATATCGATGTGGTACCCAAGTCGACGAACCCGCTCAACGTCTCCTAGCTTCGTCCCATCGAAAATTTCTGGGCCAACCTGAAGCATACGATCTACTCCAACAATTTTTCGCAAAAACTGAGGAGGAATTGATAAATAAAACGAAGAAAAAAATCAAAAACATGCCTACACGCATATTTTAGTCTGCCATGGCGAATGTTCTGGTTAACTGCCGGAAGGCCGCTTGCAAGGGCGTAGATTTTTTTTGCAAGTAAGCTTAAATAATAACCTGCCATGGGAAATTTATTCAAAGCAATTATCTGTCTTAGCTCTTTTTTATGACAATCCGAAAAAAGTTCATTTTTTAATGCAAACGTTAGTAGCTCAATGTTAGGTCGTGATGTCCGAATTCAACACGAGTTATATACGGTTGACAGTTTTGAGCGCATACATACTGCAACTAGGCAGTAGTCCAAATCTATACTCACGCCGCGGTAAGTGCGAACGTTGATGATGTCAGAGAAGAAGTCCCCATCAATTGAAACATGGTCAATGTGATTCTTTGTTCGTTTGTCAGGTGATCTCCAAGTGGCTTTGTGGATGTCTTTACGGGGGAAGAAGGTACTTCGGACTGCTAAACCACAAAGTTCACGCATCGTTGGCCGTTTTTGTTCGATACGGTATGGCCTCTTACCGGTCTGTGCATTGCCATTGCCTCCCGTCCTACCTGAGCTTTAATGCTGCCAATGATTTTTTTATGTCCCGCTGTGGGCGGCCATCATACACTTGCTCTAGCTGCGCATAGGACGCTTCTTTTGCGTCATCGAGTCTACCTTCGTCTGGGCGGTGTACGTTGATGATGCTGTAGTTGAAGAATCTACCCTTGATCCTCAGCTTGCACATTCTCGCATTGATCGGCTACCGTCTAATCACGCGTTGACTCATTTTGCGCAGCACTACAAAGCTGGTGCCCAGCTCGTTTGTGATTTCACAGCTCTGGTAAAAAGTAGCCGCTCGATGCCCGCTTTTCCATACCTTCTGTCCTGTCCAGCAAACCTCCTGCAGTGCTATGACTTCGAAGTAACGTTGTTGCAGTTTATCGTAGATTATCTTATCGCAGTCAAGGAAGCAGAACGATTTGCAGTTCCATGTTTCGAGTTTTCAATCGCAGTCCTTATTTTGTCGCCTAGGTCTGTGCCGATTGTTCCAGTCCGTATTAACATCTGTGTTATTTGTAACATTGTGTTTTTTTAAGGTGGTTCGTTGGGCCGTCCCCAGCCCCTGTCTCCCCGGGGGAATATCATGCACAACACTGTTTATAGTCCAGCGCTAGCACGAGGACGATGATCATCCGCTCCTAACATGGAGAACAGAAGCTGTTTGAGCCGCCCCTGACAGACAGAACAGACGCTCCGATAGACTGCACCCTTTCAGGATATGACCAAGCATATGACCAAGGTTCTACCGGGGTTGGTTACCAGATCTTTCCAATTGTTATTCATACCCCAGTGAACACCATGGGGAGGTGGGGATAGAAGATACTGCAAAAGAGGCTAAGGATCGCAGTAGGATCTTTTTTATACCTGCAGGTACGCGAACTACCTATGGAACGCATTGTTTAGTAATTTACCAACCATTTTTTTAAATTAAAGTAGTGTGAAGAATTAAATATATGAGATCATGGAATTCGTGCAAGAGATGTTCTCAGATATCTCCAATTGATCAGGATTTTCTCCAAGAATTACTCCAGGAATTTTATTATAGTTTTTGTGTAGTTGTTTCAGGTGTCCTCCAAGAATTTCATTAGAATCACAAAACTTTACAATTCAGGGATTCTTCAAAAATTTTCTCCAAATTCCAGTAGAAACTTCTGAAAGAATCCCTGGTGGAATGCCTAGAATCTCATCAAGAATACCTATACAGATGCCAGAAAAAATATCGCAAGAAAATATTGTCAAGGAAAAAAATATCTCAAAAAAATGCAAGGAAAAATTATTTTGGGATACACACGAACTGACTTACATACTGCCAAATGTCACTGTAGTGTCAGTTTCAATTCGAGTACCAGTACACGACACTGAAGAAGTCTGCATAATGTGGATGAAATACGCGTATCTATCAAGATAAGCAATAAAGGTAGTTGGAATTAAATGGAAGATACTAATCTTTCTTCTCTTTTCTAGCTTCAATTGTTTGCTTTTGCTTCATGGTCCTAAAACAAGACACTAAGAGTAGAATTGGCAAACATTTGTATCCTAAAATGTACTCATTTTTTAAAGTTTTATGTTTTAGAGGGGACAATTGCCAAAAATCTTAAAAATCTTGGTTCATCTAAGAAATATGTAATCCTTACAAATAGATACCTGTATAATTTTTTTTTTTAAATCTGAGTCAATATAGATGAATCTGTGCATGTGGCAACCCTGACATTTTGACATTTTGCATAAATGCGGGGCTGCCTCCCGAAATGCGGGAAGTCTGGTTGAATTATCAACAAAGTTCTGTCCAGTTAGAATCCGAAATCACTTATTGTGTTGCAGGGGCACGGAAAGTGACCGCTGCATGAATTCTTTTACAGCGGTTAAACTAGGCGCCCACTTTCTGCGATATAAATTTCACGGTGTTTCGTGCAGTGAGTCAAAAGTTATTCCAGATGGAAGCCAAGTCGAAAGAAAAAATGCAGCACACTCACTTTGATAATCTAACGATGTCCACAATAAAATTCGCAAAAACGTTGAAAATCGCCAAATCAACCGTGTATGATGAACTCAAACGTTTCAGGAAACAAAAGAGCGTAGATCGAGTCCTCAAGATTAGCGTCGTAGTGGAGCATATGACTGCAAGCTGAACCAGAAGGTGTTGAGAACCGTCAGAGCAAACCCTGGACTATCAGATATTTAAATCGCACAGAAATACGCTGCTGCTCGCAGTACCGTTCGAAGAATTCGTTTGCGAGCAGAATATCGTTCTTATCAAGCCAGCAATCAACTAAACAAAAAGTTGAAGCAAAGTTTCGTCACCAAAACTCGAGCTCGGAAATTGTACCAGCAGGTTTTGGTGAAGTACGAAGGATGCCTGCTCATCGAGAATGAAACGTACGTCAAAATGGATTTTGGACAGCTTCCTGGCCAAACATTATACATGGTGACGGCACGAGGAGATGTTCCTGCGAAGTTTAAGTTTGCTCTGATCGACAAATTTGCCAAAAAACTGATGGCAAGGGATATCCAGCTGCGGAGCAAAGACCAAAGTGTTCGTGACGAATAAGACGATGGACTCGAAGCTGTACCAGGAAAAATGCCTCAAAAACCGCGTACTACCTTTCATTAAAGCCCATAATGGTCCCATTAAATTTTGGCCAGATTTGGCGAGTTGCCACTACAGCCGGAAAGTCATCCAGTGGTACCGCGATAAAAACGTAGATTATAGAAATTTTCATTGATTAAAACATAAATCCACCCAACTGCCCGCAGTTCCAGCCCATCGAGAGGTTTTGGGCAATAATGAAGCGGAAATTTAAGAAAAGTGAAAAAACGGCTCGTAACGCGACAGATGACCACAATGTGGAACAAATGTGGCAAGGAAGTTGATTCTGGAGGTGTGCAGCGTTTGATGGGAGGAATAAAGAAGAAAGTGCGAATTTTCATTAGGAACGATAAGAAATGATTTGTGTTGCGTCATGCGACGAGCCGGTTTTAAAAGCCGCGGTACGATTTTTACGATATCCAGCCAATTTGTTTGCCTTGCGGATGATATAGACATTGTCGGCCGAGCACTTGGAACTGTACAGCTACCTGAAACATGAAGCAAGTTGGAGAATAGTTGGAGTGGTGGTGAATGCGTCGAAAACAAAATACATGCTACTAAGCAACAGCGAGCTAGGTCGTCACTCGTTAACAGTAACACCAGTTTGAACGGGGATGCTGATGATGGAATATTGTTATGAGCATTCGTTATGAGTTACCGTTCACAAGCAATGAAAAATTATTGCATGCTCAGGTATAAGGCTTGTCCGAGACCGAATCTGGACGAATTAAATTTGGAATCAAACAAATTTGCTTTTGGTTCAATCCAAGATGCATTTTTTATTCATTTTATTGTGCATTGTTAGTCATCTTAAAACTACTTACAGTTACTTACTTGCAGAAATTATGAACTTCTGAGTTCACTCCAGCCATGAGGGTCTGTGCAGACTTCTCTACACCCGATGTAGCTGTGTTTGTCCAAGATTTTCGAAATTTTTCTTTAGTTGTAGCTTGTTGTTTATATTGAGAGAGATCTCTCTTCACAAGAGCCCATTACCGCTCGATAGGTCACAACTCCGGGCAGTTAGGTGGATTCGCCTCTTTCGGTACAACATGGACTCCATTCGCTTTATACCATTCTTAAACATCTTTGACGTAGTGACAAGATGCCAAATCAGGACAGAATAGTGAGGGAGCGTCATTGCTGCTTAGGAATGGCAACAATCGCTTCTTTAGGCATACTTCACGGTATATTTCCTTGTTTACCGTTCTGGTAGTGATAAAGCTTTGGCTTGCTCTACCACAGCTGCAAATTTCCTGCCAAACCAAATATATTTTGGGAAATTTGGCCTTTTTCTTCGTCCTGAAATGCTCCTCTATGCCGTTCCGTTGCATGGCAGTATAATAAGACATTCCGGAAAGCTGCTAAAAGCTTTCCAGCAGAAAGTGGGGGAAATTTTAATTTTTCTAGCCATAGTATGTACCGAAAGATCTGGTCTCTTCGGCAATATTTGCTTCACCTTCGTGTCCTTCTGGTGGTTCTGAGATCAATTTTTGTTCCGCTCCCAGCCTTCCTGGCTGTTGTCAAAGGTGTATCAAAAGATTTAAGAACGTTATAGACAGTGCTTGCATGTAAACCATGCTTTTTTGCAAGTTTTCTTACTGATTTTCATTGCGACCGCACACATTTGCTTTTCGCACTTGCTCTTCTTTCGACGCCATCTTCGAGCCAAAAGCTTGTAGTTGAGTTTTACACCAACCTAACATAACCTCGCAAAATGAATCGGATGAATTTCTTTTGACAGGAGTCCGTGGTTTGTTTATTTCATCTGTTTGAATTCGAAAACAAACACGAATACCTGTCAAAACTGAATTCCATTCATCAGGATGAACCACACGTTTACTAGTGACGTCATATTGCAAAATTCTGTATCACCACAAATTAATTTTACACAATGAACAGACATACGTTCATCAGTCTATGAAATATTTCACGCCTTGATGAAGTAGTTCTAGATATATACGTATTTAGGGGTGTCCAGATTTTGTCGCGAACAAGCCTTATTGCGTGTTTCAAGAAAGTAACAATGTGTAAACTAATTTGTTGTAACGTTGTATCGTTCCGCATGCGAATCTTTATAGTATGAACATGAACAATAAAGATGATGTTTTTCTTTTAAGATTGATAGTTTTACAATTCAGTCAATTTAAAAAAAAAGATGATAGAGCATACTTGTCAACATTTCCTTTGATTGTTTCAATATGCCACTTTTTAATTGATCACATCAGTGTTCAGCCCTGCACGGAAAACCAATTGCACAGACCCCCGCATTAGTTTTGCAACTGTTGCATAGCCTTTGGCGTGGTGGGTGGCGGGTAAATTTTCCTTCCTAGCAGGCAACATTTTCATCATCCAGCTTGCGCCTGAATTAAATCTAGCGAATAAATCTTTCCATCTTGCCAACCATATAGCCAGAAGCTCAAACTTTGTCGACGATATGCGTTGAGTTAGCACATGCTACATGGAGTGCCGTTTTCGTAGCCGTTGGTGAGGTACGCGATTAATGTTTGTACATAATTTCAGCATCACTACAGTGTGTGAGTTTCTGCTAACTAACCTTAGATGGTTGATTGCAAATTAGGCCAACCAAGGCGTGCTTTACGTAAGTTTGGTAAAATTTAATCAAACTGACACCATGATGAATAAGATGAACATCATCGTGTCCTTCGATTTAAGCTCCGTTGAAAAGTAACGTTGTAGTACATCATAATTCAATCACTAAACAGATAATTCTACAAGAAACTACTGGGTTTGGGGAAACAGAGGGGTATACAACTTTGGCGATAACACCACTTTTGTATTTCACTTCTTCCATTCAATTGAAGAACATGTTCAACAAGAAGTAGGGTAGGTATTCCCGTAATTGTGATATCAATTTAGGTCAAAGTATGACCATTATTTATTTGAAAGCAAAATATGCATTTGACAATATCGACTAGCAGATCGATTCTGTTTTGCTGATTAATTGTCTTATCCACTCCTCGTTCAGCCACCCTGCTGTCAGTGAATCCAATTGGCAACACGAAAATTTACTTTCTCTGGCTTGCCATATCCCTTGAGGACAATTTGAATCCTCGAACACTGATGATGCTGTGGTTTGTTGGGCTATTTTGGAAGAAAAAGAACTGTAAGAGCATCTTCCCTGGCGCATTCCACGAACGACAGCAGATAGCAACCAACTTTCGAATAAAGTGTTTGGAGAAAAAGCGACCTTCGAGACCTTTTGAAAGTATTTCTCAATTGCTTGTTCCTTTGCAAAAAAAAAAGGAAGTGTAACCATCATTCGGCAGGAGAAAATAAATGTTCGTGCCTGTAAACAGTTTTTCGCCACTTTTCCTTGGCTCTTTTCGCCTTTTCGCGTGTCCTACCAAGCCAGTAAAGCTTTGGAATCATTCTGCCATACAAGAGAGATAGAGAACAGCGAAGGTGGGAGTCGTCTTCTCATGTGGCCATCCTATTTATGTAATTCCTAAATTTATTACGTCTGGCTTGCCTCTTTTGATACATAAAACATAAACAACTGTGCTATCATCTGAGCAACGCGATTCAGGCATTTCTTTGGAGAGAGAGTTATCATGAGTATTCTTATACCGTCTACCGCTAGTTAGCGCGAAGGAGTGAAGGGGAACGTGCTCTAACGAGACGCCTTGGGAATAATTATCGCCAACAACACGCATCTTAGCGGTCCAAAGTGTAGTTGAACCACGCTGAACTATCGGCAATGATGTACCGAAAGATCTTGACCCCGAGGGAATGCGAATCAGTCAACATGCGGCATGATGCCTTCAGGCATCATTAGCATTTGTTTAGTTAGATGCCATGGGATGTATCCTAGTATTTGTTCTTCCGTTTCACCTTTCTAGGCGATAAGGTTATATCGCTTGGAAATCGAATCTCCAATTGAGACAAGGGAAGCTTTGTTAGAATGAGACCGGTGCGCCGATTGTTTATTTTTTTTTTCGAGATGGCATCACGTCGCACACGCATACTAGTCCAGAATCCAAATTAAGGTGGAAAGATACATTTTCAGCCTATATATGAAATTAAAGAGCAACGTTGTTACTAATAGGGAGTTAGGACGTTCTTTTTTTTTGGATTTTATGAAAATTAGAGTTGTGTTAGCTCATTTTCAAGGTCGGCAGAAAATAATGCGAAAATGTTAAAACGTGCGTATTGGGTTAATTCGTGTAGCTAGTGACTAATTTCTGACGAAAGTGTATTTGTTTATGTTTACTTTCAAGTGCTCCATCCAAACATTCTATTTGTTTTATTGCAAATTCGTCAAAATGTTCGCGAAAGAGATTGCCAAGGTGGTAGGGTGCCATTTGGCAACAGTTTACCGCATAAAAAAGTTTCTGCAGGATGGTCCTAAGCAGTCCTAAGTCCCGGAAGCCGGGAAGCGAACGTCCGCGCTTTGCACGCACGCCGAACGTGATCAAATCGGTCCGTGCTAAAATTACTCGCAACCCTAGCTAATATTTCGAAAAAAAAATCCATGCGGAGAATCATCAAAGAAAACCTGCATACATCTTCCAGGGCCAGAGTGAAACGCCACTTGATTACGGACCGGGTCAAGGAACTACGAGTGAGTCGTTCCAAGAGATTGCTTTCCTTGGTGAAGAAGGAAAAAATGATAATCCTGTTCTCCGACGAAAAGATTTTCAGCATCGATGCTGTGGCCAACAGCCGCACGGACTGGTTCATTTCACCGCAAAAAATCGAGAACGTTCCAGTAAAACTGCAATTCAAATTTCAAACCAAACATCCAGCTGGTGTCATGATGTTTGGCTTGGTGGCGTCCAACGGTTTGAAAATGCCGCCTGTTTTCATTGATGCTGGAGTTGAAATCAATACCGAAGTGTATATCGGTATTTTAAAGGACCAAGTGCATCCCTGGGTGAAGGTCAACTTCCCCGAGGACCAAAACGTTGTCCTACAGCAGGATGGAGCGCCGTGTCACACGTCCAATCGAACTCAACAATGGTTGAACGATAACATGAAGTTTTGGCCGAAGGATTTGTGGCCCCCTAGCAGTCCAGATCTTAATCCGTTGGATTGTTTGATTTGGGCATATGTTGAAGCACGAGCCTGCAAAACATCACACCCTAGTGTGAAAACCCTGAAGTCAACCATAACACGCATATGGCAGTTAATGTCGGAGGACTACGTCCGAAAGGCATGCTCTGGCTTCCGGCGTCTGCCCGAGGATGTTATTAATAAAAATGGAGGCTACATTGAATAATTTTGTTTAGAAGGACTTTATAAAGATAACTCAAGGGGTCGGTCAATCTGATCAATTTAAAATCTTCAAAAGAAGATTTGGACACTAATAAGTATGATTTTTTCTCTTAAAGCTATGATCCGGAACTGGATAAATGGACGTTGGTTCAACCAATACACTCATAATGCCTGTGGATGTTGCCGTTGCCGTACTCAGGTTACCGAAAGACTAGTGGTGGCTCTGTATCAGAACAGTTATGCTGTGGGTGGATTCGATAGGACACGGCAGTTGAAGAGGATTGAGCAATACGATTCAGAACTACATATGTGGAAATGGAATGCAACAATCGAAATATCCAGAAATACCTTGTCCTGGACGGGTTTGGATGGGAAATGGGAGGATACGATGGATAAACCTTTTTAGTTATCGTTGAGGTTCAGAACACATGGAAGGAAAGCAAAACCCTTAACCTCATGTTTTCAATGACAATGACTGCTTTCAGGAACTGCGTATCAACATCGGCATTGCACCAACAATTGCACGGCGTTGGAATCCACTATAAGCTGAACTACTTATAATAGCGTCGACGAGAAAAGCCACCAAATGGCTCGACTCTACATAGACAATGGTTCGCTAGTGTGAAATGGAATTGGTGTCAGAAATAAGCACAACTTCCAGAATTTATCACATTCCGAACACACCAAGAACATTGGGACGCTAACCCGTTCATCGAGGCGCTGTTTCAGTCTAGCTTCTTTCGGTTTCTTACTCTCCGGTTCATTTGAGTTGAGTCTTGTTATTAGAATTTCAGTAGGAATTTAAAATTTCCAGTTGGTACTCTAGGCAGCCTCCTTAGCTTACTTGAGGATTGCTTAGCAAGAATTTTGATCGACATATGAGGCAACTCTGAACAAGGAACTCGTTTTTCTTGGTGAGTGGTGATAGATTAATCTGTTCAGCTAGATTTCACTGGACCATGACGATCTTCAAACTTCATTGTGATCGGGACTCCTTTTATCGATAGAGCGTGGTTCGTTATGCGTTTTTTATCGCACAGGCCACGAATATTCCCACTCCCGCTCCCGCAACCGTATCGAAAATGTACACATTTCCTGGCTTCTTTACTTTGGGAATGGTTTCTGTTGGCAGTACCATGGTATCGCCCGCCATAAAATCGATCGTCTTAAAATGAGAGAAATATGTTTCAAACTAGAGAAGCGCTTAAATTCTCGCTAATCTTACATTTTCACAGCTTACATCCTGCGTAGGAGAATCGATGAAAAGTTACTTACTTTTTCAGGTGAATCATGTTAACAAACATCCTCCTGGTGACTCCAGTTCCGTCGCAGTATTTAGTATCCGACCGCAATCACCATCGCCTCTTGATTGTACGCGCACTACGAATCGTTTTAAGGCATTTCTGAAGAAGAATAACACTTGTGTTAGGAGCAATGTTTAAAGAATAAATATGATTGCTACCAGCTGAAACGTCTCGTGAGAAACGTAATGTTATGTATGAAAACAAACTAAAAAGGCATGTTTTTATTTCAACACACTGAAAAAAAACAGCCGCCTGTATCAAACTGTCATAAAAGATTTCAAATCTTTATTACGTCATCTGATCTTTTTGAAAGATCGGAATGTAAATTAAATAGATCTGATCAAATAATCAGGAAGTCCAGTCCCTTAACATAACTGCACTCGATAATGTTGATATTATTGCTTGAATTAGATGAAAATGGGATTTGAAAGAAATAAAACAAATTTTCGCATTATTTTCTGCCGCACCCTGTATTATTTAAGTTTTCTTAGAAATGCAACTATTATATATGCAGACATACAGCTAAACATTCATCAAAAAAGTTGTAACATATACAACTTAAGTCTTTAGAAAAATTGAAAGCATGCATCAGATACACAGTAAAAACAAATAAACTTGAGCAGTTTGAAAAATACATCAATGTACTCCCTTGAAGCCAACAAGAATGCCAATATGGAACAGTTGGTTGAACTATTTTTTTCGTTTCAGTGTTTCAGTACTCCCCAGTATAGTTATGCTCATGCCGTCCCCTAGTTGTGCAAAAAAAATTTAAATAAAAACCGCAACATTGATATATTTTTACCATTTAAACGTTTTACATCATATGTAACTTTCATTATTTTTTGCTGTGTGGTTATAAAAAAAGCCAAGTTTCACACCGTTCACTTCATCCGTTAAAACGCTTTCATGCGTAGCCCACTACCAAAATATTGTTTCATCATTTAAAACTCAGTCAATAAATCTAACAAACGGAGATTCTTGTTGCTGGATAAAACCGGATTATAGAAAGTTGCTCGCGAGTAAAAGCACAAAGTATTCCTAGACGGCAATTCAATCAATTTGAATTATATGATTGTTATTATTTCGTTAACTGGTGTAAACACCAGATTTGAAGTTTAGAAACTGCAGTTACTAATAAACGTATTCTTGTGTCTTCCTTGGGTGCATAGAAAAAAATAATTAATTTTAACAAGCGCTTAAAATTTCCCTTCGTTTAATTCCAAGCCAAAGGAGGCGTAAACAACAAAATTGTTTGCAAGCTTTCATACAAAAGCCTAGATTCGCGCGTTATCTGGCTTAAATTTACATTAAATATCCCGTTATTTTTCCAAATCTAGCATTCTCATTATGTGCATTAGATAACGCAGAAAATTCAGTGTTCCTTTTTATCTGTGTGGAGAATGACAGCTTAGCAAAACAGTAGTTCTATTTCATATATTTCAATGGTAGTAGCTTTGTATTTACACGACTGTGTAAATTGATATGAAAAACGAAGTGCACTGTGATTTAGTATTTTTGCAACATGTGCTAATGTAGGACCCAATGAAAAAAGACGTATTTTTCAATGTTAATCAATGCTCCGGTTATGTGCACGAGTTTCAATTTAAAATTACAGAAATTGTATTTGTGAAATTGTATTCATATCGTACGATCCGACGAAAATACACTTATTTTTGAATTTTTATCAATGCTTTAGATATGTGCATAAATTTGTAATTTCAACAAAGCAATTTATAACATTGATATATATTTTCACTATTAGAACGTTTTACATCACATACAATTTTCATTATTTTTTGCTGTGTACAAACAATTCATCTAAAAGCTTATTTCTATTCACCTCTTCTGCTCAGCCACCAGCAATGTATGCCTCCCTAAGCATCCTGTTATACCAAAACTATAAATTTACAATCCTTCGACTCCAGATCACGAAAGAAACTACAGCCGCCTAACATGCTAGAGGGCGAAATGTTACAACTTGGATAAATTGTAAAAGAAATCGATGAATCAACCCTCTAAGATTGATCGCTAATGACGAATTTCACGCCAACTCATCCAGTGGTTGGCAGCTCCCTCTCAGAATCTAATGAACTTTGTGGGTGTGTAGACTATGTATTTTCAAGCAACTTTGCATACCTTGTTTTTTTTTCAAAATTTATCTAGACTACCATTTGAAAAAGGGCTTAAGTTTTTTGATCGATTTTTTTTAATCAACGTAGCTCAAAAAGGAAATGAATTTCAAAAAAGTGATGTCTGAGTGGCTCTTAGAAAATTGTCTTAACTTTTATGAAAAAAGTTGTAAAACTTGTAGAATCGATTCCTACACACTAACAACAAATATTTTAAAATTGAAAGTCCATTTGCAAGAAATGGCTATCTTAGAATTGGACGAAATTATTGTTCAATTAAAGCAATATAATTGTCTGAAAGTGCGCCAAACATTGCAAGATGGGCACTTATAAGGAAAAAAAGTTTTTTTCACACTAAAATTTTTCATGTCAACATAACTCAAAAAGGAAAAGACTTACAATAAAGTGATGCATGAATGGCTTTTAGAAAATTGTCATAACTATTATGAATAAAATTGTAGAAGTTTTTTGGAAATTGTTGGAAGATCAATATTTGTTACAGAATGTGTAAAAGGTATGGGAAAAAATGTGACAGTGGAGGGCTTATAAATTTAAAAGAATTGCGGACATCATATTCGAATCGTCTTTAAATGGGTATGCATCAAGTCTCAACAAATTAAAAAAAAAATTATAAGGCTTGATGCATATCCATTTAAAGACGATTCAAATATGACGTTATATGAATTTTCGAAATACTGTTTATGTCAATGGAAACTCATAGGTTCTTGCTTGGTAGGGGTTTCATTTTATTTATTTTCTATACGTACATCTTCACGTATTAGTTACTAACATACCTTCATTAACCGTTGAATCAGAAAACCTTTTAACTGAAATTTGAATTTTCTGAAATAGGTACAAAGGTATGAACCTGTGTTACAGGTATTGTTTTTACGTGGATTTAGAACTCCTCAAGTTCTTCTGACATTTTTGCATACTGTTCAGCTGATATGAAGCAGAAATTTGGTTTTGTTATACTTATATTTGACTGTTCAACTGCCCAGTCGTATAGTTCTCGAAGAGTTTTGATTGTGTTTCCATAATCTTGAGCAAGGTTTGCTCTCTTTGCTATTTGCTCGTGATCACCACCAATAATCCCAAATTTCCCATGAGACGTTCCAATCCATATATGAATTTGAAATTGCACACGCTGGCAATATTATAATGGGCCGCTATTCCATCTGACATGAAAATAATGTTGAGCGATATATTGAATTTTGTTCAATGAAATCTAGCAATTTTGATATAAACAACTGAACTGCTATTGAGTCATGGGTCAAAATTTCAGATATTATGATAAAGCTTCTGTTTTCCAATTTATTGTCCTTCTTGTGATATACTACAAAGGTTTGGTAATAAACAGGATCAACCACCTGATGTACTAAAGTTCAAAAAAATAATAATTAAAAACTAGCCCTTTCCAAACAGCAGCCTTGATTTTTCAAACATTCAAAGACCCTTAAAAAATCCAAATTGTCATTATAATTAAATTTAATTGGCTGCTGTGTGCTTTTGGGACCAAATTATAAGACGAGTTGACGCGAAGTTGTACTTCGAGGTACTTTTTTGCGAAAATTTAACGCCTCCGGCTTCTTCGTCATTTTTGTTTTGTTTTGAATTAATTGTGAGAATAATCGTTACACTGATGCTGAGGAGTGGGGTAGGATCAACAAACTTGGTATGAATTCACGCAGAAGTGGTGTACCTTCTGATCTTCTGATTAGACCTGTGTGTATCTGTATGTGTGTGTACAAAGATATGACACTTAACATTATAGAAATTGCTCATGACAAGTCGACGGGGAATTCGGCTTATAGCTTTATTACTAAAATAACCAGTTTCAAAAGCGTAAATATAAGTAATAACCAAATCGAATAAAGTTGTCATTATTAAACAAATAAAGGGTGTATTCGATAAAAATGGCACACACATATATACTCATCAAAATTAAACTGATTATCGGATTGTCTTGAAATTTTCAGGGAATGAAGAACTACTAATGAGTTTTGATTTACAAAATTTGTTTTATTCAATTTCGTCTCCCATCGCGAATGCCCGCACCTTCCTTTTCGTGCCACCCATCAAATTTTGTACAACCGATTTTCCAAGTGTTTTTGTTGTTTTTACCCAAATTTTCTTCAATTCTAGCTCTGTTTTTATAGTTTTGGGATGTTTGCGAAGTTCCGTTTTCATAATTGCCCAGAATTTTTCAATTGGACTAAGTTCCGGTGAATTTGGTGGGTTCATATCCCTTGGCACAAAATTGACTCCGTTGGCTCGGTACCACTCCAATACGTTTCGAGCGTAGTGGCAGGATGCTAGATCAGGCCAAAACAGAGTTGATCCTTTGTGCTTCTTAATGAATGGCAAGAGACGCTTCTTAAGGCACTCTTCCGTGTAAATCGCACCGTTTATTGTTCCGGAAGTGATGAAGGGAGCACTTATTTCACCACATCCGCAAATCGCCTGCCAGATTAGAAACTTCTTTGCAAATTTCGATAGTTTCTTCTTTCGAACATCCTCCGGAACATCGAACTTCAACTTGGCAACGAAATATTCTTGCCCAGGAAGTTGACGGAAGTCGGCCTTGACGTATGTTTCGTCATCCATCACGATGCAACCGGATTTGGTGAGCAGCTTCGTGTAAAGTTTCCGGGCGCGGGTTTTCACAGTGATGTTGTAAACATGTAACCCAGCACGCTTCATGGTTTTCTGCACAAAACCGACTGACACCTTAGACTTTTTAGCGACATCTCGAATTGACATGTTTGGACGGTTCTTGAATTGTTGTACGACTTTCCTGGCCATTTTACTGTCCATTGGACCACTTTTACGACCACTCCCTTCCTTCCTTTGGACACTCAGATGCTCCTTGAAGGTTCTTATTACACGAGACACAGTTGTATTTGCAATTCCAATCCTTTTAGCAATCCACCGGTGGGACGCCCCTGGATTTTGATTGTGTGCGCAACAAATTTTCTCACGGACAATTTCTTGTTTCAACGACATGACTGGAACTACTGAATGTATAACTATGAAACTTGGCAGATGTAAATAATACACTATGGATAAGATCTACTCAAATTTCTAGGTTTTTTACTCATACGATTCAAAAACTACAGAAGATTTTCTGTGTGCCATTTTTATCGAATACACCCTCTAGGCTTATGGTTTAGATTCTTTGTCTTGAAAGTATTTATGTTATTTTATCTGTTTTATCAGCGTTCAGAGTTCAATTGTCAGGAGATGCTCAGCACATTTCGTAATTGTCGTGTACGAAAATAATTTACTACATATTTTCACGAAGATAGCGAGTCAAGTTTTCAGTGCTGATGGAAATCTAAAACGATGTCACGGGGAATCTATTTTAAACGAATGTTGATACCTTCAATATATAATATTTTAATGAAGACTTATTACACACAAAAGTAGATTAAAGTGTTCTGATTAGACATTTAATTAATTTTGTACCCTGATTTTAATGTGCCATAGAATGGAACACTCTCGTAACATAAAAATCAAAATTAAATATCTTTAAATCTAAACATCTAAGAAAACTCTTAAAATTTTAAAATTTAAATATTTAAAAATCTACAAATCTAAAAATCAAAAAATCTAAAAATCTGAAAGTTTATAAATTTAAAAATCTGAAAATCTATAAATCTTAAAATCTAAAAATCTGCACATCTTAAAATCTAGGAATCTTAAAATCTAAAAATCTAAATATCTAAAAATCTAATAATCTAAAAATCTAAATATCTAAAAATTTAAAAATCTTAAAATCCAAAAATCTGAAAATCTAAAAATATGACAATCTTAAAATCTAAAAATCTTAAAATCTTAAAATCTGAAAATTTAAATATCTAAAAATCTAAATATCTAAAAATCAGAAATCTAAAAATCTAAACATTAGAAAATCTAAGAATCTAAAAATCTAAAAATCTAAAAATGCTTAAATCTAAACATCCAAAAAATGTAAGAAGCTAAATGTTTCAAAACCTTAAAAAAAACTAAAAAAAAATCCAAATTGCATTAAAATTCATGTATTACAGAGCTTACTTTAAGATCAAAAATTAAATCAATCATAAAAAAGTTAAAATTTAAAGTAGTGAACTAACCGAAATATCCATATTCTTAAAATATTACTTTGATCATGTTTAAAAGAGAATCCACTGTGCACAAATTTACCGGTTAGTTCAGTGGTTAGCCACTAGTGGTGAGACAGTTCTATTCTGAGTTGCTTGGATGCACCGAGTAGCTCGCGAGTAACTCAATACATTTTTAAATTGATTCAATATTTATCGGTTTTTATCAGATGCCAGGGTTTCAAAAGTTTTCCAAATGGTTATTTGGTAAACATTGATTCTAAGAAGCTTGATGGTTTAGTCGGAATAGAACGTGCTGAGCTCGTTTGTCTCTTCTCCTGCTGTGCTGTAATATCAAAAAGCAGGTCAAACTTAATGAAGCGCGTTTATTCAAAGTATGACTTAAATTGAGCCATGGAAATAAAACAAAGGTCAACACTAATCGTCGTAAATACGATATTAAATTATACGAACAGATACGTAGTTTTAGGGAATAAATGTTATTTTCTAAATCAGGCTTAAATAGAAAAAAATAAAACACACTGAAAATGGTGCATATACGAGAGCTCATGTACTAGCGAGCGGTTTGTATGGCAGCTGCTGTGAAAAAAGAGAGAAAACAAGAAAACAATGCTCGCTTGCTGAGTAACGTGAGTTACTCGAGGTACCTCAAAAGCAACTCTGAAATTGCTTGTGTTAAGGCGCTCTCTTGCCTCTTGGTTAACCAAGTTATTTGATTCAGGATTTGTCACGCACAAATAAAAACAATGTTTTCCCAACGAAGGAAATTCTTAGAAAAAATTATCAATTTCATTATAAATAAAGTTTATTTGCCGAACGTTAACGGCTTATCGATTGCAGGATCATTCTCAATATTTTGATCCCTGCCTTTCTGCAAATTAAGAACAGCCTTTTGTTGTGCTAAGATTAGACATACATTGAAAAACACTTTGTCAGGAAGCAGATGATGAGTAAAACCATTTGTGACATATTTTAGTGCACCAATTTTTTTAACACATCGCTGGTTCGATTACCATTGTTGTGGTATCAATATGTACACTCGCGATGGACATTTTCTCTACATTCAAGGCGACATTTTATAATTAATTAATTCAAACTCACTCGTGAAATTGCTGCGAGTCGAAACACGAAAACGTACACTGACAGTTGCTTGAACGAAACGACAAAGCTGATCACGCTCACCCTCTGGATGGCACTGGCACGTCGCATCGAGATGTCATAATTTGTTATAAAATCAGATTTTTAAAGGGTTAATGAACATTACTAAAGGGATACATACACGGTGAAAAATTTCATCGGCGTGCCTCAAATTGCCCGGCGGCGCAGGCAAAAAAAAAATGCAGCAGCGCGCCGGTCGAAAATAGTGGCGGTGGCGGCGCCATAAAATCGTCGGCGGCGCACAGATCTACTTCTGATCGACAACATGATACCCTATAAATCTTCAACATCTTTTGCTCGAGCATTACCCGTGCCCTCGGCATCGTTTTCATTATCGGCATCATCATTATGCTGGTAATATTTGGTTTCCATATTTTTTTGTGAAAATATTATTAATGATCTGGTTAATATTGGCAATCAAAATATTTCACAAATGGTACTACCGTTTACACAATACATATACCGTTTCTATTGAAATAAATAAATAAATAAAAAGTTCCCGCTCATAATGGGTGTTTGTCGTTGTTTGGACATATTCATAATATTAATAAAAATATTAATAAGAAGAAACTGTTAATGTTAATGAAAAGAAACTGAATCGCTTCAATGGTGATGTCACGTAACCAACTATTTCAGCAAAGAAATTAACAGCACCAGGCAGAGAAAAAAAATATAAAAACAGAAATCACTCGATGAGCGCCGAGACGAAACGAGTCAACTCATAGGTCGATGTAGTTCTTGTATCGGTTTGGTAGGAAAGCGGGTCAGAATAGACTTTTTATTGAATGGTTTTTGACAATTCCATTCCATTTCAACTAGCAAGAGCTTTGGCAAAACTCTCTTATTTCGATTAAAATTCATTTTGTTGATAAAAATTACGAAAATCAGGAAAAATCAAGATTTTTTTTCAAAATCTGGAAAAAAATTGAGGATTGTCAGGATTACAAGCAAAATGCTAAAAAGTCTGGAAAATCCTGAAAAATCAGGAACATTGGCATCACTGGCAGCACGGCATCCGAATTTTGGTTTTCGACATTTGTGTCGCTTAACAAATCCTCAAACAAATGTGCAAAAGCACGTTGGCCAATATGTACATAGTGCCAATTAGTGGGTACGTGTGCTCTACTCCAAGCTTTCCTTCTTTCAAACTCACTTTCAGTTTAATTTATCCATTGGACAGTTGGACAGTGTGATATAAAATATTGTGATGCAGCACGGACGTTAGGTTACTAGATGTATGAAAAATACTCTACAACCTATTTAGGATTATATCTGAAGAATCCACATTTGGCCAACAACCACCTGTCTTATTACGACAAATAAATACTACACATTAGGTACTACAATATTGCGCAGTAGAGAGTAAAATTAAAGGTCCGGTTAATTCCCCGGCATATTCTTGGTACTGTGAAAATGACAGTGGCAACGCATTACAACTGAAATAAACAAAACCGATCAATTTGCTCCAAACTCAACACTTCAAACTAAGCCCTATTCGATCTGATCTTATTTTCTTGCTTGTGTGAATGAAACGACAGGCAATCGTCATTATTGTGGTCTCTTTCGATTATGTTTATCATTTGCTGCGATGGTGTCTTGTGAGTTATGAGCCACGAGACACCCCGATGAGGTAAAATGTAGAGTAAAGTTTCTCACCTTATTTGCAAAAATCACTCATATTTCTCTTTCTTGTCATCATCAGGTACTCGCGATTTATGTCGCTCTTACGATCCATTGCCAGAAGCGCAGTGAGAAGCTCTCACAGAGAACTCCGGCGGCTGGCCCTAAAAAGAGAGAAGGAAACGAGAGTGACTCGAGAGAACAAACACCCCCTTGTGTTATGCTACCGACCCCGACTACGCTTCATCATGATCTCGCCGTGGTGGCCGTCGCCGTCACATCGTGGTAGAGGCTATGCTGAGATTTTTTCCTTTCTCGCGGCTCAGTTTCGACGGTGCATCGATAGTGGGAAGTGCTCTCTCCCCGGGAAATCTCGTATCGCGCACGGCAGGTTTCTTCTGGTACCAGGGTGCCATTCGCGTTCGTTCCGATCCGTTTGCTTGAGGAAGCTGTGGAGTGAGGGAAAAGTAAGGGAAGCAAAAAAGGGATAATTTGGCTCGCGACCGACGTGCGTTTTCGAGGAAGGATCACCATTAGGGTGGCTGAGTTTGGGAGTTTTTTTTGTTTGTTCTGTTTTTGTAACCCGTGCTTGGTGCGGTCAGTTAGCTTTGGGGGTTGAGTGTGACCAGTAGCAAATGCATGAAAAAGTGAATCTTGGGACGCATTCGGAGAAACGAGCTTGTGGGTCGAGAAGCGAAAAAGTGATTAGGGGGTGCGAAATGATTATGTGTTTTGCTCCATTCCTCAACGACGCGGAGTGGACTTAATTTGATTTATAAAAGAAAGATTTCGACTATCACATCTATTGGCTGTGGGAGTTGGGGGAGATTGGGATCAGACAAAAAGGCATTCGCAGCAGCAGCAGAGTGAAAGAAGAGGCTGCGCTGGGTGTGGAACCGACGATTTATGTATTTATAGCGTAATTCTCGCTTGTTTTCTTTTCCTGTGACCGATTCGGGCAAATTGTTGTTTAGATTTGTTCTTTTTCCTCCTAACGAGAGGGAAGAAGTGACGTGCCCCTTGTGTATAATTTCATTAAGTGTTTTTTTTTCGTCGTCTCGTTCTGGTTTTATAATTAGAAGTCGTCGAAGACTTCTTTTCCTAGCGTTTTTATTTATTTTTAATTACCCTTATGTAAACAGAGTTGTATTTCTGGATGTTTGACAAACCTGAAAACAAGAGGCGAAGCAGCATGTTGCGCCAGTTCTTAGAGGAAGTGAAGTGTAGTGTGCCATAAAGAATCATAAAAAAGCAAAGCGGAGAAAGTCCTCTCATATCAGAAGAGTTTAACAAACATCGTTACCTCGTGAGCCATAAACATGTTCTTGAGAAAGTAAATTGATTCAGCTTCCGAGAAAAAAAAGCATCAAAAGAAGAATAACAATGAAGCCTTATCTAAAGATCCTGCTTTTGAGTTTGTTTCTGGTGGAAATCTTCGGACATCGCTCATATCTGAGAAGTTTTCAAACTCCAAACGCCATCGATCCATGTTACGACGAAGATCGACCCCGGCGATGTATGCCAGACTTTGTGAACGCCGCATTTGGAGTTCCAATTGAAGCGTCTTCCATATGCGGCAAGGACAAACCTGCTCGTTACTGCGACTACAAAGATCAGCATACGCGGAATGAATCAGTGTGTGATATATGCGACGAATCTGATCCAACCAAGCGATTCTCGGCTCTTGCGCTGACTGACGTTCACAATTCTAACAATGTTACATGTTGGCGTTCAGAACCTCGAGTTGGCTCAGTTGATCCAGGTTCTCAGCCGGATAATGTTACGTTGACGTTATCCCTCGGCAAGAAATTCGAGCTAACCTACGTCAGTCTAATGTTCTGCCCATATGCCATTCGTCCTGATTCTATGGCCATCTTCAAAAGCGCTGATTACGGGAAAACCTGGCAACCATTCCAATTCTACAGTTCTCAGTGTCGAAAACTTTATGGATGTCCAACACGTGGCACGATCCAGAAAACCAATGAACAAGAGCCGCGTTGCATCGACCATAACCGCTATAACGCTAATGGAATTCAAGGTTCTCGCATAGCTTTTAGCACCTTGGAGGGTCGTCCTTCTGCTCAGGATTTCGACTCCTCTCCGGTTCTGCAAGACTGGGTTACTGCTACCGATATCCGCGTGATTTTCCATCGCCTTCAACCGCCAACGACTACAACTGTCCTGAAGACCCAGTCATCCGAGCAGACCAAATACAAAAAGAGTGAATACATTTCCAAAGAGATTTTCACACCACCCTCGGCGGGCATATCAACCTACGCCTTGTCGGATTTTGCCGTCGGTGGACGGTGCAAGTGTAATGGACACGCATCCAAGTGCATCAAAGGAGTGGACGGGAAGTTGGAGTGTGACTGCAAGCATAACACAGCCGGCCGCGATTGTGAGCGCTGCAAGCCGTTCTACTTTGACCGCCCATGGGGCCGTGGAACCGTGCGGGATGCGAATGAATGCAAAGGTGAGTGCAATAGAGCGGTAACGAGAAGTTGTTGATGTTTTATTTTATTCGGGTGCTAGATGATGCTGTTGAGAATCATAGACTCTCAAAGACCGAACCGAGCGGGGACACTTCGTTTTCGGAAAGTAGTTGATTCAATTATTCAAATTGTTGCCATCCGGATGGAATTGATCCAGCCTCTAGGAGGCATTTGAGAGGGAGAAAGTTGTCTAGGTTTTGAGCAGTAAGCATAGATAGTTGAAATGGTTCGTTGATAGATTTAATGTATGCAAAATTTATATTTCGAGCTGGCTATTTAGAAGATTTTTTTGCAGAAAGTATTTGTTTTACATAATTTATTATAAAGACTGTATTCGATGAAATTTGGACACACAAAATAGGTCACCAAAAATTTTCTTTGAGCCCGATTCTTTTCAAACTTTCTGGAAATAAAGTACTACTAAATGGTTAAGTTTTGACATCATTGGTTTATTGAACCTCTTCTCTCAACCCAAATGCCCGCACCTTTGCCTTGACCCCTTTCATCAAATTTTGGGCAATGACCGCTTACTTACTTTTAACCACACTTTCTTTAGTTCAAGTTCATTTTCTATCAGTTTTGGAGTTTTAACGAGCTTTGCCTTCATGATTGCCCAAAATTTTTCAATTGGGCGAAGTTCCGGAGTGTTTGGAGGGTTGACGTCTTTTGGTACAAAAACTACATTATTATCTTTGTACCAGTCTAAGACGGGCTTGGCATAGTGGCAAGATGCAACAGTGCCATCGTGAGATCTCAAGAAGGGCAGAAGTCGTTTTTGGAGGCATTCGTCCTTGTAGATTTGCCGTTGACGGTCCGCAGAGGTATGAAGTTGGAAATTGCCACATCCGTTAATCGTTTGCCAGATAACGAGTATTTTTAGATCGAATTTCAGACAGTTACTTCTTATCGTACTCTCCGGAACGGTCAACATAGTGATGGCGACGTAGTGTTGCTGTCCTGGCATTTTGATTGGTGTCGACTTTAATGTAGGTCTGCATCGTCCATTCACAATGCAGCACGGTTTTAGTGAGCCACTCTCTGTACAGTTTTCTATGCACGAGTTTTAGCCACCGTAGCTCTGTTTATCGACTCTCGGTTCGGTGCCTTCTGGACCTTGTACATCTTGCAATCCAGAACGTTTCATTGTTTTCTGCACAAAACAAGCTGAAACTTTCGCCTCAACACTAACACCATTTGGTCGTAAATGTTGGGATAGACGCTCAAATTGGTATCAATACGCATCCATGGCCTTTGCCATCTACCATTTTCCGCTTGGTTGTCTTACGGTCCTTGAACGTTTTGATCACATGAGATACGGTTGAATGTGCGATTCCTCCTTCCATTTTCACCACTTTTGGCCAAGCTTTCTTAAATTTGCCAACACTCTCCGCTGGTTTTATGTGTTTTCTCAGCTTTGCCTTCGTCAAAGCCCAGATTGTTTTGATAGGGCGAATATCTGGGTAGTTAGGTGGATTCATCTCCTCTGGTACAAATACGACAATATTCCTTTTGTACCACTTAGGAGTGTAGGCTTGTTATGCTGTTTGAACAAACCTAGCAGCTTTTTTGAAGACACTCCTTCACGTAGATTTGACCATTCATTGTGTCTGTCGTAATGAATGGACGAGATATTTATCCTCATCCGCGTATGCCCTGCCACACCTTTGCCTACTTGCTGATTTAATATGGCTTTCACTGATCCTTAAATATCCTTTCCCTTCGGCGAGATATAAAACTGTCATCCCAGTAGAGTTTTACAATCAAGTTTTATGTAGGTTTCATCGTCCATGATTTTTCGGTAAGCAGTTTGTCGTACAGCTTTCGAGCCTTTGGTTTCACAGGTTGATCCTGTTTGGTACTTCATTTTGACTGCTCTTGCTTCCAACGAGTCTGCAGGCCCATTCTCTGCTTGGCACACATCACATTAGTTGCCGAAGTACTTAGCCTTTCCGCCACACCTCGGACTGATGCAGAAGGATGACGCTTGAAGTAGTCCATTACCTTCTGCCAAATATTAGGGTCTGCGGGACCGAGTTTTCTACCCAGTCTCGGGGAACCTACGGAAGAGTACTGTTGTTGATGTATCCGTAATACGGTTTGAACTGTTCCGACGCTCACACCTTCTTCCTTTAGCCGCTTTTCTGATCGAAAAACCACTGATGCACCATCATTGCTGCACAATCCGATTTCTTTTCTTGTAAACAAAACACATAGAACATTTTTTACCCAAAATCGCAATGAACTTAACCCAGAGGAGCCGTTTAACGTTTGCGTTACAAAAATGGACTTTTTTTTCGGATGGTGATAAAAACAAGTTGACAGATAATTGCTTTTCATAAATTTCCAATGGAAGGTAATTATTTACCATGTTTTTTTACATGTTTTGGCGTGTTTTTTAGTTCTTTTTTCTTTTTAAATATCAATTCCTCCTCAGCTTTTGTGCCAAATTGTTGGAGTAGATATTAGGCTTCAGGTTGGACCAGAAATTCTCGATGGGACGCAGCTGGGGGACATTGAGTGGGTTCGTCGATTTGGGTATCACATCGATATTCAGCCGCACCATCTCCTCCAACGATCACTTCGAGTAGTGGGCCGACGCCAGATCCGGCCAGAACACCGCGTCTTCGCCCTTATGGTATTTTTTGATGAACGACGCAACTTCCGGCAGGCATTCCGTACCATAAATTTCCCCGTTCATGGCCAGTCCGGAGTGAAAGAAGAGCGGCTTTGACATCCCCTTCTCGCTGATTGTCAGCCGCAGCAGCACTTTCCTGGGGAACTTGTTGTGTGCAATGAACTTCACCTCGAAGCTCTCTTTCTTCGTGGGCAAGTAAAATACGAAGTGCCCTGTCAGTCGTTGCCATCCAGGGTGAGATAGGTCTCGTCGTTCACCGCCACGTCGCGATTCGCCGGGAAAATCGAGTTGATCCTCTTATTCAGCCGCTGTCGCTGCGTCATTGCTTGCAGCTCCTGAACCGGTGGACGCGACTTCCGCTTCCTGACGTGTATGTTCATGTTCGGCAGGTACTTTTTCCACAATTTAGCCGGTTGAACCGACCTCCCGGCCAAGTGCCCGCAGCAATGTAGACACTTTTCCCACTTGTCGCTCTAGGTCGTCGGCCGACCGCAATCGGGCTTTCTTTCGATGCTCTGATTGTTGTCTACTAGTGCCAAGATGTTGTAGATGCCGGAACGGGCGTATCTGGCATCCACAAAGTGCCGTACGATGTCTGTTTTGGACGCAGCGGAGTGCTGTTTTGTGAACGCGCACAATTCTGAACGAAGTTTCTTTACTGTTTTTATCATCACGGTTAGAGTTTGACTGATAGAGCTGTCAAATTTTGTCTGCTGATTGATGGGTTACTATGATTGATGCTGGATGTGTAGTTTTGTCAGAAGGTAAACCCATGAAAAATGTTAGAGCACTTTCAATGTTATGTTATTAAATCGTTGACACCCTTTATAGATCAAAACCCTATGATGATGTCATATTGAGTGAAACAATCGTTTTTTGTTATGATATCACAAACTATTTTGCTGCTGTGATGGAAAGACGCGACATAATGAATAAAGCGAGTTTAGAACCTGAACAAAATACTTGGAGCTGAAAATATCCTTTTATTTGTTTAAGTTATCGGCTTAACAAGTCAACAAGCTATGAGGTCAAATCAACGTTAAGAATTTAAAACTTTGTAAACGGAAAGTAGGTGCTTAATGAGGATGACGTCACAACTATCGATTCAAATTCAATATTTGCAGTCATTTGCAAAATGAAATTATAAATCACTGTCATGATGAGCTTTAAATCTATAAATGGATTTGATCTATGCATGAGAACAGATATGAATATTTTATTAGAGCAATTTCAAGCAACACTCCCAATGAGCATTAGCATATGCAGTAAATCATTCATAGTAAATCATATTAGCATTATATCAGCATCTTGAATCCTATCTATTGTTAAGTAGGATTTTAAATGCTTGTAGCCTGTAATAAGCATTTCGAATGCAAAATAGCATTGATGAAGCATTATAATAGCATTGTAGTAAACCAGCCGTATATTGTGCTAATACTGGCGTTTATGTTGCATTTAAGGTGACTTAATTGCATGATAGGCTGCTGTTAAGACGCCTTGGAACTGCTTATCGGTTACCTGGACCAGCAATCAAAAATGGTTGCAGCAACTTAGTTGTGACATAAATACGACAAACTTCACTGGCTTCACTTCATAAATACGAGTAAACTTCACTGGCTCGAACCATAATGTTTGGCTACCGGACCCTAACCAACACCGATTGGGGGGTTATTAATTGCACTGCCAGTGGGGTTGGATACTGTAGGCATTTTACCGATAGCAGACTGTATTTTGGTTGGGTTTGGGGTTTCTTTTAGGAGTCTATCCAATCTTTTCCTTTTCCACACACCACATCACACATGTGTCCATCTATCACTCAACATTCTTACGCTACACACATAGTCCAACATACGTTTATTTACAATATTTACAGAACGTTATTATTTTACTGTACAACACTTAACACAGAACATTCCGTTTCCATGGTGGCTCTGCTCCCATCCATCCTTCCCGAGAGTCAGAGCCAACACGACTACTGCACACCAGATCTTCCACTATCTAGCAGCCAGCCAGATGATTCCAAGCGGTGACGTCACCGATAACGATCACCCATGATCGCTGTCGCTATCGGTCGAAGTGGTAGGGAGAATACCGTCTCGATTCGTTGGCACGATCGTTGGAGAGAACCTTTCATTCGGCAGTGACAAGCGAGGGTAGGGTGATGTTACTCTAGATTCTGTTGGTAATTGTATATTCAAGCTTACATTAAAAAAGAGACAATTTTCGGATAAATAAGATAAACCATCGATAAAAGATACAGAAACAAAACAAGTTTTCATTGAATTCTGTGCTAATTCATGGTTTTACACAAATGACTCTACTCCCTGTCGGGTGGTCTTACGGCAGTTAGTCGGAACTTGAGCCATAGCCGTAAAAAAAAATTAGCATATTCTTCAACTCTCTAATCGTCTTACTTATCAGTTACTTTTCGGCTTACACTCAAGGCCATATCCGTCCCCAATACGACACCGTCCTTCGGGTGGCGTTTTTTTAAATGATGGACGCACCTTCCGGCAAGCACTTCGTGCGGTACCCGTTAACCGCAAGTCCCGAAAAAAAGAAGAGCGGCTTTGATCTGCCCTTCTCACTGATTGCCAGCCAGAAGAGGACCTTCTTTGGGAGCTTCATGTGCGATCACGTTCACGAGGACGTTAAATAGACGGTCCCCTGCCAGTAATTGCCAGTATGGGATGAATGACCAAAAGTTTAAAGTACCAAAAAAAAAGCAATTGCCAGTTATTTCGTCACCCATGATCACAACCACGTGGCGCATCGCAAGCCACCCAAAAACGAGCACCTTCAGGCGCTGTTTTTGGGTGACCGCTTGCGCTTCCCACACGGCCGGCCTCGACGGTACTTTTTGACCGTCTGGCCGGTCGCAATGACCTAACCTCTGGCACTGACACAAGGCACGGACCCAGCAAATTTGATACAAACGAGTTGAGGTGACTGCAATGTGATTAAAATAAGTTGCAACCAAGTTTCTGCAACCATTTTCAACAGTTGTGTGCTGCTTGGGGATGGTTTTCGCTATTTGCGTTTCGTTTTCCGCTTCATCGGCTTGCTCTTTTCTTTCCCCAGAAGCCAAATGATCTTGTTGGGTTGAGAAAACGTGACGATCCATACAAAACAAATTGAAGATTCATTTAAAAAGCGTGTCGGGGGAAGGGGTTCTAAAAAGTCAATTTTTGCGTGACGTAATTAATGGACGTTCCCAAAATATATTTGACAAGGCTTCCATCAGACTTCGTACTGCTGTTGGATCCACCTAATAAGATGCTTAACGGCTATATGCTCTGAAGAGTTTCTCATTTCCAATTTATTTGTTGTGGTTTTAAATCTTGTAAACAACGTGGTTTTCAACGCCATCAAATCCGGTAAATTTGATTTTTGTTAGTGTTTAAGACTAGCCCATTGCTTGCGGTATACACGGTGATCAATAAATTCGGATACACTTTAAAAGTGCATTGAAATAACTCAGACGCTATATTTTGAGTTTCTTGATATTTTTTATGGAAAGTACTTTTTATGAAGATTAACTACGGCAAATCTTTCGGAATAGCCATAGCCTCATTTAACTTGTTTTACCATTCTCAAACTTTATTCGAAACGGTCACAGTGCCACTTGTAGTACGGATTCCATAGGAATATACTCCCAAATGTTTTGGATAAGTACCTTGAACTGGTCCAAATTCGAGATTTTGTAGTCTTTCAGTTTGCATAGCATGTTGGACCAAACGCAAAAAATCAATGGATTCAGATCCGGAGAGCTGGGAGGCCATTCATTCTTTGAAAATCCGTAAAATTATCCCTATGCTAGGCCTGAACAATATACTTCCTGTGAGCTGGCCTTCCATCTTGCTGAAATACTGTAACGCTCTGCGTTTTTTCCCTGTAAATATAGTTTTATTTTGTTAATAGATTTCTGTCGAGAATTTCGATCAATTGATAATTTATGTTATAGTATGATTAACTAGGATAGGAATTGAAATATTTCATCAACGTAAATAAAATCAAATCTTCACTGTTTCGAGGTTATTACTATGCCATAATTAGCGTGTCTAAATTGCAACGTTGCCATAAAAGCTCAATGTTGTATGGGGATGTTTCATGCAACATTGACATTGTCGAAGGTGGTGTAGATTGCCCGGCGCTGTTGCAAAACATTAATTTTTCTGCACCTTCTCGCCAGCTTCGTGACCGTAGTTTACTTGTAGTCAGTCGCCATAGAACTACGTATGGGCAAAATAACCCTTTCGATAGTTGTGTTAGATCGTTTAACAACGTGAATGCTGTTTTTGATTTTAATATGTTTAAGTGTGTGTTCAAGAATAGAATTAGAAACCTAGGTTAAGTACTAGGGTGTTGAGTTTTTTTTAATTCGAGACGAAGAACAATAAATAAATAACACATTCTTCTGGAGACGCCATGAAGTCGCTATTCGAATAGCTCTTAGATAATACCTCTTTAGTATTTAGTAGATCGCCAATTTGAATAGAGGAAGGTGGTTAGAAACCTTCTTGCTTGTACTGTAACTCTGACTCATCCTTATCGCTTTTGAATCGGCTGGTGAATAGAAGTGCGCGAAATACTGTCCATTATTTAGTTAAGCACAGCATAGGTTGCTTTTGATTATTTTAGTTACTTAAAGGTGGTGTGTGTATGTGTGTGTTTTTTTTTGTGTTTGTGTGTGTGTGTGAGAGAGAGAGTTTTATTTTAATCCAAGGTTTTCTAAAACGTTTTTCTTTCTTTTTGGTTCAGTTGATTTAAGTAATTCACTTTATTGAGTTTGGAAATTGTACATAAAAGGTAATTAATTAGATTTAATTTGGGTTTTATAATTTTAAAACTAATGTGATTTCGTGTTGGACCTCCAGCTTTTTTGTACGGGCTGGTACTACATTTTGTCTGATTACAAAGGCCTTTTTTCGCAGGTTGTAAAACGGAGGTGAAGGAAGTCGCTAGTCTTTCTAGCAAATTTCCCGACGGTCGCCAATCATCCGTCGAAGTAGGTTCTTCTCCAATACCTGTGGACCATATTTCCGAGATACCGGATCCTGCGCGTGCGTCGCCAAAAGCGTACGCAGGTCCGGATTCTATCGAATGAGGGATCGGGTTTCATTCCATCTCTGGCGGTCTTGGCGGAAGCAAAGTACACACCTAGATTTTTTACAGAAATCTGTAAAGTTTTACCGATTTCGCAACAGCTGATCGTTCGGTAATCCGAATAAACGGATTTCGGTTAAATTTTTCAGATATCTGTAAAAAATTTACCGGATTTCGGTAAAATTTTACCGAAATCCGTAAAATCGGATTACCGAACGTGCAACTGTTGAGAATTCGGTAAAATTGTACAGGTTTCAGTAAAATAATCTGAGTGTGTACGAGAAGTCGTGCGACGGTATGTTGGCGCTTTATCTCTGCGGAGCGAATCTCCCGGGACAGCACGATTTTGTTCCTTTGCTTTGTGTTAACATGAGACATTTGAAGTATATACATTCGAATCTTATAAATTTTCATTGTAAATTTTACTAGCAACAACATTTTTACTACGTTATTAATAAAACACAGAAAATAATATGTCCCTAACATTGGGTCTACGGCTTTCTTGTTAAATCATTGTTATTTTATCTTTGAAAACAATTAGTTGATAACGTATGCCTATTGTCTGTATGTCAAGGCTGCATAACTTGGTTTATCGGTTCAATTTGGCCGATGTGAGATTATCCAACGATAGTGGATAATCGGTTCAGCTTACCCAGTGAATTCCTGATGTCTAAAATGTTGAGGAAATCGAAAATTACTCGGAAGTGAACAACTATAAATTGATTAATAACATTTTAATTGCTTTGAAATTCATTAGTCATCATGATAGCAACATGATTTTGTTGATTATAGTTGAATAAATGACATATTTAGTACATAGGCCGAATGAAGGAGCTAGACTAACATTACATCCCGTTACCATATATCGAACACTAGGAATCGTTTACTGGTACAGATCAGGCGAACGTGAATGAGAGAAGACGAAGAGATACACATGTCGCCTTTTTGCCAAGTTTTTTTTCTATCTTGATTATCGAGATTTTCAGCATCATGCTGGTTCATCTCCCTCGTAGTCAGTCAAACACCACTTTTGGGCATTTTCGTAACTTGTCCTAGGGTGAGATTCGAACTCGTGACTTAGGCGTGAGAGGTATGGATGATAACCAATACGCTGGGGTCGCCCCTGTTTGTAAGTCTTCCGTATTGTGTACGCATTGCTCTTACCACCACTGCTATTGCCAGAACAGTGCGTAATTTCTATCCTTCTTCAAGAAAGTCCAAAAGCGCTCTAATACAAATATTGTTGTTGACAGTGCCCATATTCACGAAAATTTCACTTTTCAGCCCAGAGGTGCAAATGCTCATCATGATAGCAACCTGTGTTATAAAATATCTTTCGTCAACATTGACTTCTTTTTCTAAACAAACTTTTCCTGAATCACAAAGTCACACAGTCACAACTTTAGACATTTTACTTCCTACTTGTGCAGTTCGCATCAGCCTATGATGAAATCGTGAATCGTGGCAATAGTTTTAAATCTTAGCTAGTCGTTTCATGATTTGAGTAAATTTGCTTTCGTGCAATTTTGGATACTAATACTCATAAAATTTCCAACACGAATTATTCGTAGAGCATAGTAGAATCGACCCTAGCCACATACAGCATATTTCTGCTTGCTAGCTGCTGCGTCGTTGCGACATATCTAAGAGGCCAAGCCGTACGTCAAGCTCAGCGTACCTACACCTTGATGTTCCTGTCAATCACGAATATCAAGAATAAAATTCAAGCACCTGAATTTATTAATTTACCTCCTGATAACGGAACAATGAAGGCTTCCGGAGTTTGACTTCCTAGCAGGTCTTTCCAAAGTTCTCGACCAACAAATTGCAGCAGCTTCTCGAGACTAATTATACTTTTTAATTAAATTTTCTTAAGAATTTGCCCACTCTCAAGGGGTCCGGAGCGGAAGGAAGCGCGCTTCGCTCGAGAGGAAATCTTCTGTGATCGTTTTTTGTTGACGATTCTCCGTATACACAGTTTATATTTACGCCTTGTGCGGTAATCAAGGGTGGAAAAAGGTTCAGCAAAGTTTTCATTTTTTTTCGAGTATAATTTTTATTCCTGCATGACGTCAAAGTACTTTTGCTTTGATTGCAGGTACCTACACCTGAGAAATGAGTGGAACAGTTTTTGAACGTTTCCTTCCATTCTTCCGCTTGAGTTGAGTTATTTCACCGGCAAAAGAGGCTGACGACGCGACTACGGTTAAGGGTCCGTTAAGAAGGAAGTAAACAACTTTTGAAGAGTTTCTCTTTGGCTGATTTCCTATCGTATATTTAATTCCAACATATAGGTATCTGCTAATGTTCATATTGAAACTTTGTTTTAGTTTGAATTTCTTTTGAATACCCGAGAGTTGGATTAGAACGTTTGGAATTAACCTGAGACTGTTTCTAGTTTAAGAGAGGGATTTTGTTGAAGGATTTTCTCCTACATTCATGATAATTAAGTAATATCTCAAACAACTTCACCGAATTAAATAAACTACTTATCAACAAATCAACTACCTAAGAAATAAAAACATAAGACAGGGAAAATGTTGGCTATTCTGGGTTAATGATTTTCAAACCATTAATTATATTTAATCTACCAACGATTACCTATACATACGCATATATGTATTTGGCATATGGATGTTTGGCCGAATGGACGTTTGGCCGAATGGACGTTTGGCCGAATGAATAGTTGACCGAAAAGATGTTTGGTCGAATGGACGTTTGGCCGAAAGGGCGTTTGGCCGAAAATTGACTATTAGCATATATGTATTGCAGTGAAAAGGCAATAAGAATCTAAATAAGTATTTTCAAACGCATTGGATATGAAAAAGGAAATAAGGAATCCAAAAAACATTTCGAACGCATTAGATAGCATCCCAATATTCTAGATTATTACACTTAGAGTTTATCAATATGTGTGCGCATTTGCAGTAATAGGCATTCTAATTAAGTGTTAACTATATCAATTAACTAAAAACGATTTTTTTATGTTCAATAATGCAAAAAATGGTATTCAGCCAATTGCCTATATTTATACATGGGAAGTTTTTTATAATTTTGAAGAAATATGTCGTTCATGCGAAAGATACCTTCTTGTGATTCTACATATTCCTGTATTCGAAAGCAAAATTCTAAATCAAGCGCTCTCCCGGTTTATTACTCTTTGTGAGATTGACCCTTCTTTCAAACAAAAGCAGTTCTCTTTATGCCAAACGGGGTATCATCTAAAAAAAGGGCTACTGACAAATAAGCACTTTTGGCACAATACCACGCCATCTGGAAATGTGGAAGTGCATTTTGGGTGAAAACATAACAAACAGCTGTCAAAATGATCTTTTTCATCGAGAAACAAAATGAAAACTTTTCGGTTCTCTATGCCTAATGGAAATATTAATTAAAAGCGGTTTGTTGTATGATGAGAGAAAAATCCAAAACTTCACAAAAGGGGCATTATTTCATTTTATTTTTGTTTTGCTGAAAATGTCTTTTATGAGTAGTTTAGGATTTTTTTACCATCATACAAAATACTGCTTTTTATTAGAATTTCAGTTGAATTTTCTAGAAGGATTTTAAAATTTTCGTCCTATACTTTAAGATAGTAGCTGTCAGATTTATCACCACTTGGTGTCTTCTTCTTTTTTCAACCTGGATTCGTTCATATAGAGTCCCTAAAATTCTAGGGACTCTACGTTCATAGTAACACTCACTTTACACGGTGAATCTGAAGTATGCAATTATGACTTCAAAGTAGGCACTTTGCATGAAGACTGGAATTATGCATAAATGCCTGAAAAGGTTTTATGCGAAAAGGTTATACGTCTAAAAGTGAATAAAATTTAGGCATTTTGCAGCATGCGAAAGAGATTAAAACTATGCATTTTTTAAATGTGATTGTGTTTAGGAACTAGTCACTGTATGAAATAAAGATGAATTAGAAACGTAAGCATAAGCATAATAAGCATAATTGCACCAATATCTCAAAACGTCGAATCTGCTTTTTTTTGTAATCAATGACATTCCGTATCGATTTATCTCTAAGCCCCACACATGCATATAAAATACATAATAAGGTAGGAACATATTTCTTCTTGCTGGGATTGATGATAAGCAGGAGAAATTTTTCATTTCCGATTATAGTATCAATAGATATAGATCAATCTAAATGATCTAATAAGTGCCTCGTAGCCTGTCCATGATACTGGATTCCGGTTTGGGTAGCAAGAACCCATTTTTTTATTATTACTTTTTTTCCGGCATTGCCAGTCAACTAGATCAAATAGATATTTCTACTTTAATGGCTATCCTTGTTTTCATGCATTTTTTCTATCACACTGGAATATGAAAAGAACTTGAAAGTATTCATTTTTATGGATAAAAATGAAGGTATGTTTTGACGTATGGAGGATATTAATTGAAATGCATAGAATGTAGTCTTAAATGACAACCTTAGAATTACCATGTTGAAGCTTGGAGCACACTCAAGGCGTTCTCACTCAAAAAAATGGACACGTTACATCCACGTGAAACGCACGTAATTTTCGTCCACTACGAAAACCAGTAATAAACACGCAGAATTCACGTAAAAGCTACGTGATTTCCACTTAAATCCACATTCTACGTGAGAATCATATAATTGTTACGTGATTTTTCACGTACAACTCACTGGCACGTAATGTGCAACTGATTCTACTGAAGAAAATTTGTTTACGTGTTCAGGTGAAAGTTACGTAAAATTTCACGTGGAAATAACGTGACGATTTTTTTGAGTGTGGATGAATCGTTTGATTTTAATAGATAAGGCGCTACACACTCTAACCGGTCGGTACCCATGAATGGGTTAAATATCACCCATTTTGAACTAAAGTCGGTTAGCTCCTTTCATTACTAAAACGATGTTACAGGCCATTGTACGTCAAGTTATGGGGTATTTTTTCCCATTTTTTCAAAATGTTTGTTTTTTGTGAAATGGGAATGAAATAACAATTATCAAAACGTTTAATATTTGAAAAATGAGTATGAAATACCCATTTTAAATAATGTTTGTCATTTGCGAAATGTGTACGAAATACCCATTTTCAGTGATTTATTTTTAGGGGGTGTGAAGTTTTGAAAGGGCGAATCTCTAAGCAGTTTGGTTGATTCATATCCTTTGGTACAAATACGATATTGTTCCTTTTGTTCCACTCTAATGCAAATGGCAGGAAGCAAAATCAGCCCAAAAGCTTGTAGGATTGTAATGCTGTTTCATCAAGGGTACCAACCGTTTATGCAGACACTATTTCATGTAGATTTGATCATTCATTCAATACTTTCTTGCAGAATTTTTCGGTGTAAATGGCTTTCACAGAGGCAGGAACAACCTTTCTCTTCGGCGAGGTATAAAACTGTGGTCTCGGCAGAGTTTTATAATCGAGTTTTATATAGGATTCATCGTCCATAATAACACAGCCTCATTTTGTAGTCAGCAGTTTCTCGTACACTGAGCGAACAAATCCGGAGGAATTCATAGAATTATCGTATGAAAATTTTCCTCACGGAAAAAAAAGTTGCAATAAGGATTCGATCCATGAACCTCTGGGTCCAGGCACGAGTCACAATCCCACGAAAATATACACGCTGGATGATTGATGTCAAGTGAAAGTATATAAGAGGCATGTTTTTCTCCATCAATGCGACAATAATCATTTCATACGATATCGTATGGAATGATTCCTGGACCCTTGCTTTGTGATTCATACTTCCGATCGTATGAAAAGTGCACGGATAATTTCCTGAATGTACAGCTTTCGGGCCCTCGGTTTCACAGATTCAGCCTGTTTGGTGCTTCGTTTTGGCTGCTTCTGCATCCGAAGAGTCTGCAGGTCCATTCTTTCCTTGGCACGCATAACATTAGTCGCCGAAGTACTAAGCTTTATCGCCACATCTCGGACTGATAATGAAGGAGATGAAATAGTCCCTTACCTTTCTGTCGATTGTAGGGTTAGTGGGACCGGGTTTTCTACCTCGTCTCGGGGAATCTACGATAGAGCACTGTTGTTGATACTACCGTAATGCAGTTTGAACTGCTCCGGCACTCACATCTTCTTCTTTAGCCGGTTTTCTGATCAAAAGACCACTGACGGTGCACTGATTGTGCACAATCCGTTTTCTTTGCTCGGGAGAAAGACCATGCATTTTCAAACATTTGGAAAAAAGTGACAGCATCAGTTAAATTTGGATGTTAACAACAGAACGCAGCCAAAATTTGTTTGAATACTGTTTGAATACTGTACTGTACATTTTGAATTAACGGTTGATCATTGGTGTATTTATATATCTTGGAACAGTCTTTTTCACCCGAGCAGGAACGAATAACTCTATAACTGGTATTTAACAGCGCTTCAAAAGAGGTAAAATACCTGAGAATTATATCATTATATTATTCCCACAATGTTATGCGAATACCAAATTGAGGTAAGATAATACCAAAACATTACCTCTAAGGTATTCCAAATAACAAGTTTTGTTATTGGAGTGAAAATGTGCATGCAATTCTTAGGTATTTCACCTCTAATGCTGTGCTCTTAAATAGCAAAGCCAGTTATCAAGATCAAAATGTGTCATTTTTTCCTGCTCGGGTAGAAAAATACAATGTTTTCCGAGCAAGAACGAATTACTTGATAACTGGCTTTGGTATTTAAGAGCTCAGATTAAGAGGTAAAATACCTGAGAATAGTACTATAAAAGTGTTCCCTTAATGATATGCGAATACCAAATTGAGGTAAGAGAATACCAAAATAGTACCTCTCAGATATTCCCAGGTATCCAAAATAACAAGTTTTGTTATTCGAGAGATATTTTGCTTGCAATTCTTAGGTATTTTGCTCAGGTATTTTACCTCGTAATATGAGCTCTTTAAACCAAGGCCAGTTATCAAGTTCAAACTTAGGTATTCATATGTTGTTGTCTCCTGCTCGGGTTTTGTTACTGACATTCAGTAATCTTAATCGCTTTATTCAGCCTGTAGTGACTCCCTCATAGATTTAACCAAACGATGAACAGTTTGCCTAGAAATACAGCATTTGAATGGAACGGCATACTTTGAACTTCCTTTGGATGGAATTTCAGCTTGGAAAACAACCCTCAATGAAAGCCCCGCATTTTAAAATCCGACCCTGCAATCCTCTATAGGTTTTCACATGTTATATGATTATACTGGAAAACTATATATAACATCAGTTCAATTGTGCTTCTTGAATTAATTTATTCAAACGATGCGTCTTACAACTAACCTGCACATTTAGTTTTTTTTCGCCGAGAATCCAACAACCGATCGTTTCGGCATTATAATTTACTGAGATTCAGTGAACAAATTACCGAGATTCGGCTGACAAATTAAAATTTTACTGGTACTCAGCTAACAAACAAATATTAAACAGGGATATCAGCAAAAGTAACGACCGAGTTGATTGGCTGTTGGACATTTTCCCGATGTAAATTGGGTATGCATCAAACTACCGGAAACTCTGCTTTAAACTTATCAATTTACTGATGAAATTGAAGTATTTTATACTATTTTATTCAATTATTTACGTACCTCTCAGTTTTTGGAAGCTTCGCTCTCCAAGTTAGCCTTCAGTTCTTTCGTATTCTACGCGTCTTCGAGAAGTTTTTTTTTATTTATTTTCCGAACAGCGCATTTTCACCTAGTCAAAGCAAGCCAGGAGAATGCTAAGTTATTTTTTTCCCATTATAGGGTAGAAAAATACTCATCTTTTGGCCTCTCTTTGGAAGTAAAAAAAGAGTTGTTAGTATGCATAACTTCGATCTTAAAACTAACCATTTTATGACAGCTTCATATACTTTCAAAAAATGGGTATATTTTTGCCCATTTATTGGTACTGGCCGGTTACAGTGCAGAGTAAATGAATGTTCATGCTCGTTCTAGACAAAATCGTCAAAAGGTCTAAAGTTACAATTGTAAACAATCACTTAAAACGTAAATTTCCTGGAAATGCCAGGTTGGTAACATCTACATCCACTACCGACGGGAAGAAAGTAATTTAAGAAAAGTAATCATTGTTTACAATTGACTATTTTGTCTAGCGTTGTAGTTAAGGAGTGTATCGAAAAGTAGTTATAAACATTCGATGCGTTATTACGCATAAACTACTGTATATATTTTTAGCGTGTAAGCGCCATTTGCTTTGTTTACATGTCAAAAATGATTATTCGGTTCATTCATTTCCGTTGATAAAGTTGTATTCAAAATGTCGCGAATTGAATTTGAGACTATAAAGAAAATTCTGCACACTTGGTGCACCGAAAAGGGTGTTACTTACAACCAGATTGCGAAAAGAGTAAATGTTCACCCGGCAAGTGTAAAACGCATCATCGAAAAGTTTGGTAAGGAGTGCTCCCTCAAGGATTTACCAAGAAGTGGCCGGAAACCCGGCTCCAGCAACCCCGATTTGGACCAAAAAGTTGTGGATTATATTCAACGGAACAAATCTGCCTCTACTCGCGATCTAGCCATGAAGTTCAGGACCAGCATCGGAATGATTCAACGAATCAAGCGCAGGAATGACATGAAGACGTACAAAAAGCAGAAAGTGCCCAAACAAACTCCGCAACAAAAGTCTCGTGCCAAAACCAGGGCTCGAAAGCTGTACAGCTGCATTTTGGACAATGTCGACCAGTGCATTTTGATGGATGACGAAACATACGTTAAAGAAGATTCAAGAACGCTACCGGGGCCGCAGTTTTATACTAAATCTGTTGGGGAACGTGTGCCAACCGCAGATACGACTGTTGCGATGGAGAAATTCGGTCAGAAGGTGCTCATTTGGCAAGCTATTTGCACATGTGGCTTGCGTTCTTCAATTTTCTATACAAAAGGAACTATAAATGCTGAGATTTATCAAAAGGAATGTTTGAAGAACAGGTTGCTACCATTGTATAGAAAGCACCAGTCCCCTCCTCTCTTCTGGCCAGATTTGGCATCGGCACATTACGCCAAATCCACTCTACAGTGGCTGACGGAGAATAACATCAAGTTCGTAGAAAAAGACATCAACCCACCAAACTGTCCCCAGTTGCGACTGATCGAACGCTATTGGGCAATAGTCAAGCGTATATTTAAGAAGGATGGTACAGTGTCCCAAAACATGACCGATTTTAAGAAAAATTGGGCAGCGGCATCCAGGAAGTGCACAAAGGTCACTGTGCAGAATTTGATGGCAGGTGTCAAATCAAAGGTACGGGCATTCTACAGAAATGAACATGATGACTAGTTTTTCCGTTTGGATCTTTTGTAAACATGTTAAGCTATAATAAACTGAAATAGTATGTTAATTTTAACCATGTTTTCATGCCTATTTTATTATTTGGAAGTTTATAACTACTTTTCGATACACTCCTTACTTATAACTGAGTAGAAAGCTCAGATGCGTTAAAAGTGGAACTACCCTATTTAGAGTAATTAAAGTGTTACTCATTTTTGATTGACTAGGTCACCTGTCAAAATTTGAGTGAACATTACTCAGTCACACTTGTTTGTATTTTCTCAAAACTTAATAAAAACGACTCAGTTTTGTTAAAGGTGGACCTACCCTAATAAGGGTAGCTATAGAGATTCTCTCTTTGGATTAGCTAGGTCACTTGTCAAAATTTAAGTTAACATTACTAAGTATCTAATTTAAGCTGACTATACAATCTTAGCAAAAGCTACTCATTTCCATTTATACACGTTTAGTTCTATAATTGAAAAAAAAAGTTTCAATTCGTTAAAAGGATGCAACCAGTTTGTACACCGCAGCATTAGAACTGTGGTTCATTGATTTGTGTGAAACACAATAAACAAAATCCATTACAATGCAAAGATGAGTTATTGGCACAACAATTCAAAAAACTTTGAATATTTTGAAAAAAAGCATACCCATTGCTTGAATTGAATTCGACAAATCGACGTAAAATATTTTATTGATTACAACATACAGTCGTCCCATCTTGAAAACTTTTGATCGACTGGACTGAACCACGATTTTTGCTCTGATCAGCTTTATTATAATTACTCTATTTTTATAAGTACAGCACTTTCACAATCAGAGTAGCATTTATTTCAAGTTACTCAGTTTTTTACATTTGGCATGGAAATATTTCCTGTATTTACTATACTGAGTGAATGTGATTCTATTTAGAGTAGATCTGAACGAGCGCGTAAACAAATAAAAACGTCACATGTATGCACTATCGACACTGTATATAGACCGGACAACAATTGAGGAATCCAACTTGAAAAAGGAAAAAGACACCGAGTGGTGATAAATCTGACAGTTCCCATGTTAAGGTATAGGACGAAACTTTTAAAATGCTCTTAGAAAATTCAAATGATATTCTAATTTAAAGCGGTTTGTTGTATGATGTAAGAAAAATCCAGAACTGCACAATAGGGGCATTATTTTAATTATATTTTAATTGTGCTGAAAATGTCTATATTTAGAAGTTTTGGATTTTTCTCACATCATACAATAAACCGCTTGTAATTAGCATTTCATTTGAATTTTCTAGAGGCATTTTAAAAGTTTCGCCCTATACCTTAAGGGAACTTCCATTAATTACGTCACGCCAAAAATGACTTTTTAACCCTCCCCCCCCCATTGTCACGTTTTTTGTATGGACCTTCAAATTTTTTTGTATGGATCGTCACGTTTTTCCAACCCCCCCCTCCCCCTTACTGCGTGACATAATTAATGGACCTTCCCTAACGTGGGAGGTGTCAGATTTATCATCACTCGGTGTCTTCTTCTTTTTTCAAGTTTGATTCCTCAATTGTCTTATGCAGCCCAACAAGCTGTCAAAAAATGCAGAACTGTCAACTTTTGACTCACTTTAAAGGAGCAAGTATTGTGATTAAGTATTGTTTTGACAAAAGCCAATTATGAATAAATAAGTGATTTTCTACTTCCATATTCAGTAAATGTAAGTAATTAAATTGAAACTGGATATATTTATTATACTTAGTAATAGAGAAAACAAATTAAAGTATTTATACTGCACAGCCAATGGCTTCTAAAATCTGAAAATCTGCCGAAAGGCCGTAGAATGCAAGCCATTTCTGCCTTATATGCACAGAAAAAAATAATTAATTTTAACAAGCGCGTAAAATTTCCTCTCGTTTAATTTCAACCTAAAGGAGGCGTAAACAGCGAAGTTGTATGCAATCATCCATACAACATACAAAAATGTTTGTAATATGTCATACAAAAGGCTAGATACAGGCGTTACCTGACCTCAATTTACATGAAATATCCCATTAATTTCTGCCAAATCTAGCATTCCATTTATGTGCATTAGAAAACGCATAAAATTCAATGTTTCTTTTTATCTGTGTTATCTTTCTTTGGAAACCGGAAGAAACCCACAGACATCACTTCACATCGTGAGTTATTGCCACAATTTCACTCCAAACAATTAATTTTTTACACGGCACTTTTCACTATGCTATTTAATGAATATCTTCAAACGGAGTCAGCACAAACTTCCAACATCGAAACCGAATCTCTTTTTTAGCCTACACAGAAAAAAATAATTTATTTTAACAAGCGCGTAAAATTTCCCCTCGTTTAATTCCAAGCCAAGGAAGGCGTAAACAACGCAATTGGTTGAAGTCTTTGATGAGCCATACAACACTGTTTGCCATCTGTCATACAACAGGCTTCATACAGGTGTTATCTGGCTTAAATTTACATGAAATATCCCATTATTTTCTGCCAAATCTAGCATTCCCTTTATGTGCATTACATAACGCAGAAAATTCAATGTTTCTTTTTATCTGTGTATTTTTACTTCAAGTTAGTACAAATCCAAGTGGTGCCAGATCAATTGCTCAAATTTATGACCTTTTTCAGGGGTGGCAGATTGAATGATTTTGCGTTGTTCGGTATATATACAATGTATATATGTAGTTTGCCCGACGGTGCGGAAATACTCATAAAAGGTTGAATTCTGCTTAGCATGCATAGAAAAGAAAAAAACGTTAAGAAGAAAACCAGGAATAACGTTTGTTATCATTTTAATACAGAGGACCCTTATATTGGTTTTTGAGCTAATACGTATTTGAATACATTTCACGCATTCATTTGCACCCGGATACGAGCCACTAATTGGCCATGGCAGTGCAAATAATTAGTCAATGTAAACGGGAAGGAAGCGCTCTACAAGCACAGTATATTTACGACTGCGCTGGAGATAATTAAATCGATAGACCCGATAAATATAAACTCATAGTATACTCATAGTTTCCAACCGATTTGCACTAATTTCAACTCACGTCACCCAATTTCAACAGCCATAAAAGCCGTCTCGTTTCCTGTGCCGTCCCACTGAAGCGCCCCGTTTCGTTACCGTTGCCAGAGCCTTGGATTTCGATTGTAGGTTCTCCTCACACACATGATATCATCGCACCAGTTCTGTATGAAATGGAATCATTGACAAACATTTTTCCCCATTTGATACAAATAACGAAGCCTAACGGGGCAGCAGTGCGGCATGGTCATTAATCTTGGTTTTATTGACACAAATGAACAACATTCGTGGGGCGGGATCGATTTAATGATTCAGTATGGCAATGTTGAAGAAGGAGAAGATACATACCCAAATAGAAAGTTTGATAAGAATCAGTTCTTAGTTTTCTAAGTCAGTGATATCATTGCACCGTCGATGTGTTTGACGAATGTCACTGGATGCATGTAAGTATGGGTAATCCATCAACTTTTGGCAGATTATTACGCATGAATCATTATTTCAGCGTAAAGAGTGGGCATAGAGAAGTATGATTAGACATGCTTGTCAAGGTTGGAGTGAATTTCAAACGATAATTTGGTATACAAAATTATGAGTACACAGAAAGCCGCGAATCATGTTATTTTTTCGGGTTGGTATGCTACTGATAATGCTTCTTAGAACATGGGGTTAGCTGGTATAAGAATCTAGCTGCATGGCTATTTCAGAAACAACCTAAACTTATGAAAGTTATACATTCTGGTGGCAGTACCTTGATAGGGTATTAGACACGAACACCTAGCAAGTTTTAATTTCAGTAAATTGTATTATTCTACACAGTCAAACCTAAGTGAATTCATTTTGCTTTCCATCGTGAATTCATAATTGCTTATCCTTTGACAGATACGTGTATTTCGTCTACTATTTGCAGACTTTCTCAGTGCGTCGTACTCAGACATCACCAAAGAAGACATCACCAAGTATATTAATATCTAGATAGATAACGAGCCCACCTACTTGTTACAAAAAAGTTGGAACAACTGTTCTAGGAGAAATACAAGTAATCAATAATAGTTTATTTTTCTTTACTTCATACTTGTCCTCATGCAACAAAATATACTGGGGCAAGCATGGAATTTGATGTGTTTTTTATATAGGGGAACGTCCATTAATTACTTCACGCAAAAATTGACTTTTTATAAACCCCCCTCCCCCCCATGTCACGTTTTTTGTATGGACCTCCACATTTTTTTTGTATGGATCGTCACGTTTTCCCAAACCCCCCCTCCCCCCTTACTGCGTGACATAATTAATGGACCTTCCCTAGGCAATGGAACCACAACCTTGTGCGAAAAATCCACCGTAATGCCATAACAGACGTTCAAAAACAGCTGGGTTTGTGTAATTTGTCTTCATAGTATATCAAACTATTTATAAAATTTTCTCCTGTGTATGTTTATATGTATGTATGGGGTAGTGGTTAAAAAAATAATATCGAATAAATCACTTACAGCAATAATGAATTTTGTTTAGTAAAGGTGGATTTGTATCATCAGTCAAATTATATATAAAATATAAGAGTTCTAAGCCGCTCAAAGTGTGTCATGTTTTGCAAAACATTTAGAACTCAGTCATAAAACTTATTATTGTCAAGCTGATTTCGACGATGAAGATGTTTTGTGTGTTACTTAAGAAGATCTGCTGCCTAGCCACGGCCGGCCATGAAGGGCGCTTCCGCATTAGCCGGCAGCCCAGTGGGTCTGTGTTTAATCTCAGCCGAGGTTGGTGAGATTTTTCTGAGGCAGAAAAATAGGATTTGGTACCGGTTCATGTGTTGATGAGTTTGATGCGGTGGTTTCCTGCAAAAAGACATTTCTGGAAATGGTCGAGTTTGAGCATTTGGTATCTTGTTATTACGCCAAAGATGTTTTGGAATGGTATAAAGCAAATGTAGTCTATTTTGTACCCAAAGAGACGAATACACATAACTGCCCGGAGTTGCGACCTATCCATCGGTATTGGGCTCTCGTGCAGAAAAACTCTCTCAATATAAACAACAAGCTACAACTATAGAAAAATTTCGAAAATCTTGGACAAAAGCAGCAAAATCTGGGCAAAGAGAAGTTTGCATAGACTTCTTCTTCTTCTTGAGCATTTCAAGCTTATTGCTTTCACAATTAGCTTATTGCTTGCTCTCAACTTAGTGTTCTAGATGCACTTCCACAGTTATTAATTGAGAGCCTTCGATGCCAGGTACCATTTTTGCATTAGTATGATTGTGTGGCAAGTACAATCATACGCTATGCCCAGGGAGTCGAGAAATTTTCCTTAACGAAAAATTCCTAGACCAGACCGGGAATCGAACCCAGCCACCTCCAGCATGGTGTTGCTTTGTAGTTGCGCCTTTACTGAATGAGCTAAGGGAGGACCCTTCATGCAGATTTATTAAGTACCTGTTATTAATTTTAAGATGACTAGTATTGCACAATTAAATGAATCAAAAATGCATATTGGATTGAACTAACTTCAAATGTGGTTTATTCCAAATTTAAACTGTCCAGATTTTGTCGTGAACAAGCCTTAGAGAGCCTTGGGTTACAAATAGCAAATGCATCACAACCGTTAGTATGAACTAACAATTTGAAAGATTCGTACTGAGGGATAAGACTTCGACAATTCCACTGCAGAACAATGATCAAATCCCCGACCTGATTTTATCCATCGGAGGATATGAATTGCACTTGAAATACTTGAAGATGCTTCTGTTCTAAGAATCGACGCATCAGGAGGTTATCTGACAGAGGAGTTTTATTTATGGATGATGGCGAAGCATTTTTAACCATTGTGTGTCCGAAAGAAGAGAAACATCTTTAAGAGGCCTACAGGGAACATTTTTACCCACGGAACTGATGTGCTCATAGCTATTGAAATGTTCAACCGATTTAGAATCTTTTTACCGCGTTGCAACCACTATTTTGAAATTGTCTGATATGATCGATAAACAACACCCGTTTTCGGGAAGACGGGATTTCCGGAACTATTGTCCGAAAATGGGATTCTTATAGAAGATTCCAATAGAAAATCAGCAGTATAGGAAATGCTTGTAAGATGGAACACGATCCGCTTTTTGCTCGTAACATGAATAATTTTTATTTTTCGCGGATCCAAAGACATCTTTCGAAAGAAGAACTAAAAGGCTCCAACTTTGCCCAATGAACTGAATATTTATAGTCATAAAAAAAAGTTATGGCTTTTTTTCGAAATCCATCGCAAATTGAAATTTCCAAAAATGACTTGTAAGATGGAACACTATTCAGTTTTTGCTCGTAACATGAATAATCTTTATATTTTCGAAAATCTTTCAAAAGAGGAACTTTAAAGCTACAAGTTTGCCAATGGAACTGATTATTTATTGCCATCAAAAAAAAATTATGGCCTTTGTTCGAAATTCATCGAAAATTGCAATTTCAAAAAATGTATTGTTATATTTCAATTTATTGTTGATCCCATGGCATTTCCAAACATAAAAAATATCGTTCATATGTTTTATAACGAAAAAAAATGTGTTCCATCTTACAAGCCCAACAGTGTTCCATCTTATAAACATGACGCCATAAACACAAAACATCAAAACATTGTTTCACTTTACGATTTGTTTGGAAATGCCTTTGGATCACAAAAATACACCAAAAATGCTAGCCAACACAAATGTTAACCTTTTGATATCGATGGGAAATTTCCGCATACTAAGCACAAGAAATAATTGCTATTTTAATTATGCCAACACTTTCGAACATTTAAACCTGGAAAAGCTAAATCGAATGGGTATTTTCACTCCAAAAGCAAATGAAAGTTGGAGAATAGTAAAAAAATGAGGTTAACACTTGTCAGCGCGATCGTGTTGTCGCTGTGAATGTCGAAAATGGTGCTGTTCCATCTTACAAGCCTTTCCTCTAATGATACCAAAAGTCATGCAAAGAATACCCAGATATATCTAGGGTTTTTTTTTCATTAGGGCGAATCTACAATTGAGAGATTCTCTCCGGGCTCGCTCTCTTTCATTCATTACAGCGCCGTTCTAAAAATTTCGAGGGATTCTTTAGTACCGATCGAAACACAAGAGTGCTAGCTAGCATACTCTACAAATAGTAGAAGGGAAAACGTAAAGGTGATTGGTTTATGAATGAAAGAGAGCGAGCCCGGAGAGAATCTCTCAATTGTAGATTCGCCCTAATGAAAAAAAACCCCTAGATATGTGTGATTGCCATATGCCAATCCGCTGACTTTATCCTGGAACGGTCCCTGCGAAGCAGGTTCCCACGAAGTCATGAATGATCAGAAAATTATTTAAATTACCCCCTAGCAATACGGGTGTCAAAGTTCCTTTAACCGTTCAAGAAAAAAGTTTGTGATTGTTATTGTCAAGGTTTTTCAGACAAATTTGGAGAATCAAACATGTGTTCGTAAAATCGTTGTGTAGGAGTTCGCCATGCGCATTCTGTGTATTGGTATTGGTGTCAGCTTTAACCTTATATATAGGCTAACCGACGCGGTCGGTGTCGACTTGCTGTCATTTGTTTGAGCACCGGAACGTCGTAGTGAAGTTGTTTGCGAGAGGTGAGCGATCCGGCGACATATTCCGGCGGTGGAAATCACACGGGGTGGAGCAAAATTTCACCTATACCACCATCCGTCGCTACCGGGAGACGGGCTCGGCCAAGGATCGTGCGAGATCCGGGCCGCCGAATTCGGCGAGGACGCCAGCAGGTGGTGAGGGAGCGGGTTCGTTGAATAATGAACCGCTCGATCCGGAAGCCTGCTGCTGACCTGAATGTGTCGATCGGGACTGCCTACCATTATGATGAAGGATCTGGGATACAAGTCGTACAAGAAAAGCAACGTTGACGAGGTAATGGAGGCTACTACGAAGAAAAGGCTGGACAGAGCCAAACTGATACTTTCGCGGCACGCAGGTCAGGAGTTCATGTTTTCTGATGAGGAATTCTTTGTCGTGCAACAGACGCACAATGTCTAAAATGATCGGCTATGAGCACCGACGTTGTCTAGCATCCCCCCGTCCCACATTAACAACCAGGCGTGAGAAGCTCGCACTGGTGTTTATCGAGCAAAACGTGAAAATCAACGCTACGTACTACTAGGCTGCTTGAAAAATCCCTTCAATTTCTTACAGATGGCGTTGGTAATCGCCAATGTGAACCATTTTTTTTTAACTTCACTCCTTGAATGACGGCTGTCAAAATTTCAGCCATTTCTGTCCACGCATTCAACAGTGAGAAGAGACCGATCAGCAAGTTTTTAAAGAAATGGAAAAATCCGAATCCAAATGATTCATAAGAGGTTTGCTGATTTTCATTGTGGCCGTACGATCACCGTTGACGCACCAAATGAGGTCACTACAACAGAAAACGTCGATAAAATCCATGGTATTGTATTGGTGGACCCAAAAGTGAATTCCGTTTTGGGTATGAGGAAGCTCTGCGCGCGATGGGTACCGCGTTTGATTACAATTGACCAAAAACGCATTTTTGTTACAACCTCTCAGGAGAATTTGAGCAAGTTTACTCGCAATCTGAAGGGGTTTGTGCGCCGATTCATAACCATGGATGAAACTTGGATCCATTACTACACACCGGAGTCATCGCAGCAGGCAAAACAGTGGGTTTCACCGAGCGAAAGTGCTCCGAAGCGCCCGAAAACGCAACAATCGGCGAGAAAGGTTATAGCCTCCGTGTTTTGGGATGCACCAGGTGTAATATTCATCGACTATGTATGATGATATGCACTACCACACATTGTAGCGTGGAAACTAAGTCCAACAGCAATGGGCTCTCCTCGCTGTTAGACTTGATCAAGCTTTAATAACCCCTGATTATCCTAATCGTGCCATTGTATGAAAGGCCAAAAAGGGGTTGCGTGGATCGATAGGCAACATCACTTATAAGTATCCACAGGGATATAAATAATCTCCTTCCAACAACAAGATTGAACAATTGGTCAAAAGAGCAAACCATCTAACATGAGGATGCCCCAATGGGCGGGGAGAAGAGCCCACCCTCTATTCACAAACTGTTAGCAATGGAGAGTTGGCATTTTCACTCTCCCTATCCAGAAAGCTTCTATCGGGTGCCCTGATGGTCCCTCCCATTCCCATGAAATATTTATATAATAGTGTATATATTTATATAATAGTGTATATATTGTAAATGAAAAATACTACAAGAACTCGTATCTGTTATTTATGATCTTCATGCGTCGGTTGAACCTGAAATGCAAGAAATGTTGTAAATTGTTAATATGTAGAGTTCTGTGGGTCCACGCTTAGGCTCGTTTTCGTTCGTTCTCAGCAATAGCAGCAACTAAACCAATATCTTGATTTGAGGTATCCTGAAAAAGATTTTTACCGCTGGACGCTATCATGACACCAGCCGGATGTTTGGTTTGAAATTTGAATTTCACTTTTTCCAGAACGTTCTCCATTTTCTGCGGTGAAATGAACCGGAAAACAGGATTATCATTTTTTCCTCCTTCAACAAGGAAAGCAATCTCTTGGAACGAGTCACTCGTAGTTCCTTGACCGGGTCCGTAATCAAGTGGCGTTTCACTCTGGCTCTGGAAGATGCATGCAGGTCTTCTTTGATGATGCTCTGCATGGATTTCTCCGAAAAATTGGCTTCCTTCGCATGTTTTCTTATCGAACGCACCGGGTGGCGAGCAATTTTTGGCGTGCGTGCAAAGCGCGGACGTCCGCTTCCCGGCTTCCGCTGCTTAGGACCATCCTGCAGGGACTTTTTTATGCGATATACTGTTGCCAAATTGCACCCTACTACCTTGGTAATCTCTTTCGGCTTTTTCTGGGCGAGCAACAAACTGGTGATCACTTCTTTCGCGAACATTTTGACGAATTTGCAATAAAACAAATAGAATGTTTGGATGCAGCACATGATAGTAAAAATAAACAAATACACTTTCGACAAAAATTAGTCACTAGCTACACGAATTAACCCAATACTCAAGTTTGAACATTTTCGCATTATTTTCTGCCGCACCCTGTATACTTCAACGAAGCTATTAGAAAGCATATATTCTTTATGTACAGGGTGCTTTCGGTTGTTCTAAATGCAGACTTCAATAAAGGGTGAGTCGATAATTATTGAGACACTTTAAAATTTGCGTAACGGTTTTCACACTTGACCGTAATCAACCAGATTTTCCCCAGTTTTTCTTTAGAGTGTATTGTTTACATCCGGTCAGTTGTGCAGTTTTCAGGGAGAATCCGCTCGAGATTTAAGAAACTCAGCAAACCGTACACGAAAGGATTTTGTTCACCAACATGCAATATCGTGAATTGTTGTATTGTACCTTGTGTGATAAATATACATACATCATTCGACCGTCTCAAGGAGCCCCCAAAGGTTCCAAGAACAGATGACAGTGGTCCACAAGTCAGCAGCTGAACGAAATCCGGGAACAACATGCAGAAAAATCGAGAGAACGTTGATTGCTCATTTCAAGTGGAATCCAAACATTTCGACGGAGGACCTGGCCAAAAACCTTTATGTTTAGCAAAGATTCGTCCAGTGAGCCGAACGGCAGCATAGTGTTGCCAAAACTCGGGTCCGAAAATCACACGACGCTGTTAACGAAATATCGATACTCATCTTTGCGTTGAACGAATAAACAGTAAAGAAAGTAAACAACATTTCGGAAATCAAATGTTCGTTTGTCACGACAGTTAATTGAATTTTCGGTAATCCCTCTTTGAATTCTTCGTTCCAAAGGAACCTTCTGATATCGATCACGATCTCAACGTTAATTTAGCACATAGGGTAGGGAACGGCATATGCACCAAGACTCTATTCCAGCATGGGGTAAACGCTACCTATAACGCTCATTTTTTGCAGTATGGTGCTTCACTACATGGAGCATCATACTGCAAAAAATGAGCGTTGTAGGTTAACGTTTACCCCGTGCTTGGAATAGGGTCTTGGGGTGCTTAAGGCGTTCTCTACACAGAAACAAAAGCGTTCACGAAAATGAAAACGGACCGTGAACTAGTTCACGTTTTCAGGATTTTTACCTAAAAACGTGATTTAGTTCATGATTACGTGATTCAGTTCACGGTGTATTCTTGCTTGTTCTCGAATTCATGACTGCAGTTCACGGATCCGGGCACGGATTTTTATCCGTGTACCCTACATAGATATGTTCAATGAAAAGTAAAATAATTTCCGATTTTATTTTCGCTCGTTTAACGACTGTTTAAATGTCTAATGATGTCAACTGGCTCGTGTACCCGTGTGCAATCCAATGTTCAACTAGTATACGGGATGAAAATAATGAATTATCAGCTGTAGACGAGCAAGGCGTCAAAGTTCGCTGTAAGACTGTTGTCTTACAAGCCATCGGAATGCGTTCAGCGAAATTCGTAACCTTTGGACCGCAAAATGCCATCCAATATGTTAGACAACAGAGAAAACAAATCTATATTGGCATCGGTAATGGCGACTTAGAGGCAGCAGTTGATTGGGAGCTCGCCGTCGGATGCCAGAATTTCGTAGCTGCAACAAACGCAGATCGCTTTATTCGAGCGAAGGGAAAAATAAAATACATATGATTATAAATATGCATTCACGTCTGCAGCAATGCTCAGGTGAGCTTGGTAGGTGAATCGTCGCCAAATCACTTCTGATGCACCCGATGAACAACAAAAGCAAAAAAACAACACTAGCAGAATGAGTGCATCCAACGCTGCTGCTTTCAATGTCTGTGTCTGAAAGAGGTGCAAAAGCGGAAACCCAAATTCAACGGAATCGGTGAACCGTAAAAATGCTTTTTCGCACAGCAAGGTGTAAAAATAAAATGTTCGACTGAATGAAGCCGACGAGCAAACAAAAACCCTAAGCCCGATGCGATTCGGGGAGACAAGAATGCATCAACGCGAACGCTCGTGCTGAGAAGGAAACTTCAGACGGATTTATTGTAGATCTTTTTTTTCGGCACTTTTTCTGCTCAGAATCACGTGACTTGCATTCATCTTTTGAGATTGTGTATTTTTTTTGCTTAGGTTTTCGAACGGCGGTTCCATTTAATTAATATCGGATAAATGTATGGTTTAGGTTGCCTTGTTAGTGTAGGCCACGTTTCATCATTTAAGGAACTTATTCTATTTAATGAGGATCAAATTTTGATGAGTTCTCCGGTATTAGATCACTGATTAGAAACAAGATGGATGGTATTTTGTCGGTTGAAAAAGGCCGTTTTCTGAGAAATGATGGTGAAGTATTTGTATGGGAATACTAATCGACATACAACCTTCATCGATTGCGCTATTGAACTTTCTCGACTGCAGTTGTCTGGACGTGCGCACATAAATTGCAGTCTAGATCTTCATTGCGTTCATAAATTTCTGCGATCGCGATCGATCTATTCCTTTGCATGTTGACCACTGGACAATCGTCCATTACATTCCCATTCACCAGCCACCGCTCATCGATAACGATCGCCATAGTTTACGACCGTGCGTGCATGCCAATCTATCGTCAATTTACAACCACTCATATACTGTTAACTACAACTTCGTGCCACAGTCACTACTGCTGCTTTGCCGCAGAAAACCCTATTAAATTGACACTTGGCGACCCCTCAACAGTAGTCAATAGAAATGTGAAAATAATCGATTGAATAGATTGATTTCGTTTACTCGATCAGCTTCGATAATTAGTTTCAATTAACGAGTTCGGTCTCACATTCAAACCAATAACGAAAGGTAAACATTGATTTATTATGTAGAGATTTTGGTGAACATTCACTCAAAATCGAAGCGTATCGCTTTCTCACTACGAAATAACTACACGGACAATCAGCAACTCACTGTCTACAGAACATGTTCCGCAACAGCTGAGTAGGCGACTAGGCGCTGCACAGTGATTTAAATTAGTAGCTGTCAGTTTTAATTTGTTCCGCCTGTTCCTGCAGAATCCGTACGGCGCGCTGAAACACTTATACCTACTACCTTTGGTTTGAGGATATGCCAGAGGCTATTTTTCTGGCCTGTCAAGACAATTGGCGAAAAGGAAGAAAAAAAAACACACATGATGTGAGCTATGAATGACAGAATTCACCGAATACAATGCCGCTGTGTCGCTGGGTGAGAATACTAAGAAGAATACCATCACTGAAATACGCGTACGTTGTATTTCTAGTGAGGGGCATGGTTCGTGATTGATGGGTGTCTCGTGGTATGATGATGATGATGTTTCGCGTTGGAAGTTTTCTTTTTTAATGTGTCTTATTTCGATGAGAAATTTGATCTCCCGCTGATGGGATAGATCATGAACGGCGTTGTTAATGAGCCGAACATATGTATTTGGGTGTTAGATATAGCTCGTATATTACTATTATCTTTTTAAATTCTCAGAAAGAAGGGTATGTAAACCATATGAGATATTGAGTTTTAATCGGAAGTAAGTCATACCAATTAATTTAGATTGTGTTTTTGAGACGATTGAAAGTAACTTGTGTTTCTCAACAATAACGACAAATTGAGAAGATACTTTTGAAAATTCTTTAAATCGATGAACTTGCGGAGGATACAATACCAGTGAATGAGGGTCGTGAGTTTGTAATAGATCAAATTGTAACTTAATGCATTGTCTTAAAAGAATCAAGTATTCTGTCGTCTTATTTTAATATACTTTTTAATATGTGGCGCAAAGGCTATTGAGGAATTCAACTTGAAAAAAGAAGAATACTCCGAGTGGTGATAAATCTGACAGCTCCCATAGGAGTAAAGTATAGGACGAAACTTTTAAGATGCTACAAGAAAATTCAAATGAAATTCTAATTAAAAGCCGTTTGTTGTATGATGCAAGAAAAATCCAAAACTGCACAATAGGGGCATTATTTTAATATTATTTTTATTTTGCTGAAAATGTCTTTATTGTAAAGTTTTGGATTTTTCCTACATCATACAACAAACCGCTTTTAATTAGAATTTCATTTGATTTTTCTAGAAGCATTTTAAAAGTTTCTTACTATACTTTAACATGGGAGCTGTCAGATTTATCACCACTCGGTGTCTTCTTCTTTTATGGGTATATATGGGTTCAATGTTGTTGGATAAGGAACAAAATTACCAATTATTATGAAATTCCTAGAGATTGTATTTTTTTGTTATGCCGTATAGAATTGTACAATTATAAAGTTTCTTTATGCAGCTACGGAATGGCTGTATGAAGAAACTACATATTTATACAATTCTATATATTATATACAGAAGGCATCAAAGATGAAAATGCAAACTTTCACTTAAAATCAGGGGTTCCAGTATGCCAGATTTATCTGGCACTGCCAGACATTTTACCTACAAAAAGACAAAAAGAGAAACCCTGTATAATGCCAGACTTTTTGAAATTAGAACAGATTAAAACAAAAGCGTCGTTCATTTCTATTCCACCAAAGCGTTAAGTGATTTGCGTCACTGCTTATTTATATCCACGCTTTTCAGTGGTGAAAATAACAAATTAATGAACCTTGATGTATTAGTGTGAACAATCCTTATCCATTACGTTTTCACGCGGTTTTGACGTTTACTTTGTTGAAACTGCGCACTCATGTCATATTGAAGCTGGATTCTGCAAAATAATAAGTGCAACTAAAGGGCGATACGGTCAAAATTTGGTCAATATCAACTTGACGTATTTCTTTCAATTTTGCATTTAAAAAACCTGAACACCCCTTATTTTGAAGGTGTGTGTGTGTAGAATGTTGCTCCTATTTTGATTTTGGAATTCACTCTTCAGTTGTCAAAATGCCGTCCAAGCAAGAAGAGCAGCGTATCAAAATTTTGCTCGCGCATCGCGAAAATCCGAGCTACTCGCACGCAAAGTTGGCAAAATCGCTAAAAGTTGCCAAATCAACCGTTACAAATGTAATTAAAGTGTTTGGGGAACGTTTGTCGACAGCCAGGAAGTCTGGATCGGGGGGAAATCGAAAACCGGAAGCGGCTGAGACGACAAAGAGAGTTGCCGGTAGTTTCAAGCGAAACCCTAACCTATCTCTCCGAGATGCCGCAAATAAGCTGGGTGTATCGTGTACAACCGTGCAACGAGTCGGACTATCGACTTACAAGAAGGTAGTGACTCCAAATCGCGATGATAAACAAAATACGACGGCCAAAGCGCGATCCCGGAGGCTGTACACGACGATGCTGACGAAGTTTGACTGCGTGGTAATGGACGACGAAACCTACGTCAAAGCCGACTACAAGCAGCTTCCGGGACAGGAGTTTTATACGGCAAAAGGAAGGGGAAAGGTAGCAGATATTTTCAAGCACACGAAACTGTCAAAGTTCGCAAAGAAATATCTGGTTTGGCAAGCCATCTGTACCTGTGGCTTAAAAAGCAGCATTTTCATAGCTTCCGGGACTGTCAACCAAGAAATTTACGTGAAAGAGTGTTTGAATAAACGTCTGCTGCCTTTCCTGAAGAAACACGGTTGTTCCGTACTGTTTTGGCCGGATTTGGCATCTTGCCATTACGGTAAAAAGGCCATGGAGTGGTACGCCGCCAACAACGTGCAGGTGGTTCCCAAGGACAAGAACCCTCCCAACACGCCAGAGCTCCGCCCAATTGAGAAATACTGGGCTATTGTCAAGCGGAACCTAAAGAAGACCAAAAAAAAAATGCTAAGGACGCAGCAGCAGTTCAAGGCAAACTGGCTTTCTGCGGCGAAGAAGGTGGACAAGGTGGCTGTACCAAATCTGATGGCAGGGGTCAAGCGCAAGGCCCGGCAATTCGGATTTGGAAAAGCGGAAGCCTAACTGAATATTTTTCCTGAATTTTATACTAATTGAACTTGGAAAAGAAATTTAATTTGATTTTTTAAATAAACGATTTCACCGATTTACACGCGTTTTCCCTTGACCAAATTTTGACCGTATCACCCTTTATGTCGTGTGTAGTTCTTGTCCAATGACAACGTTTCGTAGCTATTTTGTGCGAATAGGTAATCCGTCGAATATTTGGTCAAATATTTGTCATATATTTGGCATTTGTCCAATAATGTAATTCTATGCTTGTCGGTTATGGAAGCACCGACAAACCGACATGAACGACAAAAGCAAATGTTTTAATATTTCTGTTCAAATTATATTGCAGACATCTATCTTCGTGTTCGCAGAAAACGTTTATTGAAGCCACGAACACGCTTGGAAACTTGATGAGAAGGTTCATGTCTGAGCAATTCTGGACACATTTATTTGATCTAGATAAAATGATTCTAAAGGTTTTGACAGATGAGATTGCTGCACATTTGAATCGGTCGTTATGGATTCTTGATCAATAATGAAGATTGAGTTTTATGTCGGTTTGTCGGTGACGGAAGTATGTGAGTATACGAGTCAAAAAAGACTTAATTTGAAAAAAAAATTGTAAAGGGCCTATCAACATTTGTAAAACCTCTTGGACCCTTTTCAATTGTTAGTCCAAATTTTTACATTTTCGTGTGTTGCCAGATTTTGCCAGATTTTTTATTTGTGACTGCCAGATATTTTTCCAAAACTAATGGCAACCCTGCTTAAAACCGCTCTCATCGAACACAATAATGAATAAATCCCTTGATAGTGCCATCTCACAAAACATTGTATAGCTATTAGAAAGTATAGAGTTTTTATGTACAGGGTGCGTTCAGTTTTTTGAAACAAAATGCAGACTTCAATAAAGGTAAAGTTAGAGGTCATAACCAAGTTTATTTTTCTTATTGATTCTGTTGCCTGCAACCAAGTGCTAGTATCTAGAACTAGATTTTAGAGGAAAATACCACAACCGTGCCAAAGTGAATTTTGATTCGGTGTTCAGGATTAGTTTGTAAATTAATCAGTGCAAGAAGAGTATATTAGACACAGATATCATTGTGTCGGAAGGTTTCCGACACGTCGGCGACGGCCGGGTTGATGTGGACGAGTGCCGACGGCAGCTGCTGTGGTCCAGCAGGACTTGGACATCTAGGATATCGAGGAGAGCTGGTTGCAAAGCAACAAATAATTTATTTCTACCATATTTTGAAGACAATATCTAATATCCTGTTTTATTTTATTTTGTCTATTTTATTTTGTTTTGTTTTTCGTTATGCTTGTCTCTTTTCAGTAACATTGGAGCGGCCCATTGCTTTTGGCGGATATTGCTGAAAGTATGTATTCAGCGTATCGTTAACTAAAACGAACCCTACTGCTAACCTTTCCCCAACCTTCCAACATCCCAGTGATTTCTCGTGGAAGTGCAGAGGATTTCTCGGCTTCCTAAAAAGCGAGTATCATGTCAACACGTTCCCTCCCATTCCCTACTTGACCAGCATTCGGACACGGCCGGCGCCGGTATTGCTTTATAATGGGTCACCAGTTTTTACACATTGAAGATGTATGTTAGTCCCAAACATCATCTGTTGGTTTTTTGTGCAAATACAGCTGATCTGGCAATAACGGAATTGCATCCGTGGGCGGTCAATCATACGATATTTTTCAAGTTGGATTCCTTAATAGTGAATTGAATTATTTGCGGGGATATTTTGAATTATGTATTTTCAATCATTTGTAACATGGATAGTCATTGCACATTGGTTTGAATCCAGGAATCAGGAGGACAAAAATAATCTGGCTAACGTTAAATATTAGAATTTCATAAGTCGTTGATATTCTTAGTTCAAGGATAATTTCGATAAAATTAATTCACAATGATAATAAAACGATTATGTGGCATTGATCCTATCATAATGCTTTTTGAAAAAAAAAATAAAAATATAAGTCACTCTAAAACAAGAAATTCAGAACGGTTAGAAATGTGACCAAAAAGTTGAATCTGTCCAAGTCTTTCGTTCAGAGAGCCAAGGAGTGGCCAGAGAGCAGAATGCTTCAAATCGTTACGAAAGGCAAAATACGATGGGAAAGTAGGCTCGGAAACTGGACACCCAGATGCTGACGAAGCCTCATTCTCTCAACATGGATGATGGAACTCACGTCAAAACGGACTTCCGACAGCTTCTGGGGCTACTGTTCTTAACTGCCCAGCACAAGTTTGATGTTCCGAAGGAAGTAAGGAAGCAGAAACTTCCAAAGTTGGCCAATAAATACATGATTTGGCAAGCGATCTGCTCAAACTGGCAAACGGAGTGCGCCGTGCGTGACTACCGGGGCTGTGAACTGGGAGATCCACCTCAAGGAGTGTCTACACAAGCGTCTTCTTCCTCTGTTGAAGGAATCTAGCTTCGTGCCACTATTCAAATGTTGTCCTGAAGTGGTACGAAGCCAACGGGGTCACTTTCGTACCCAAGGCCATGAACCTCCCTCCAACGAACTGGAACTATGGCCCATCGAAAAATAAAAGGCATGAAGCAGGCTCTACGGAAGCATCCTAAGGATGTCAAATCTGAGGAAGCCATGAAGAAAGTGGAGTTAAACGTAAGGTGCGAGGGTACGGTTATGGTATTGAAGTTGAATGAAGAAAATATGCCAAAATCTAATTAGGTAATTTTCAACTGCATTTTTTTTCGTGATGCAATCAGATGTGGGACAACTTTTACCATTTGAGAAGCTGTATTGGAACAGAACTACATTGGAAGTCAAACCAATTGCGACGATAGTATACCATTTGAGGAGACTGAACAGGGTAGCGTACATCTGCAACCTGAAGATATTTGACGAAAGGCGACTTTTGACATTCAAAAGGATGCTCGCTACGTCCTTCTGAACTTTCCATTCCATTCCAACATTCGGGTTTGCTCTTTCCATTATGTCATCCTGTTGATGAGATTAAATAAATAAGCTTGATTGTTGTTTTTGGTCAGATTCAGTGCTCAATGATGTATTTTTACGCAGTAATGTTCCGGAACTATGTTAAGCTTTGCTATGCTAGGACAAAAATGTGGGGCCATATCTAAAACGTTAAAGGAAAAACTTATTCTCACACTTGAAAATGAGACGAAAGATTAGTAATTTCCTTTTAATTCTACTACCTTTATTGCTTATCTTGACCGATATGCGTATTTCGTCTACAATGTGCAGACTTCTTTAGTGTCGTGTACTGAAATTCGACTGTACACGACACTAAAGCAGTCTGCACAATGTAGACAAAAAACGCGTTGGAATTAAATGAAAATTACTTATCTTTCTTTCCATTTTCTTAGCGGTATTTCACTCAAAAGCTCACACTTATGAGGATAATTTTCAAACAAACTTCTCTTTTCAGAGAGCAAGTAATGGCTCTATAACCATAAACCATATGGTGCCTATAGGCCTACAGTTATTGCTTAAGCCCCAACCGTTTGAAGAGAAATGTAGCAGCACTTAACCTTCTTAGACTAGATGCTCTCAACGACCATTTTTAAATAAATGTTTATTCTGTTCACTAGGCCATTCTATTTAACAATTGTATTCGGTTTTTCTCACGTGAAAGTATGTATATTAATAAGTATTAAGAACCAACAAGAATTAAGAACTTAGAAGATAGAATATTGAAATATCCACTTTAGTGACTTAAAATGAGTTGTTCTACTACTTTGCGAAATGCTTAATCTAATTCTGATCAAAAACTGCCCAAAAAGTGATCAAATGAGAGATAGTCTTAAGTCTCCATCATGAAAAGATGGCACATTTAGTGGTGATTTTTTTGAAAATTAGTTCATTTATTTGGGAGGCTCATTTTTGTTAGCTTTACGGAGCCAATTAATTATTGTTTTCTTACAATGTAATGACTTAATAATAAGATTAGTAGGACTTGGGCCGTTTACTTGCGGTTTACCCGAGGTTGAGATAGGTGACATTTTTTGGTGATGTGTTGGACAGAGTTACATGGGAATAGGATTCTGTAGTCTCATCAGGTAGTTGTCGCCATCACTAGAACTTTGTGTGATATGATAAAGACTCCCTTTTTGTGTTCGGTCGTTTGTGGTTACCATTGGGCGGCGATGAGACTCCTCAGAACATACACAAACTAATGAATAAAGAAAAACATGCAAACAAGCAGACTATTATACTAGACATAAGGAGAAAAACGACTAGACATTTGGAAATCGGCTGCATGTAAAAAAAGTCGAGAGATCCCAAAACATCTCTTACAGGAACATAAGGTTGTTTTCTTTGGGCCTCTAGAATATTCTGAAGGCGTGTTCTCGCGGCGTCATCCGTGCATTGCCAGACTGCGTAGTTGATGTTATCATAACCGTTTCCACACCGGCAAAAATTGTTGTCCACGTGGTTAATTCGATTGTGGTGTGCATCTAAGAGATGGTCCATTAATTATGCAACGCAGTAGCTCGCTCGAGGTTGATGGGTCAAATCATCGTTTGGAATACACTTTAAAAATGTATTTAAAAAAATGTAAATACAAGATAATCTTTTCTGAGGCATTTGAGAACCTTTACGCCATATTAGCTGGGAGCCCTCCGCCCCCATCCCTTTGTGCTGTATGACGAGCTTGAGACGTTTCTCGAAAAAATCGCGTGAGGCTCGCACCTAGTCCATCGGCATCTCGTCCCAGATCGTGGAAATGAGCTTCTTAAATTGGTTCATAGTGCTAACTTCTGCTCTGCTTGGCCAGCAAGTATGACCCTACTCAAAAGTCATGGGGACTAAGGTCCGGGGAGCTGGGAGGCCTCAAAATCTTATCGAGAAAATCAGTCAAATTCTCCCGACTGGACGATCTGCGCCGTGTGAGCCGGTGCGCCGTCGTGTTGAAAAACGTAATGATCCTTACCGTAGAAGTCCCAAAGTGCTGGGGCCACAAACTTCTCCAGGCGTTGAATTTCACGTTTTTCTCGATAAACAACAGCTTCCCACGCCTGGGTACGACCCCCAAACCATACCGACGTGACGCTTTGGAACCGCGGGATGCTGGACATCGTCGGCGCCCACAACCGATCATTTTGGACATTATGCGGCTGTTGCAAGACAAAGAGTTTCTTACCACAAAACACAAACTGCTGACCAAACCTGTATCAGTTTGGCTCTGTCCAGCCTCTTCTTCGTGGTAGCCTCCGTTACTCCGTGAATCTTGCGTTTCTTGTACGGCTTGTATCCCAGAGCCATCGTCACGATGGTGTGGGTAGACCGGACCTACACATCCAGGGCAGCAGCATTCTTCCTTGATGGCTGCTGGGATCCTCGCTGAAGGTAGCCGCCCAGATCTTGCATGGTCCTACGCCGAGCTCGTCTCTCGGTACCAATGGATGGTGGTATAGATGAAATTCCGCTTCACCCCGTGGGATTTCAACCGCTGGAATATGTCGCCGGGTCGCTCACCTCTCGCAAACAACTTTACTATGATGGTACTCCTTCATCGTGCGCGGTAAACAAACAAAAAATGACAGTCAGACTCGCATCGGAGACAACGCTATCGAACTCCACATCCCACACAGTGTAAGATATTAAATACCAGGGGGTTAGCAATCGTATTTGCAGTTCATAATTCGGCGCTTCTTAAAGCAAACGCAAAATATTTGGGTTCTGGTTGATGTTTTCTTGCGATAAAAACTTATGCTGCACTACGTTGCGATAAAACTAAGTTTATGCAGCGAGCTTCCGGATCAATCGAACGGTATCAGCTCTACACTGTAACTAAAATAACAAGCGGGGGGCAACACCACTTTTTAACGAGTGCTTTGATTCTAGTCTGGTTCAGAGTTCGATACGGATTGTGACTATTTATTCGGATAGCACCAAAGTTCTTAGACTTAAGGTTCAGCCACAAACAGTTTGTCATACAAATTTTTGTATCTGAACCCACTGTGGATCGATTTTATTTAACTCTAGAAGCCGTCCGTCGGATAGTTGGAAATCATTACACTCATTAGTGTCTCTATACATTTCCCGATGTGCAAAGATATAAACGGTTTTGGAAACTGATAAACTTACTTTTACGTTTTATTCACCTCATTACTAAGCGTCTGGATATAACTGAAAAAATATGCAAGTAAACATCTATCGACAACATCTGGAATGCAGATTTAGCGTTGATTTACTACATTTGCTAATGCGTATTGGTTACCTGGGCATCTATCTATCTACTAATAAGCCCGAAATGATTTTAAAAACTTGTAGCATTGAAGTTGAAATTTTGATGCTTATCAAAATATTCAAAATATTAATTGTTCGACTACTATTTGATCAACTAGGTTAATTGTACGTTTCAATTGTTAGTTGGGAATGTAAGTTACATTTTGTTCTTAAGAATAATCATAGTACTTCAATGCCACTTATTGTAATATGAATCTTGGGCTTTTGAAATACCCTCTATTGTAATCATTTTCTGGTAAACTCGAAAAAAAAAATCCATAGTTTTGCCAGATATGTCTACCACCACTGCTTGATTTTATTTAACGTCATTCATATAACCTTCCCACGCCAATTTCACTTGGAACATGCTTCACTACGCTGCTGGTGGCCATCAACTGGAACGAGATATGTCAACTGGTCTTAATATCCTCTCCAGGCTCGTTTTTCCCATTGGTAGGGATAGAAAAAAATCAATAAAATTAATCTGATCAAATCTGTCCCACTAAAACTGTGTAGAGCGAATCGCGGCTCTCGGTCTAACCTAACAGCGGCTGCCTAATCAGGCGTGAAAATTTATGTTACTGATAATCTATTTCGACCAGTGCTCAATTGAATGAACAGCCGGCTGGAACTCGTTCTCCAGTCGGAATGTTTTAGTGGAGTAGAGTTAACAAGCTCCCATGATAGGTTGGATCTGGTGGAGACAAGCTCTTGTCAAAGTCGTGATTATTTTGTCTGTATAGTGAAATGTGTCAAAAGTGCCCAACAGGTGGTAGCAAAATAAGATCAATTTCTCTCACTGCATCCGTTTGTAAATTGTTGCCGGCAAAACTGGTTCCATTCAGTTGTCAGCTTGACATTTTCCGTCAACGAAATGAACATAATTTTTGCACATAAAAACCACACACCTAAAGGTTGCTCTTTGGCAGCGAGCGCAGTCCGGGCTGAGTCCCGGTTCAGAAAGCTATATCTTCTAAAAATTTACGACTAGAAAGCATCGTTTCATCTGTACACGCTTTCCTGGTGGCGAAATCCCGCACAGTGATGGTTTTCAAATGGTAAAGATATAACCACCACGGTCGCGCACAGAGATATACAACATCTCACAAAGTCTGAATCATATGTGCTCTAGGAAATGCGACAGACAGTCAGTCAGACAGACTCATACACAGGCACAGAGAACTCGAGTCCCTGCAAATGAATACACACTCGACGACTTTTCCAGTTCACGTACAGAACAGCAAGACTCTCTGCTACAGTGAACCAGATCGTCGTTCTTATTTGCCTCCGGCGCAATGTGTCTGTATGGAAATTGAACAAGAGTTGAGATGAAATCAAGACCAACATGAGCAAAGGGCTGTATTAAAGGAAACCGGATGAATCAACTGACGATGAAGGTTTGTCCCACAAACTGGTGTACTTAGTTCGTGATGCTATCTGTGAATAAAAAGGGTTGTGTATACTTTGTCCACGTTTTGTCCATAAGCCCTTCTCACATATGCTGAGTAAACATTCATATACTCAGCACGAGATTGCTCTGGGCAGTCCGATGCAACTGAACTGTGAATGAAATGTTCAGGTGAGTTCATTCAAGCCACGGGAACTTTCTTTGATAACTCATTCAGGCAAGAAACAGACCGTAATCTTCAAAAATCACCTAAATGTTCGGTACGCTTTCCACGCGCAGAAAACATTACAATCGTATGCAGGAGGGTGAAAGTCACAACAAATAAAGAAATCACAAAATTATAATTACGCGTCAGTTTTACTCTACGTTCCAACGTACTTCTACGACACTCAGCACCGACCGTGTGGTACGCAATGGTTTTTATGGTGAAAATAAGACGTGAGCCGTGCTTGCATCTCAATCGTCTCAGGCAACATCGGCGAAAGGATTTTAGGTCGCACGTGAAAGGACTTTTATTTGCATGTTTGCAAGGTAGCATAATAATAGCATTAGCATTAAGGACAACTAAGTATGCATTCTTCCCTGATTTGAGTTCTCAAATACCTTCTAGGTATTATCATGTTGCCTGTAGAACTCTTATTTTTATTCTTATGCTTCTTACCCAGTTGAAGCATTTGTTTGGCCAGTTTCTCAAGTTAGTGTTCTTAATGCCTTTCAATAGTTTATATAAAATTATATCGATTATCTACAAATTCTTTTCAGAGTTAATTTAAATATAACCGGTACATTTTGAGGTAAGATATTTCGTAAAACTTATGACTTAATACACAAATGCTCTTTTCAAACGTGAACTTTGTGTTCCAAAGCTAACCAGTGAGAAATTCATCTCTCTCTATACCGAAAAAATGTGCAAAGTTTCATCCAAATCAAAGATGGTCGTGCCAACAGTCAGATTCTAAATTGGGAGCACCTTAATATACACACCTTGACTATCTGTCATGCGTGTCATGATGTGATTGTGCGAGTGTTTGTGAAAACCATCAATATATCTAGTGTTTTAAAAGCTTTTCAATCACTAAAAGCAAAGTTTTTGGACGAAACAGAGAGGAGATTGATCCTCGAATTGAAAGATACTCGAGTAGCCGAGAAAAAGCCAAGAGAATCAACTGATGAGAATCAGTTATAAGAAATTTTTCGAAAATTGATAAACATTCGGAAGAAAACCAAAGGCAGTGCAAAAATTTCCAATTGAGAATTTTTTTTTTTGCTCAAATTTTGCGAGGGTTTGAACATCTGGTTTGCACAGAAAAGCCAAAAAAAACCTAACCTCATCATAAAGCACATTCATGCGTTGTTGCAGTACATGGATTATTAGGTAGAATTAGATGAAGTGGAAAATTAGTTGCAGGAACTTGATTGTGACTTAATTGTGTCACAATGAAGTTACTTGAACTAAGTTGCAACAAGTATGCCGCTTGGGATATCATCATCTTTGGAAGAATTCCCAGGGAATGTGGAGCAGAAAGGCATTGTGGCCTGCTTTTTCGCGAAAAGGTAAAACTCCCATTACCAACTACTTTCTACCAAAATGAAGGCACAGAGCTATGTGGAGCTAGTGGACAGTGTTCTCATGTCAGTTACTGAGAATATTATGGGCAACAACTTTATCTTCAACACGATAACGCTGCTTAACACTGGAGTGTATCTAAATTAATTAATGACAATAGTGTTACCAACACTCCATTATCCACCATCAGAACTATTGATTGTAGGCTGCTCAACAGCTAACTTCCGTTCGGTCTCTTCCTTGACCATTTGTCAACCAGTGCACATTACACAATACCTAGAACAACAAATTAATCAATTAGTGAACACCAATGATTAAAGTTGTCAATTACTATCTCCGAACGTTTCATATTGACGACGAGAATGAAACTGTTTTTAGTGAAAATAACTTCAAACACGATCAGTCCATACGTCGACTGGTGGTGATGGAAGAAATGGTGCTTAGTAGGAATCGAGTGGCATAGTCCCTGTCGTTCGTGTCATTTGGTCAAACCGAGCAATACGTCGTAGGAGAAAACTTAAAAGAGTACATCAACCGATTCGTAATTTTTCGGACTAGTCAATGAGACGTAGGACAATCGAAAAGCCCCGTGTTGGTGACAGTAGCCGGTCCCAGTCTTTATACGATCGCAACAGGATTGTGTGGCCCAGACGATCATTCCACAAAGTTGTACAACGATCTGGTTAAAGAAACACCTGAGTCCTACCACTAATGTCGTCGCGGAGCGCTACATTTTTCGAAAATGTGAGCAGCTTGCGTCCAAAGCATTACCGATCTCACAATAAACGCCACAATGAAAGGCACCGCCCATACATGTAAGTTTGGAGAATTTTTGTCAGATGCCCTAAGAGGCCAGTTCGTCGCTAGAATACGGGATTAGAGTCTCTGGAAAAAGTTGTTAACGGAACCGGAACTAACCTTCGATTTAGCATGTGCACTTGCTCGACTTTGTCGGAGGCAGCTCTTAGCTAAAACAAAGAGATGTCAAAGCAGCAAGAAATCGGTTTATTCCGAAAGGAGGTTAACGTGCACCCAAAATCAAACGTGCAGAAAGAAAGAAAACCAAATGGCCCACATAAACAACAGTCAAAACCATGCTACAAATGCATGCGTCTGCATGATCGAATATATGCCTAGCACGGAGATGGACGTGCTATTCGTGTCGAAAAGAAGGTAACGTGTCAACATGCTGTCGTACGAGATACAAGCAAACGATGAGCCCAGGAGGATGAAACCGTATAGCAGAGATGTCCGATGCAAAACCTGAAAATGTTCGGTAGTCATACCGAGTCAGCAGAGTCGAAGTTGTCGATAGCTGAGAACGATTCAACAATTGAAAAACATCAACAGTCGATTGTCAGTACAGCAATCCTGGAGCATGCCGTGAGTGGCCCCGGCTCGAGAACCCGGGATAAGATGGATTCGCCAGAGTCCGTGTCGCTGGAATGGTTGTCGAATAGAACTCGAAACTGCTTATGGAGCGTGTCACAGTGTAATAACTGTTGATACGTATCGAAGGTTCTTTCCCAAAAGTAAGCTCAAAAGTACTCTATCGAACCGCAAGGTACGCTTGAGCTTATCGTGATTGTGCCGGCTAGAGTAGTAATCCAAACCGACAAAGAAGTTAACCCGTTAATTTGCTGTGAGCGTTATAACCGGGTTTATTGCGGAGGTAATTTTGGAACCAGCTACCAGCCCCGTTTTTCATGAGTCGTATTCAGTTCCATTCTTACTCCACGAAAAAGTCGAAAAAAAATTAGGAAAGTAAGCCCTTTGCCAAGAATTGACGACATTTTGGCACATCTTGTAAACTGGAAAAAGATAATACGCATCGTGGTCTTTTTTTTTTTGAAACCCACGGATGCCATTTGGTATAACTTCTGCTCCTGAAGTATCTCAATCAATCATAGATCGAATTCTGCACAATTTCCCAGGCATTGCCGGCATAGACGACATTATTGGTGGTAAAACATTAGATGAATGTCGTCGTTACCTATTTATAGTCCTTAAGAAATTGAATGACCATAATGTGAGAATTAATGTATTTGAAAACACATTTTCAAAAGTGAAATCGATTATGCCGGATATACAATAAGGTCCAATGGTATCCGTCCTAGTGAGTTGAAGATAAAAGCTATTCTTGACGTTCCATGACGTTTGATGTGGCCTCTGCTGTACGCTGAAGTTTTCTCCATTGTAGTCAGTCCATTGCCTCGCTGTCTACGGAGAGTCCGCCGGTCGCCTCCCACTTGATCGAGCCACCTTGCTCGTTGCGGGCCTCTTCATCTTGTACCCGTCGGTTCGTTTTCGAGAACCATTTTCACAGGGCTGTCGTCCGACATTCTTACGACAGGCCCAGCGCACTGTAGTTGACCTATTTTAGAGATGTGTACGATGGGAGGTTCTCCTAGCATCTGATGCAATTCGTGGTTCATTCGCCTCCTCCACGTTCCGTCTTCCATCTGCACATCATTGTAGATCATACGCAGCAGCTCCCGCTCAAAGGCACCAAGGGCGTGTTGGTCTTCCACTAGCAATGTCCATGTTTTGTGGCCGTAGAGAACTACTGGTCTAATTAATGTCTTGTAGATGGTCAATTTTTTTGTTCAGCGAGCTTTGTTAGATCGGAGTCCACAGTAGGGACGATTCCCAGCCATAATGCGCCTTTGTGTATCTCTACTGTTGACGTTATCGGTGGTCACCAATGAGCTCAGATACACGAAATCATCTACTACCTCGATCTCATCACCGTCGGTCTGAACTTGCGATAGGATGCTAAAACCCCCAACAAAACGTAAATCAGCTCTAAGCATAACTTGGGTTGCTAAACTATTATAATTGGTTTTTTACCTGTCGATTCATCTTTGTCCGTTGTATAATTTACTGTAGAAAAATCTCTGATTTTTGTGGTCGCCTGAGTGTCAGCGGTAATAGCGATCCCCCTTCAACTCAGAGTTTTTCATACAATTGTTGGAAATAAATAAGGCCTCGAAATCTACACCTGATCACCCTCACAAGTGGTTGACCGGGGGAGTAATAAAGACTGTGAAACATGTTTCCAGACTTTCAACACTTTCTCTTCATAACTTTTATTCTAGTAAACATTACTGTTTACTCTTGGTGCCTCATGGTGATGAGCGAACATCTCCTTCTACATCTTAATCGTTACTCCACACACGGAGAATACAAAACATAATAATTAGAGGATTGTTATGATGTTTGTACAAAATTGGTTGAATTTAGATTTTAGTTGAGATCTCAATGTTAACTGATCAACTCCTCCTTTCCCTTCCATGTAACATTTGGATCGTAGGATGGCATCCATGGTGGCCGCACTTAGGTGGTTCCAGATTTTAGCATTATTCAGATTTTATTGCGAGCAAACTCGCTCCAACGCTGCCGAAGAATGTGGAATTATCATAGGAAAAGGCAGCTTCCTATTTGCTCGGTTGAAACGCAGCAGTTTTTTCCAATAAGTTTCTAAGTCATCCGATCTGCCACCTCGATGTCCTTGCAGATGATTGCCGTCCTCAGCTCCCGAAACTCATTTTCAATAGCTTGTTCCTCACCGCGTTCAAAGAAGTCCGGATATTGTTTAATTATCGAGTTGAACTCCTCCAAAGTGTGCAGCGTTTTTGGGTCAACGCTGGATGCAGTAGTCAGATCAAAGCGCTTAATGATCTATTTAATCAACCTGGTAGAGAAAGCAGATCGAATAGAAAGCATCCTTCCTGGTGTCATTGAGAGTTCCGGATCTAAGAATTTCCCGAAATCCGTCAGGTGTTATAGATAATCATCCTCACAAATATTTTTAAGGAGAACCATTAACAGAGACCTCCGTTGATTTCACATGTTCGGGAATTACGGAACTTTCGACTGAAAAATACAGTATGCTTTGTTGATTTGTTGGCCATACGTAGCTCAAGAAGTGGAGAAGTGACTGTGACATCGGGTCATTAAGATGACAGAGAATGCGTTGTGTGGATTGATTGTTGTCGCAGATGAATTGGAACGAGAAAAACAAGAATCGCACTCACATAAACTGATTTTCAGACTGTCATTTGTCACTTTAGTGTCAGTATCAATCGTTTTCTTTTACTTTATGTGTCTAAAACACAACACTGAAAGTATAGTTGAAGGGAAGTTGGATCCTGAAATGTACTTATTTTTTTATTTTTGAGCTTTTTGAGTGGACAAGCAATTTCCAATAATCTTAAACATCTTGGTTCATCTCAAATATCTGTAATCTTCACATACAGATCTGCATGAAAAATATTCTATGTAAAGCTAGATGAATCTGGGTATGTGGCAACCCCGCGTAAGAAGAGTGACACTCACATCGTCATCATTCTATGTTTGACCGCAGTGCGCTCTTGACGTGTTTCGTCGTGTTTCTTCCGAAATGTCAGTTCGACGAGCGTGTTGCGTCGTTCACTGTGACGATCCATCACAGACGATCATCGGCCCTTTTCAGGACCCAGAGATGCCACATATAAAGATTTATCAGTAATGATACATATTATTAGGAGTTTTCCGATACAGATTTCGTGTAAACAGATTACAGATTTTAAGAAAATATACAGATTTTACAGATTTTTAAAACATCATTTCAAGCGTTGAACTTTTTTTTTATCGTGTTTAAGTAACCATATTTGGGAATTAATTTTAACGTTGACAAATACGTAGAACAAATAACGTATCGGACAGAGATCCAAATAACACACAAAACATTTTTTTAGAAAGATTTAATGTGGCATCCCTCTTTTTTCAGAGCTTTAGAAAAATTAGCGAACAAGGCCAGTAACTGTCAATATCCCATATAGTGCAAAAGAAGTAATCCAGGCAGTGCTCTACACGCTAAGATAAGATTACGGAAAAGTCGGTAAAAAATACCGAAAACCGCACAAAAGTGGACATACTGAAATTATCGGTAAACATGGATTACCGAAATTTCGCTATTTTTGGCAAGCAGGAAACGTTAAACATTACTTATTTTTTACGGTTCTTTTTACCGAAATTGCTTGCAACCCAATGAGAGCACGTTGAACTTAATTTAAGTAAAATATAACGATTAAATTTGCAAATTCACTTTACTAAAAATAAGGTTAAATGAAACGTTTTCTTTCGGTAAATCTTGCCGATACCTTAGGTTTTGCTACTAAAACCTAATTTTTGGTTAAATGAAAACTTTGTTTTCGGTAATCTTATCTTAGCGTGTATTAATTGGTATTTATTTAGATGGTCGAATCACAAGAGGCTGAAATCGCCAAAGACCGAATCACGAAAGGCCGAATATACTCGGCAGAGCGACAAAGGCTGCGAGATTCGGCCTCTCGAGATTAAGTTACGATATGTTAATGTCAAGATGTTACAATTAAGTTACGATTAATACGCTCGAAGCGTGGCAACGGCGGTGAACAGAGGTTGTTGTATGCAATTATATATCTATTTCCTGGATAATCAGGGTATTGCGAATCTAGCAACAAGAAATTTAAGGACGAATAGTGCCCATGTTATAAGGCAATAAAAATGAAATATTACTATACATGAGCAAATCTGAATCTTCTGCGATTCTAAAAACATAGAATACATTATTTAGCATGTTTTGCACTGACGAAACAAGCAGTATGTATATTATTGACACATTACCCGTTTACATGCAAAATATAGGATATTTGTCGGAAACGGAACCTATAGCTCAGCATAATAAGCAGATTGATTGAATTTAAATAAATTCCATGTTTGATACATTGTCGGCCTTGAACGATTTGGCTTTTTTGGCTTTCGGCCTTTTGTGATTCGGCCTCCCAAGTAGCACACTACGATCATAATTAGTTGTAGTAACTTGATTATGACTTAGTAAGTCATATTTATGTTTTCTCAACCGGATGGCAACAAGTGTGCTACTAGGGCTTTTGTAGTAACGTAGAATATTTTCGGCCTCATTTGATTCGGCCTTTTGTACTGGTCTCGTTTAATTTGTTTAGTCGATTCTCTCTTTCTGCCGTTTCAATGTCTTACCGGATTGGCTTGGGGTTGGCTGTTATGACTTGTTATCGTTTTACTTTTAAATCTATATAAATAAAAATGAGTTTGGAAACCCCACGACATTTGTCACGATTTAAATTAGCGAGCGGAAGGACCGTTTGGCAAGATTTCTGCTTTGTTGGATTCGTCTTGGACACCGGAAGGTTCTTATGATGGTTTGAAACCCCTCCCGTCTCTGGAAGGGGGGGCTCCCATACAAATGAAGCACAAATTTCTGCATAACTCGAGAACTGATCAAGCAAAGGAACCCAAATTTAGCATGCGGAAGTTTTTTTAGACAAGCAATGTTTCTATGGTAGTCAGAGACCCCTCCCCTCTCTAGAAAGGGAGGCTCTCGTACAAATGAAACAGAAGTTTCTGCATATCTCAAGAACTAATCAAACAAATGGACTAAACAAATAAATTTTTCTGGAGGAGAAAAATGTTTTTATGGTAGTTTGAGGCCCCTCCCCTCTCCTAGAAGGGGTGCTGTCGTACAAATAAAACTGTAATTTCTTCATAACTCTAGATCTAATAAAGCAAATGGAACGAAATTTGGCATGCGGGGATTTTTAAGGCAATAAATGTTTCTACTATAGTTCGAGACCCCTCCTCTCTCTCTGTTAGGTTGGGGGGCGGTGCTCCCATACAAATGAAACAAAAGCTTCTAACTCGAGATCTAATCAAGTAAATGGAACCAAATTTGGCAGGTATAGGTTTTTGAAGGCAAGAAATGTTTCTGGTAAATCGAGACCCCTCCGCCCTCTGAAAGAGAGGGGTACTCATACAAATGAAATACAATTTTTTGCATAACTCGAAAACTAATCAAGCATATGGAACCCAATTTGGCATGTGTAGGTTTTTGGAGGAGATAAATGTTTCTATGGAAGTTTGAGACTCCTCCGCCATCTAGAAGGGGGCAGGAGGGGGGTTTCCATACAAATGAAACACAAATTTCTGAATAACTCGAGAACTTATCAGGTTAATGGAACCAAATTTGGCATGTGGAGGTTTTCGAAGGCAGAAATATTTCTAAGTTGACTCGAGCCCCTCCCTTCTCTGAAAGGATGCTTCATACACAGATGAAACACAAATTTCTGAATAATTGGAGAACTTGTTAAGTTAATGGAACCAAATTTGGCATATGGAGGTTTTTGAAGGCAAGAAATGTTTCTATTGTAGTTTGAAACTCCTCCGCTCACTGAAACAGGGGTTTCTTATACACATAAAACACTCATTCCGAAAAAAAATATAAAAGTGCCAGTTACATTAAATTTTCCTTCATTTAGTTGTAAGCGTAGCAGCGCACGCACCGGGTTCAGCTAGTTGAATATAGTCTTAAATTGCTACAATTAGCGAAATCTAAACAGATGAACGTTCGTCAAAGTATCTCCAAAAAATTTGTGAAGTCGCAAAAAAGGTATTTTAAACATAAGTAAAGAAGTACGGGTTGGACAGAACTCCCGACCTCCTGATGAATAAATCGAACCGGTTACCACTAAACCACCAAGTATTGTTGATATACCGCATCACAAATTGGGTTTAAAAGCGGAAAAATTTGTTTAATCGCAAAAAAAGAAGTTTGTATCAACAAAGTACATTTTATTTTAACAATTTTTTTGGATAGAATTATGGACCGATAAATTAATGGAGTATTTCAACAAAAACCTTGATTTAAAATATATCTTCTCATGTTATTCAACCAACAAAATGGTTCAATTGTTTTGAAAATCCACTTTTTTGATGCAATTTGAATTATTATTTGAAATAAAACCTATTTTTGTTGCATGCTTCTAAATTAGGTTAGGTAAGGTTGTGATTGCAAAAGCGATTTCTTCGTTTTTAAGGATAAATTAAAAAAAAAAACCCTGCTAACAGGACAACGAATCCTCATCGAAGCAATTATTCTGATTCCCTATTCGGATGATCTGCAAAATGTTAGCTTGGAGTCAAGTTGATTAGGATTAAGATGATAAGGATCAAAATTTGTTGCAGTACTAGTTATTCTGGATATATATGATAAAATTTGTAAGTTATTGGTATTTAGTTTCATCGTGAAGTATTTATTGAAGCAAGTATTTTAAAAAACCAATGGAGGAAATGAGGTATAAAGTGTGATTTAAGAAGTGTGGGAAGTATTTTATTCGCGTATAGTACTTGGCTCAAATGCAATGTACGCGGAGTTATTTTTCAATGAGCAACATGAAAATGAACAATGTAGATTTTTTTACAGAGGAGTTTCATAAACCAGATACAGATAAAACAGATTTTTGGATTTGAAAATACAGACTGGCCATGAAAAAAAAGTGACAACACTGATTCCAAGAAACTTTCCAGCAGGTCAACTTTCCAGCACAAAATAATTTAAGAGTATTAGGAATCCATTTGACAGGTGTTCTGCTCGATCTAAAGGGCTATTTGCAAAGCTTTGACAGATGATGGCTTGTTCCAATCGATCAATGTCGCCTCTTTTCTAATACAGGTTATTTAAAAATAATAACATTCATTACACATTGCAACGTGCTCCTACGTCACTGTTGCGAACTATCCCAAGGGAATGTAGTTTTTGATTTTTTTTTCGTTTGTTCAATCGTATTTGAAGTTTGAAATTATTACAAATTTGTAAAGCTTTGCAATAATGTTACTATTCGCATGATAATAAGAACACAGATTAAAAGTGATATATTCCTGCCACTCACTTTCTCTCAACTAGAATCAATCACTTGCAGACTCATGTGTTTCCAGAAGTGCACTCTTTTCTCGGCGTTAATCACATTCTCAACCGTTTGATCTAGTGCCTAATCCTGCCCTTTCAGTTCCACTCTCATCGACATACATACATACTTCCGTTTCGGATATGAAGCGAGCAACTTGAAGCTCCAGCTTAGCGGAGAAAGTAATTTTCAGGCCCGCTTGAACCTTTTTGTTCTGACAACCCATCCTTTTGTGTATTATCCACTTCTGATGTATCCCGATTGTGTGAGTGAACGACGAACTCAAACGACGCCGTGATGGAAGAAAAAGGGGGTCGTGCATGCTACACTGACTGTACCTATCACCAAACACTTTTCGTCAACGTGTAACGTTGCGGAAGAATATGTTCACGCTAATTGACATTCCACTTGATACTCTGCCTGGTGGCGGTCTCTGTGTTCCTGGAAGGTTTCGGGACACTTTTCTGGATGAAAGATAACAAGAGAGGGATTGAAAGGAGGATAGAAAATTGGATCCCCGCACAAGAGGTAACTGACGGAAGTGAAGTGAAATTACTTGATGAAAGCTCATTACAGATGTACTTGGTATTTCCACATGGGGTGTCTATGGGCATTATTTGGCCATTTCTGGGTGCTAAAGCAACATACTTAGACGGTGGCAGAGGGTATTACAGAACAAGGAATCCCTTTAGATTCCCAAAAAGAGTAATTATTGCCTCCTCGCCTCGTTACATTTGTGGACTTATTCCCCGTCTACACTGGATGGCCATTGAGAATATGCTAAAAGCATTCAAGTTAATGTTTGTATACTAACCCCACAAATACGGAATTAGCCAAAAACATCTTCACATCAATCAGACTAACCTAGAAATCAGAAGATATAGGACATCCATTCAGGTGGTTTACACAGTTTTTCGCCATTTAAAATGTCATTTTATAGAAACCTCTTTTTGCTCAAATTTTAACATTTGTTGCTGGACTCCATGGCTTTATACATTCGATCTAACTTTGAGTCATTTTCGACTCTTTTTCGTTAAAAGTAGAATCACTCAATTTGAGAGAACGTTTGGAATCGAAATTTTCGATTTGTTGACGAGTCAATCCCAACCAATTTTACTCAAATTCGAGTGACTCCAATATTGATGAAAACGACTCAAAATTGAGTCGACCGAAGCGGGCGTGTGTATTCTCTCTGCTCCTGCTTTGTCATCGATTACAGCAACCATACTCCCTTATTATGACAGCTGCCACAGATCGTAAAGTAGAAGTGAATAGGGAGAGAACAATCAATGAGCGTAACAACATATCGGAAAACATAAGTCGTAAATGATTGCTAATCTGCTTCCCTTTATTTTATTTATTTTTCTCTGTTCTCATTTTGCTACGCGATTATTAGACTGAATTGGATAAATTGCAAATGTGGTCCGCATGTTTGCACACAGCTGCTGTCAGTCATCAATTAGGATGGACGTTTGGCTTGTCCTTCGAAAGTGCTTGCTGTTCCATTACTTGCTGGAATAGATTTATGACCGCTTGGGCATGTTTATGTGTCTTTAAATGTTCTTGCATGGATTATTTTTGAATTGAAGTGTATTTCAACTCTAAGTTTGCCCTTCCAGCATGGCCAAATAAATAAAGTTGTATTCCACGTTTGATCGAGATGGCCATTAAAGCTATGGATATCGAGAAATCATTAAAATAAATCCATTTTTGGTCCGGGAACTTAGCTCAGACACTAGGTCATGTTTAATATCTGAAAATGTTCGTCTGAGTTATGGAGGCGCCCTTTGTTTAAAGCATCAGTGGGATACCGTTTTGCGAGTAAATCGATTGACCGCATGAGTGTAAAATAGGAGCTATTCGAGCGTTTACGCAACAGATAACTACCAAAAGTTGTATGTTTTGTGGTGCCTTATGTGTGAAATCATTCATTGTTATCATGTTCATCGAAAATTTATCCTAAGAAAGTTTCTTTACAGATTACTACGCTATTCAGTGCACTACATAGATAGAGCTTGGGAGTACCTTTACATCTTCAATGTACAAGTTCACTAGTTCATTCTATCTATAGATTAGTACCGGCGCCGGCCACGTTCTCACGATATTTGGTGGGGAGGAGGAAGGATGATTAGTTTAACAATCGTTGGTTGGAGATCGTGTTTGCCTCTGCGTCTCCGCGATTATTATGGGAAGGATAGTTTTGTGTTAGTGAGAAAGGTTATTTTTAGATCATGGATTCACTGTGGTAAGTGATGAGATCAATTAAAGTGCAATAGACTGCTTGTAATTTTAAATCTAGTGGTGATAGAAAGAGGCAAGTGGCAAATGGCAAGGAAGAGGGCGGGCCTGGGATTGACCTCACGACCATCTGTTCAGCTAGCAGAATGGGTAACCACTGAGCTACCCAGCCACGTCTAAATTTATCGGCACGCAATTTTTCCGAGAAACTAAAACTAGCAAAAAGTTCCGTGTTTTGTGTTTGTAAATCATGTAACCAGCGCTTGACTGTGGATTGGAGAGTTGAAAGTCAAACAAATAGAAAAGTATGTTTCCGATAAATGAACAAAAAGGTGGTTGCCATTTTTAAGAATAATTCCAATTCTTTTGCGCAAAATGTGGCTTGCAAAGCTGAGAAATGAAAATCATACGTACAAAAAGTGAAGCAGAGGCAAGGACTGAAGACGTACAATGTAAAAAAGGTTCCCAATTGTGATGACACCAAAATGTTACTGCAGAAAGTCGTGTAAGAAGCCTCACACCATTTTTTGCAACCATTTTCTTGTAACATAATGGACGACGGAACAAATGTACTCGAAAACTTTAAACATCCTCCGGATCTGGCTTTTTATTCCTCAATGCAAAGAAATGCCGTTATTGAGCGTTTCCAGACAAGTTTCCAGATTCCCGAAGAAGTATTTGATTTGGCAGGCCACATTTTGTTGTGGTCGAAAATCTAAACGTTTCTTCTCTACCGGCATTATAAATAAGGATACACTGATAGGCAAAATAAAGTACCGACCTCATCGTTTTTTCAATTACTCTCATTTACTTGGTTCAAATTAAAGTAAACATTCTGGATTTTTTTTATTATCTTATTTCTTATATTCTTTTTAAGTTTTACTTATAGAATACTGCAAAAAAAGGAGTTTTACTTAAAGAAAAATAATTCAATTTGTGTTGAAAAAAAAACATAAATTAAAGTAAAATAAAAGCATTTCAATAATTGATGTGTCCTCCTTTGGCCTTCAAGACCTTCTGCAGGCGCTTCGACATGCTCTCGACCAGGTTCTTTAGGTGCTGTGGATCTAGCTCTTTCCAGGTGCGCTCCAGGGCTTCAAAATAGTTATTTTTATTGGTAACACCAGTTTTGTCAACCCTGGCATCGAGAATCGCCCACAAAATTCTCGATGGGATTGAGGTCCGGGCTTTTAAGAGGCCATTCCAGCGGTTTGATCCGACAAGACCGGAAGAAAGACTTGGTCTTCTTGGCAGTCGGGTCGATGTCCTGCTGGAATATGAACTTCTCTTCAAGGCCCGTCTGGATCAGCGAAACCTCCAGATTTTCTCGCAGGATGTTGATGTAAGAATCTGCCGTCATTATCCCGTCGATTTTCACAATGCTTCCCACTCCACCCCATGAAAAACACCCCCAGACCATCACATTTCCTCCTCCATGTTTCATCGTGCCTTGGATGTGGCGCTCCTGAAGCTCCATTCCCGATCTGCACCAAACACGAACCCACCGATTTCGGTTAAACAGCTCGAATTTTGATTCGTCCGTCCAGAGAACCATTTTCCAGAACTCTAGGGGCTTATCAGCATGCTCCTTAGCAAACTTAAGCCGTTTTGCTTTGTTTGCCTTGCTGATAAATGGGCGCTTCCGGGCAAGTTTGCTATTCAACCCCTGTGCTACGAGACGGCGACGAACAGTTCGACCGGAAACTGATAACTGAAGGGTTTCCTGGATCTCGCGGACAGTTACCTTCGGGTTCTTCTTGACTTCGCGCATGATCTTGGTGTCCGTTCTCGCATCGGTTTTCTGCTACCTGCCTCTGCCAGGGCGATCCACCCGTTTTAAGCCACTGATCCACACGTTTTAAGCTTCAGAAGAATTTTGCCAACCGCTGATTTACTGATACTGTACTTCTTAGCGACAGTCCGGTGCGATTCACCGTTTTGCACATCACGAACGACCAACTTTCGGATACGCAGGAATGCTTTCAGCGCATTCTCCACTTTTTCAATTGAATCAAATGCGATCACGTATACAAATGCACCAGGTTGAGCCGTTTGCTTCAGAACATGTCAAAATATCGAAACATAAACAATCGAGGGATCTTCCAGTGGAAACTTATCGAAAAGATATCGATTTTGAAGTGGGCACTTTATTTTGTCACTGTTTTTTTTTTCAACACAAATTGATTTTTTTTTTCTTTAAGTAAAATTCCTTTTTTTCAGTATTCCATGAGTGAAATTTAAAAAAAATATAAAAATAAAATAAGAAAAAAAACTACACTGTGTTTACTTTAATTTGAACCAAGTAAATGAGAGAAATTGAAAAAACGAAGAGGTGAACACTTTATTTTGCCTATCAGTGTATGTACGAGAGAGAATGTCTGCAAAAGTGGTTGCTACCGTTTATCAGAAGCTATGACTCTCCAGCTATGTTTTAGGCTGATTTGGCCTTAGCGCTATGAAAATCCGGCTTGGAATGGTGTAAGGTACAAGAGATAAAATACGTGCCAAAAACAGCCAATCCACCAAACTGTCCAGAACATCGCCCAATAGAGAAGTACTGGCCTCTAGATTAGCGGAAACTTTTCAAAACTAAGGAGAAAGCAAATAGTAAAGATGATTTCAAAAGAAGAAGGAGAATCGTGACGGTGGGCGTATCTGAGTATATCGTATGGAACCAGATGGCGAGTGTACCACAGAAAGTGCGAGAATTTTACAGAAAGAAGGATTAACATCTCAATCAACTGTTTCAGATTACTGTTTTATTGTGGAATAAAGAATCGGTTTTTTGAGTTATGTGTAAATTTTTTGCTGCTATTATTTAGGTGTCCAAAATTTAACGTAGGCAGGCTTTATATGGAGTGAAACATTTCATTCAAGTTAAAATAAAAATCGTGTATTATAATGAAACAACTAATAAATTGTTCGTATTATATTTAGAAGTTATTCTTGCATGTTGATACGTGGTGTGGAACGAAGCTTCGGCTACATGGGAATTCATTCATTTGTTTTAAATAGAGGTGAGCAAAATGGCTCACTTTAGTGAGTGGCTCCAAACATTTCCACTCATTGAAATGAGCTTGTTCTTCTGTACCATTAATTTGCTCGTTTTGTAGCACGTAGCTTATATTGGATTTATAAACAATAAAAATGAGGAAAAAACAACACTGAATAACACTTTAAGTGTAGTTAATATACACAAACCTAATTTGCGAAATATTTTTCGCGGTTAGCCTAAAAATCTTCCCACAAACCAGTTAACCTCCTTTGGATAAGATCAACTCACAAGGTATAGACGTTGCAGGAATGCACAACCTTTCCATCATTACCTGATACAGTTTGGGATACACTCACTTCCTGGATTCCCACCAAACCAGAGTGTCATTTGATCTTATAAAATAGTATTCAGCTATGTATTTGTCCAATTCGACAACACCAAAGGTTAAATAAAATTAATTTGATACGCCCCTCGCGTGTCGCTAGCACGCCTCCAGTGTTGGGAATAAAAAATCTTTCACAGTAGTTTGTCAACACTTCTATAGAGAACAATTGGTGCAAGTTTGATCAAAGTAGTCGAGCGCGTTGAGAAATAAAGAAAAAGAAAATACTGTTCACAAACACCTGGAAAATCCGGAGTGGTCCGGTTCTAAGCTGGCTGAAGTGCTGAAGATGTTGAAAACAACAGTTTTTCGGGTGCTCAAAACCTACAAGGAAACTCTGAGTGTGGAAAGGAATCAACGGACCAACGAAAAATTTGGAACCACGGATCCCTGCTTCCAGGTTTTTCGTAGTTTCGCAGTTGCGCACAAGGTGTTGAGGTGCGTTCAAACCAGCCGCGGTCTTTCGATCCGAGATGCGGCCAGAAGGTACATCGCCAACTTTTGAACGGTGCGGAACATCCTTGCCAGGAGAGGATACAAGTTGTGAAAAGCCAGTAAATATCCGAACCAAAACATGTAGCAGAATTCCATGGTCAAAGAGCGTGCAAAGCTCTTGTAGCACCGTGTCTTGACGAAACACAAGAGCTGCACTTTGATAGATGACGAAGCATTCGTCAAAATCGATTTTAAGCAGCGGTCAAAAAATGTTTATAGGGACTGGACGTGGGATGTGCCGGGAATATTCAAGTTCGTGTTTGCCGACAAGTACGCGAGAAAAACCACAAATCACATCCTGGACGATGACATCCCAAGTATACATCAAAGACTGCCGTAAGCAAAGGCGATTTGGCCAGCTATCACTACTTGAACGAGGTTCTGGAGTGGTATTCTGTCAACAAGATCGATTGTCCCCAAGCAATATATATTTCGACCAATCGAAAAATACTGGGCAATTTCGAAGCAGTAACTTTGACGAAGCGACGTCCAGTAAATGCGGGCAGAATAGATCATTGCACGGAATGTATTAACCTCACTTTTTTGACAGTTCAGGGTGCTTGTTTACAAGGTGTTAGAATTGGAACCGTTCATATTAAATTTTTCGTTGGCTTTTTCCGGATTCTGTACGATTTGATTCAGGAAATGATTTAAAATTAAGACTTGGTGTCTATTTTCTGGCGATTTTACTTCAATCGTAATAAATTTAGAACACATAATCTCAAACCGATCTCACCGAAAATATTCTAAGTCCACGTAAACAAGCTCCTGAACTGTCAAAACTGCATTGATGACGCCATCGTGCAATGATCTGTGGAAAAAATGCGTTGATTCCGTGTCCATTTCCACTATGCGTTCGCTAATGGGCTCCACCAAGAGGAAAGTGCGAGATTTCTTTCGAACTGGAGCAATGTATCCATCGAATGCTGTAACTTTGAAGTTTTAATAAAAGTTCTATAAAGCAACCATGAATAAACTTTTTAATCTTATTGAATCACGAATTACAGGCCTTTTTGTGCCTACCAATTTACGTTTAGTCTGCCTTTGGATCCTGTTTTATCTGCAGCCTGCTAATTTGCACAGCGAATTGTTCCTCTATGAATGACTTAGTAAAGGCGGGTTGGGGCTCAGCTTGCTGATTTTCATCCAAAGTATCAATATGCTTCCGCATCTTGTGTACAAGAGCTTGGTACGTCGAATTGTAAACTTTCATATCTACAAAACATTGCTTAGTAAGCCGCGCATCGAGAAAGATGGCTTGAGCGGTTAGCTCACTCGATTCTTTTTCTCAAAACCTTTTGACGAGACCAACTTCTTGATATTCAGATGAAAATAATCATTTGAATGCAGTTTGCTCCGTTTTTTCATAAAGCCGGTAGGCAAGTCCTGGCGAAATTTCAATCGTCAACCTCATTGAAAATGCCGAGAATCTTTGTACTGCACTGAATTGCTTTCCAATAAGGCTTGTTCGCGACAAAATCTCGACACCCCTTAATAAACATATTTCTGGAAATACACTATCAGCGCGTGTCATCATTTTTTGTTTTTTTTTTTAAGATCGAAGATGGCGTCGAAAGAAGAGCAAGTGTGAAAAGCAATTGAGTGCGGTCGCAATGGAAATTCGGATCTGTTAGTAAGAAAACCCCCAAAAAAGCAAGCACTATCCAAAAACGTTCTTAAATCTTTCGATACACGTTTGACAACAGCCAGGAAGGCTGAGAGCGGAACAAAATCGAATCTCAGGAATTACCAGAAGAACGCGAGGGTGGAGTAAATATTGCAGAAGAGACCAGATCTTTGATCTTTCGGTTCGTACTGTGGCTAGAAAAATAAAAATGTCCTCAACTTTCGTGAATAATTCCAAGCACCGACAAGGTATGAAGTCGTTCAAGGTGAAAACTGTACCGAACCGTAATGATAAACGGAATCTGATGGCTAAAACCAGGGCTCGCAAGTTGTCTCGCGAATATTTGACGAAGTTTATTGGACGATAAAACTCATGTGCTGGAAGACTTTAAGCAGCTTCCCGGAACTCTCGCTCAGGCAGTATAACTAACTTAAGCAGCTGCTGAGTAGATCGGTAGTCACATATCAAATAGGCACTCTCGCTCAATTAAATGGCTTCTACACGGCGGTACAATTTAACTCAATTTGAGAGGTCACTTTACTCAGTCTCATGGGAACTGCGACTCAGTTTCGTAAAAGTGGAGTCACTCGTAGACTGAGTAGCTCCAATTTTTTCGAAACTGAGTAGCGGCTCACACGCGACTGAGTAAAGTGACATTTCAAATTGAGTTAAATTGTCCCATACGTGCAGCTGCTAAGTAAGTCGGAAGTCTCATATCAAATAGGCACTCTCGTGTCTCAGTGTCGCAGTTAAATATCTCTAGCTCATCTAGCTCTTTCGCTAGGCGAGCGGATGATCTTCGCTCAATTAAAAAGAGCGTTAGGTCACTCGTTCATCCTGGTGAACTAGTTCATTAGTTTAGTTCATAAGTGGATTGTCCCATCCTAGTTTTAAAGCAATTATCAAAAGATAAGAAATAATCAAACACTACCAAAAAGTGGTAAAAATGAGGTATTTAGGTGTTTTAAGATCGACACATGCGAGGTGTGAAGGAAACGTCAATCTCCCTTTAATGGCTTAACGATCTACGAAGAAAGCGCCATATAGCGCTAAGACCGGCAGGTACTGCTAGCGAACGTGTCAGGGAGATTGCGGACGATCTGGAAGTTTCCTCCCTTCCAGACGTCCCGAACTCAGTTTAGGCCATGGATCATCTCGATCGGATCAGCCTCAGGCCACATGAGCAAACTACTAAAGACCTTTGTAGTTAGACATAGTGGATGTGTAATGCACAATAGCCCCTAGAAGTAATATTGAAAGGTGGTTCTGGGCTGGGCTGGAGCTCGTGGCACGGGTGGTTCATTAGTGGGTCGAGAAGTTAGCACTCTAATCCCCTCACAATGAGTTTTTCAGACGTCTGTTTGCAGATTTTCCATCCCGTCTAGAAAGACTGAGACATGCGCCTAGAAAGGTCGAGCCTAGATGGTGAAAGGTGGACAGAAATGATCACTGAACTCCGTAGATCCTGCCTCTGTGCAGCGTCGAGAAGATGCGTTGGACCTGGTCGGACGCTGAAAGAGCGGAACGTCTTGTGGCGCTAGATACCACTGCAGACGCTCTAAGAAGGGAAATAGAAGCTAGCAAACGAATTCGATTGCTCCGATTGCTTTTTTCGAAGGGTTATGTATGAAAGCCAACGTGGATTGATGCCTATAGGGTAGTACTGTTCAAGACCAAAAGTGTGTCGGTGCCTACCGAGCAATCGCTAGACTTGCTATAAATTATCATAGGGGGTCTCAGTTCACGCCATGACTCAAGTACCTGCCCTTTTGCCGCCGTAGATTTGCCACACGACCAGCGTTTCAGTATCCAAGACCATTTTTTTTTTTTTTTTTTTTTTTTAGAATCACAGCGTCCACTGAGTTGAACTTTTGTGATATACCCCTGTTTACTATACTAATTCGCATCTTAAAGCTAGATCACCATTTGTCAAGTGACCAGCCTAAGACGCGTCTCCCAGTCAGACAAAATTGAGTTTATAAAACCCACCACCTTCCCAGGAATTGCAGTCCAAATTTCTTTAGGTTGCATATAGCCACTGTACAGAAATTTAAGTCTGCTCTTGTACACAGCATCACAACTGCAAAGCAGATGTTCCGAGGTTTCACGTTCCATGTTACAGAAACGACAGATATCATTCTGAACCTGGCCAATGTTTTTCAAATGATATCTACTCGGGCAATGTCCGGTTACTAGGCCAGTATAGGTACAAAGAACTCTCTTATTGAGCTCCAGAAGCTTTTTACTAATTGCAACATTTGGAATTATAAACCTTTTCGCTTGAGAACACTTTGTGGTGACCAACCAATTGGTCATCACCTTTTGCTCTTCCCAAGATTTTAATTCCATTTTTATGGCACAGTATGATATACCGCAGAATGGTTCTGGGCCAATAAACTGTGCATTTGAACCTTGTTTAGCAAGCTCGTCTGCCCTTTCATTACCTTCAATGCCACAGTGTCCCGGAACCCAGAATAAATTCACCGAGTTCTCTTGGCACACCTTTCGCAATGAAAGAATGCATTCCCAGACAAGTTTGGATGTACATTTATAATTACTTAACGCTTTGAGTGCCGCTTGGCTGTCTGTAAATATACAAATATTTGCATATCTATATTTTCTCTTCAGACAAACGTTAACACATTTTATTATAGCAAAGATCTCCGCTTGGAAAACCGTTGGATAGTTTCCCATCGCCACTGAGATTTCTACCCCAGGGCCGAAGATTCCTGCTCCCGTTTTTGTTCCAATTTTTGAGCCATCTGTGAAGAATTTTATGGAGCCATGACGAACAGTGGGACCTCCGACTTCCCAATCTATACGTGACGTTTCACATATGTTGTAAGGAATGTCATGGTTTTCCACAGGTTTCATCCAGTCTCCATTCATGTACATCACTGGCCCATTTTGAAAGCTTTGTGAAATGCTCAGGTGACCGACTAAATCACCAGACATGAAAGTTTTCAACCGTTTAAGTCTAAGCATACTCTTTTCCGCTTCTAGTTGCACGTATTCGTGCAAAGGCAGCAGATTTAGCATTGCATTCAACGCATTTGATGGAGTGCTGCGCATCGCTCCCGTTATAGCAATGGATACTAGCCGTTGAAGTTTTGTAAGCTTTTTCTGTGCAGTAGCCTCTTTTGTTTTTGGCCACCACACAAGAGAAGCGTACGATATTTTAGGACGTATTATGGATGTATAAATCCACATTATCATTTTTGGTCTTAGACCCCATTTTCTGCCAAATGTTTTTGAACAAATCCAGAAAGCACTGGTTGCCTTACCGATCACACACTCAAGGTGAGCATTCCAGTTCAGTTTGGCATCCAGTATCACTCCTAAGTATTTAACCTGTTCACTAAGATGGATCTTTAATCCTCCTAGCTGGAACGCTTTTAGACTAAACTTCCTTTTCCTAGTGAAAGGTACAATTACTACTTTTGCTGGATTAATGCTAAGGCCCTCCTTGATACACCAAGACTGGGTAAATTTTAGGGCCCATTGCATTCTTTCTGAAATGATGTTGTCAAATTTTCCCTCACTATAATGACTATATCGTCTGCAAAACCTACAACCTCGAAACCTTTTTCCTCTAAGCTTCTTAGAAGCTCGTCTACAACTAAGGACCACATAAGTGGTGAGAGGACTCCTCCTTGGGGACAACCTTTCGTTGCCCGTATTGTAATAGACGAACTTCCCAGCTCTGAAGTGATTTCTCTTTTGCAAGCATGGTATGAACCCAGTTAATTATGTTCATGTCAAAGTTCCTTTTCTTCATGGCACGAGCCATAGATGAATAGGAAGCGTTGTCGAAAGCTCCTTCAATATCTAAGAAAGAACAAAGTGCTATTTCTTTTACCGATAGAGCTTTTTCTACTTTTTGAAACCACACTATGCAGTGCCGTAACTGTTGACTTACCAGACTGGTAAGCAAACTGGAACTCAGATAGTGGATGCTTGTTCATGTAATTTGAATTGATATAATCATTCAAAACTTTTTCCATAGTCTTTAATAGGACTGATGAAAGACTAATGGGTCTGTATGATTTAGGATGCGTCTTGTCTCGCTTTCCCTACTTTAGGTATGAAGATAACTTTTACTTGTGTCCATGAAGTTGGAATATGGTTGAGTCTTAAACTTGCCTTAAAAATCTCAATTAATGGCGAGATCAACACTGCTTCGCCATTTTGAAGTAATGCTGGAAATATCCCGTCCGTTCCTGCAGATTTGTAAGGCTGAAAAGATCTCAACGCATTTTCTACCCTGGCTTTCTTAAATATTTTGTCAGCCAAGTCATTTGCAGCAATTTTCGCTCTAACAGACTTTTGAGATGTCCTTGTAGAACTTTTTTCACCTTCAAGTGATCCATCCCTGATTGGATCTACACACAAAACTGATCCAGGAAAATGTGTTTCCATAATCAGCTTTAACGTTTCACTAGGAGTTTTTGTAAAAACTCCATCCTCATTTTTCAGATTCCCAAGTTCAATCGTATGATCCTTTGCAAGAGCCCTCTGAAGTCTTGCGACTTCTGGACTATTGCTTATATTTTCACACGTTAGAACCCAGGATCTTCGTTTAGATTTTCTAATTTCTTTATTGTACTCAGTAAGGGCATTCCTATAGGAGTCCAATCTGAGGTTCTTTTCGCTTTATTAAACAACCTACGAGATGTTTTACGCAGACGTTCCAACTTAGAGTTCCACCACGGAACATCCCTGTTAGAGGATGATTCTTTGATAGGACAACTAATATGGAAAGAATTTAAAATCGTGTCATTTACCTTTTGGGAAAATGATTCCAATTTCTGAACTGAATCAATCTTTCCACCTTCTGTAAATAACTCCGAGTTTAAATGTTGTGCATATTGATCCCAGTTTGTTTTCCTCGGATTTCTAAATGTAGAAGTTGACCTATTTCCACCACTCCATTCGAACACAATGTGTCTATGATCCGACAATGACGTTTCCTCAGAGACTTCCCACTTTGAAATACGTTCATAAATTGCACTATTGCACAATGTCAAATCCAAGACTTCTTGTCTGATAGCATTTGAAAAGGTAGGTTCGTTTCCCTTATTGCATATGTCGATATTGTTTGAAGAGAGATATTCCAATAAGCACTCCCCTCGACTGTTGATATCCGTACTACCCCACACGGTATGATGTGCGTTGGCATCACAGCCAATTATGAATGACTTATTATTATCCAATTATCCAAGACCATAGTACTGTCATGACGGTGGAACGTTAGTCGGCAAATATGTAGAACATCCACAATCACGAGGCCGATAACCGCAGCATCATAGATGACGGGAGCGAAGTGATGGTTACGAATGATGAACTCGTTGTGATCGCAATGCCTTTCAAGGTAAACAATCCACCTGATGGTATTCTGAACCTGGTCATTTAGATGGTTATCCTGCTGGTTCTCAGGGCTGTTCGGGGTGGTAATGCAAAGATGAGTGAACGAGGGCGTTATTCCAGTAATCCAGCGGCGTGTTGGCCAATCTGCTTGTTGAATACGATGGGCAAGCTGCTTGAGAGGATAAGCCTCAACAGGCTGTCAAAGTTCACGAATCCTCTTGTAAAGTAGCCCACATCCCTCACCCTGAGTTCTTCAGGCGCCTGGTTGCGCGGACTTTCCATCCCGTTAAAAAAAAAACAAAAAAATAATGCCTCGAGGGAAGTTAGAATAAGTTTGAAGAGGCAAGAAAATAAATTTATAAACACACCTCTTGTCGAGTTGCTTAGTTAAGTTTTGAAAGACATAATCTTCGCCTATGTTTCTCCATTTCAGTCAAAGATAATATTATTCAAACTTAGAAAGTAGTTCTTTATAAGTTTGCATATTATACGAAGCATCCAGAGTGCGAAATTTTCATTATGTGAAACGTCCATTATGCTAAACGACTGTATGCCAAATGGGCCATTCTCACCTAGTCCTAAATATGCTAGAATTGAAAGCTGAGTTCTTGTTATTGAAATCATTTCAATTCAATCATTCATCCCATAATTGTATCATTGTGGATTATTTTTCAAACACCCATGTTTGCAATTACATAAAGAAACAGTTATCATTGGCGATTCACAGGTTGAATACAAAAAAGAAAACTGAACCCATCTTGATGACTCAGATAAGTTGATGATTATCTCGATATAAAATACAACGTGCCTGGTTGAATATGAATTTATTTCGGATCAATCGCTTGAGTACGAACGATTCGCCATCCGATACATCTGAATCTGATAAAGTGGCGGTTGGATCGTTTCTCTGTCACATTTAGATGTCGTAAAGTTCGGAACATGAGACGTCAAATATTCACCTATCGCTATAGTCACTACCGTAAACGGATATCATCTTCGCATCTGCCCATGCATAGATGGCTGACGGATCTATTTAGATGCTAATCTATACGGCTGAATGAAACGCTCAGCCAGCCCGTTATTTTATTTATTTCAGACCAATTCGGCTGTTTAATTTCATTCGGTTCATACAAGAAAGCAAGAATACCTATCCCAAGTTAGTTGGAACATGCTTGCCAAAAGGAGCATTCACGAAAATCAATCTTGATAAACTACTTAAAAACGCATTTTTTGCAACATTTCCACAAGATGTCTAAAACACTTGTCTTCTTTTCGAAGCCCATTAAAACGTTTTTCAACTGTCAAATTAAAGAGCTGATTAGATCTCGTTGGCAATGCAGCTACACCAGCTACCTTGGCAGCAGCGTTTCCATTTTGACCGTCAGGCTCAGGCAAATTCTTTTTTGCTCTTCTTTGCAGTCTACCGAAAAAAAGAAACAAAGGCTTGAGCTCCACAGGAATGCTGCTGTGGAGACTGAATTTCAATTAAGATGCACTCAAAACCGTGCCCGTCACCTGAGGGTCCCTCCACATAACAGCATAAGCGCATTCGATAGGAAGACGACACCTATAATTTCCGATACAAAGTGTGTCTACAAAGTAGTTGGTTGCATCGGTGAAGATGAAAATACAACGCGCCATAATGTCTATGCAGTTCAAATCCGAACTTGTGTTTAAAGAGATTTAATGTTGTTTCCCAAATATATGGTAATTATTTTCTTTAGTATCACAAAATTTTCCAAACTTCATCCTATGTAACACCAGTAACGTTTTTGCACCTCGAGGCGTTCCACGAAGGACATTTCCTAACCTACAGATTTTTCTCACGCCTTACAGTGGATCGTGGGCGGTTCTGTATCCATTTCGGAGGTACATATTTTGTGTTCACGCCAAATAAATTGACGCCATCAACTCGACGCTTCGCCTCTGACCATCACCACTTCACTGTCGCCAAGTGCGGATTCGTCACTTTCGGTGCACATGAATTAAAGCCGGCAACAGTGGTATGTGTGAACAAGAAGGCAGCAGCGCACATACTTCGCATAGCGCCAAATCGTGATCCTCCCGCATCACGATTTGAAGTCTAATTGACGAAAATTGGTTTATTTTTATTTTACCCAATGAACCAATCACAATTGATTAGACGCTCACCAAGAAATTCGATTGTTTCAACTAATCACTTCTCCTTTCTCTCTTTGCAGGTAAACAAATCGCGCACATATGATTGGGTAAGATAGATTATCATTTAAAGCTGACAGAAATGTGCACGTGCTGACTCGCAAGCAATAAATAATTGTTTTCCCACTAATTTGGCTGTGATTGCAATTACCGTCATAAACCGCCTTCTCGACATTATATGGCCTAAACATAGGCTCGAACATAATTAAGTAAATTAGTACGTTTCCCTCGTTGCGACCATGTCGTTTCCTCACCAGCCTATCATCCGTCTTAATTTAAGACAAGCTCTGTATTGTTCTCGTCTTATTTCCATTCTTGTTCACCACACCAACCACCGACGGCACCCTACGGTAGGAACTGTTACCGTAAATGCCGCTTTTCGTTCAGAAAACCGAAAATTAAAAATAGTTTAATACGAAAACAGAATAAACTAATACAAGACAACCCGATCGTCATCATCATCCTAAGATGAGCGCATCAAATCAACGCGGCAGTAGTGGCATAGTGTCATCGGTAACATTAAGCCGTTCATTGGCGCTCGGCTTCGTCACTTCTTCTTGTTCGGTGGCTTCAACCAATCAGAAAAAATCAGTTCATCTTTCTGTCAACGGATTCCCCAGACAAGAATGCTCAAGAGGCCGTCGGGATGAGCGTACCTCCCTACACGGTTTAGGCAGATGTTTGTCATCAGTCATGATTTCAATTAACAGCAATTTTCACTTTCACTTGGTTTTTCGCAGAGATTAAGGGAGGTAAGCAGTGAGAAAAACTAATCGCATGTCCACAAAGTTTAATTCATTTGGAAAAAATATTTCGTTAAACGGCATGCGATTAACGGCTAAGTTTTGCAAACAGTGGAGTTAAAGGGTGAGTCGATAATTATTGCGACACTTTGGTCGGTTGGTAGATTGGCTAGAATTATCGAAATGAAACCACCACCATTTACAGTTATTCAGTCTATGTATTCATTTCAGCTTACAGAGGTTGGTTAAATTATAGGATTTTTGATCATGGTGCTCAACGGCTTAAAGAGTACCTTTGGTTAAAAATGGTTCCCTCCGTTTACAAGTATATGGCCTGTAAAATCAGGTATTTCTAAATAAATTTCGAAAGCTTCTACCATTTGAAACGACCATCCGCAGTAAACTTGCCCTTGCCAGTAAAATATTCCTTTTGATGTCGAACCAGGAGCGTTGTAACTTTGTCAATGACAACCTTACGAATGCGTTTCTTGATTTTACCAATCAACTGTTTGCAATTTGTGGCTCTCCAGTTTTTTTTACACCAAGGAGCCCAACATCCTGAAGAATTCTTTAATTGGGCGACACTGAGGCAGATTTGTCGGGTTGTGGGCATGTGCGTCGTCGAAAGAGGGAAGTTTTGCCATCAATCAGTGGCATTGGAATTGCAGTGTTGAAATCTGTTTCTCAGTGTATTCCGAGACTCTTGTCTTCTTTCGGCACTTTAATCCGACTCTTTTCAATGTTTTGCAGATGACCTAGTGAGAACAGTTGAACTTTTTTAAGGCATCCCGTTGGCTTCGTGAATCCTTGTTATTTGTGGCACAAGAAAGATGACGAAAGCCTATTATTTCCGCCATTTTGGCTAATTTTTCACTACCTTGGGTTCAAAGATGGACTAACCGCCTTCAGGTGCCCATATGTACAAGTTTGACCAAGACGATAATATCCTAGATGGCCAGGATTTCGAGAAACAGCTTCTGAAAGAAATACATGTGTACAGTAGCGTCGCGTAGTGAACCAATTCTGGACTACTATCCACGATTCAAAATACCTTGACAACTTGCTGTAGATACTAAATCAAGATATTCCATGTTGGAACCAATAAAGACAAACTTTTAAGGAGTGAATCGGAAAGTAGTTTCAAGCTATTATAACGCTCTTGCGCACCAATACAAGCACGACAACGTCACTTGACGTTCATTAGGTTTATTGTTCAGTTCAGTTTCAATTTCCGGCGCACACTTTGTAATGTATGTTGTTGCAGGAAAAATGTCACGAATTCAAATGGGAGTGCGAAAAGAAATCTTACACACTTGGTGTGCTACGAAAAGTGTGACATTTAATCAAATTGCAAAACGGGTAGGAGTAGGACCTGCAATTGTAAAACTTATTATTGAGTAATTTGGAACGCACAATACGATTACCGATTTGCCGAGCTCTGGACGCAAACAAGGTGAAAGTGTCCCCACGAAGGTCATTAGTAAGGATGTGTCTGACTCAAATAAGTTCGTTCAAGTTGAGAAGATACTTGTTTGGCCAACGATTTGCAGTTGCAGCTCGTCCCGTTTTTTCAACGCCAAAGTATACGGGAAAGAGTGCCTACAGAAGCGGCTGTTGCCGTTATACAAGCAGTACACAACTGCACCACTGTTCTGGCCAGACTTGGCATCTGCCCTTTATGCTCGTTCGACGATTGAATGGTTGGAGGAAACGATATCGGTAACACGGGAAAGAGCATCAAACTGTTCGCAGCTTAGTTCAATTGAGCGGTATAGGGCAATGCTCAAGAGTATCCTGCAAAAGGAAGGCAAGGCTGTTCAAACCATGAACCAGTTCAAAAGAATTTGGAAAACTGTGACGGAGAAATGTTTCTTTCTTCTTTATTAGCGTTTATTGCTTGCTCTCTACTTAGTGTTCTAAATGCACTTCCACAGTTATTAATTAAGAGCTTTCGATGGCAGTACTGTCATACTCTATGCCCAGGGGGTCGAGAAATTTTCCTTAACGTAAAATTTCAAGAACATATTGGGAATCGCTCTCAGCCACCTCCAGCATGGTGTTGCTTTGTAGCCGCGCCTTTGCCGACTGAGCTAAGGGAGGACGGAGAAATGTAGTGTGCAGAAATTGATGAGTGGATTAAAACACAAAATTCCTTTGTTCGTTTGACTTCTCTGCTGTACAATCATCGTGATGATTCTCTATAATTAAGTTAGCATTCTCGAAAATTTGCGGAGGAAACCATTGTTAACGTTTGCGACATTGGCCCTTATGAAAACTCCATGGCGAAATGCTTCATGAAAGAGTGTCACGTGTTTTGAAGGTGTCTCAGATTTTTTAAGTTCAATTTAACGTATCTATTTTGAACAAAAACTGAAAATACTACTTACCAATACTGAAATACTGAAAGAGACAAAATCCTATACGAAACTGTAGGTCAATAAAGCTGTCTGAAACATTTCAGTGGAGATTTTCCAGATATTTTCAATCTTATTTTACAATGCAAATTCGCAAGTTCGATTTTTTTTTATTTGAAAATCAAGCCTAATGTTTTGTGGCAGTAGAGAAATGCTGGTCCGATTAATGTCTTGTAGATTGGTATAAAGCTAAGCGAACTTTGTTCGATCTTCACGGCCTTTTAGAGTCCAAAGCAGACATAATTGCAATTCATAAGGTACCTTTGCATTTCTCTGTTGGTGACACTATCGGCGGTCACCAATGAGCCCAGATACACTAGTTCGGGTCCTACCTTAGCTCAGTCAGTAAAGGCGCAGCTACAAAGCAATACCATGCTGGAGGTGGCTGGGTTCGATTCCCGGTCTGGTCTAGGAATTTTTCGTTGAGGAAAATTTCTCGACTCCTTGGGCATAACGTATGATTGTACTTGCCACACAATCATACTAATGCAAAAATGGTACCTGGCATCGAAAGCTCTCAATTAATAACTGTGGAAGTGCATCTAGAACACTAAGTTGAGAGCAAGCAATAAGCTAATTGTGAAAGCAATAAGCTTGAAATGCTAAAGAAGAAGAAAAAGACACTAGTTCGCCTATTGCCTCGATTTCATCACCGTCAATCTGAAATCGTGGTGGGAGGCTAACATTGTCTTCTCGTGAACCCCTTTCCCTCGTGTATTTTGATTTAAGCCCATTTATGACAAGCCCACTTCTCCTTGCTTTAGCCTTACGTCAGAAGTACCGCTACTGTCCCAAAGTTGCGTGCCACAACATCAACGTCACTGGCGAAGCCAAAACGTTGGACGGACTTTCTGAAGATCTTACAACTCGTGCCTATCCCCACTCTTTGAAGTACACCCTCCATAACAATGAAGCTTATCCGACAATCCACAACCTAGACGTAACTAACCCAGAAGACTGAAGCAGGCGTTAGTTCTTGAAGCCTGCTACTTTTGGTGTGGCGCTAGTGACGATTTGAACATTTCAAGCTCTGTACACAGTGGATTGTAATTTCTTATAATATTTCTTCTATCAACCTACTAGTATCAGTAATGTAGATAAAACATTATAATATCTGGCTGATAAACAATGAAAAAATACTATCGTTGTGATAATCACTGCACTAATTACAACACGGAAGACTTTATTCTCGAATTAAATTAACGAAAATTACGCCAACTTCCACCGCGTATATTGTGTTTGCTGCCTACAGCCTTCAAGAAAACCGAGCTGTCAAATTAGCAGCACACGCAGCACCAAATTTTCGGCTTCACGATTGTTGTTCGTGGATGACAGTCGCTTCAGTCCTCTGAACTAACCAGGTTTTTTTTTCTAGAAATCCATACCTGCTTAATCTTTCATAACTGATCTAGATCGATTTTGTCGTAAGCTGATTGGAAATCGATATGAAGGCACGTTATATTCGTTACATTTCTGCAGCACTTGCCGAATCCAAAAACCAGGTTGCAATTGGTGACAGACGTTGGGATTGCATTTGGGAGCGTTATTCTCTGTTATTTTCTATGATAATTTAATGAATTCTTCAAGCATTCGAAACATCTTCAATTACCATAATGCTTCTATAGCGATGCCTACTCAAATACATGAGTTAATAGAAAAACTGAAAAACTTTCAGCTAGCTGATTTCACTTTGGCTGACTTCCGGTGGATATGTGGCATAGAATATAAATTCGATTCTTTAAGCAACTCTTATGACGGTGCTGGTAGTGCAGTGGTAAGCGTGGTTGTCTCTCATCCCGTCGTTTTCTTTTACAAGAGAAGTAAAGCAGTTGCTCCCGGCCCATGTGTTCATGGGTTCGATATGAATGGCTTGGCGTGACGAATCAGCGTCAGGCTAAAAATCATACAATTACGAGTTACCAAAACAACTCTTCTGCAAATAACAAAGTCCCCTTGAAAAAATAGAGAGCGTTGAAGTTTTTAGTCTTGGAAATTGTTCACATAGGAGGATTCACCACATAAGAGCTAAGCTTAGCAGAGACCAGTCTTTCATTAGTATAAACGCTAAATCACATTTGACGTGTTTGTTTATGGCATTTATTTGCTATTGTAATAGATTGTTAATGATACAATCATACAATGTAGGATTAACAATCTATTACAATCGACCGAGTTATCCAGTATGGCTTAAAGTGTTTTTGTAAAGTAACATTTTTTTCAAATGAATGCCCTTTTAAATTTAACGATTGTGCCATTTGAACTAAGTGCAAAAAGTTATATTACAAGCAGCAGCATTTTTGAGTGCATCTGGTTTATTGGTTGACAAACAGGTCTTGAAAACATGGCTGACTATCTAAAAGGTAGTGGAATTAGAGCGGAATAATCAAGCATGTATCTATATGAATATAAAGAGTGTTTCGATCAAAATTTGGTCGACTCAAACTTGACGTATTTCCTTTCATCGTGCATTAAAAAAATTTGCACACCCCTCATTTTGAAGATGTGTGCGTGTAGCATCATGCCTAGTCATCATCATAGACTAGTCGAGTTATTAGAACGAGACATTGAAGAAGTCTGCACATTGTAGACGAAATACGCGTATCTGTCAAGATAAGCTAAGGTAGTTGGAATTAAATGGAATATTCTAATTTTTCTTCTCATTTCTAGTTATGGCAGGTTTTAAACGAAAAAGTAGGTAATTCGCATTCGGTAAAAAAGAAGCTTAGCTGAATATTTCTCCTAGATTTTTAATTAACTGGCCTTGAAAAAGAAAAAGAATTTGATTATTAATAAAAACTTTGATCGACTCACACGCATTACTGTTTGACCAAATTTTGATCGGAACACCCTTTTTTTAGTGAAATGCTTTGATGGAAAAACATATAGAATAAGAGTTTTGAAAATCGGTAGCCGAGAAGTGTACGCTTTGTCGACGCTTATTGTCGGCTATTTTCTTGTTTTCTGTCTTCCACTGGCTTAGGTCTATCTGGCTCATACAGCTTCGAATGGATAAAGCAACCCGCGATGGTTAACCCCTTGTAACCGACTACTGCTTAAAAGATAAAAGGTGCTTTGTACGGAGGTCTGTGTTAGGGAGATACGGTGCTTCAAGTTTTGAAAATATGGTTTTATTAGTGAATTTGCAATTATTTACATTTATTGAATGTTAACTGATTAGACAGTTGCAAAAATGTTTTATTGATGCAGGAAACTTGAGGCTCTATCGTGAAACGATTGAGTAAAGGCTGAATTAAAGTAAATTGGTACGCACAAGAATACATGTAATTTTTTATTCAGTTATTAATGGTAGCTTTACAGTACTTTTATTAAAACTTCTGAATCACAGTATTAGATGGTAACATTTCTTCAGTTTGACCGAAATCTCGAACCTTCCTTTTGATGGAGCTCATCAGCGCCTACCCAGAGGAAACAGACATAGAATCAGCGCATTTCTTCCGCCGCTCTGTCGAAGTCGCTGCTTTGAAATTGCTCATTTTTCGATTGGTCGAAAATTGGTGTCTCGGGGACAAAATACCACTCCAGAAACACCTTAAAGTAGTGGCAGCTGGGCAAATCGGGAGGAAAGATAATCTTGCCCCTATGCTTGGATGGATGACATGAATGTAATAATCGAGGATGTGACGAATAGTTTCGATTTCAGGCCACAACTGCAAATCGCTTGCCAAATTATGGCCTTCCTCGCGAACTTGTCGGCAAGCATGAATTTGAATCTTCCCGGCACATCCCCACGTCCTGCCGCGATGTAAAACTTTTGACCGAGAAGCTGCTTAAAATCGAGTTATGTTTCGTCATCGATCAAAGTGCAGCCCTTGCACGCTTTCGGACCACTGACTGCTTTATGTGTCGATTCAGATATTTATTGGCTTTTAACGACTTTTATCGTTGTATCTTCTGACCACATCTCGGATCGAAAGACCGGGGTTGACTTAAACGCACCTCTATTACGTCAGCTGCAAAGCTGACGATCCCTGGTTCCCCGAGAGTTTTTTCGTAGGTCCACTGATTCCATTCAGAGTTTTTTTTGAAGGTTTGAATACTTGACAAACTGTTTTTTTCGGCATCTTCAGCACTTTAGCGAATTTGAAACCGGACCATTCCAGATTTTCTAGGAGTTTGTGCACAATATTTTTAGTTCTTTCAAGTTCCATTTGACGTTATTTTTGAACGCGATCGACTACTTTGATCAAACTTGCACCAGTACAGCACCAACATTTGGTTGGTTGGGGCGAATCTGCTTTTGTAAAGAAACACTTTGTCTGCTAATTTATCGGCAGTTGAATACAATTCCTTCAAATCCTCTTCCTTAAGAAGAGCTTAATTTGTGTATGTGAGCTTTTGTTCAAGAGAAAATAACTACGAAAGCCATTGTTTATAAAAGCAGATTCGCCCTAATCTAATGTTGGCGCTGAGTTGTTCTCTCCTTGAATGTTGCCATTTTTGATAATTTTGAATTAACAATTTGTTCTTTCTATGAGACGTAATCTACGCAAGAAAGAAATACAATATCAATTACATTAAATTTTGTACAGACAATTAGAAAGACTATCTCGAATTGCTGATTCTCAACGCAGTTTGTTTCGGAAGTTTCTCTCGTTCTTACAAAAAAAAATCATTGAAAATCTATAAATCCATTAATTCAATACATGGTAACGGGATGTAATGTTATCCTAGCTCCTTCATTCGGCCTATGTATCAAAAGTTTCATAAATCCAGCGATAATCAACAAAATAGTTCTGCTATAAGAACGACCGATATAATCCGATGCAATTCAGACAACATTAATCAATTGTTGGGTATAGACACTGTATACAGACCGGACAACAATTGTTTTATGCAGCCAAACGACCTGTCAAAAATGCAGCCAAATGGACTGTCAACTTTTGATGCACTTTAAAGGAGCAAGTATTGTGATCAAGTATTGTTTTGACAAAATCCAATTATGAACAAATAAAGGATTTTCTACTTCCATATTCAGTAAACGTAAGTATTTTCGGTGTATTAATTATTGCCGTTTGGATTACTAAACATAAAGCAAAACTCTTTCTCTACACAGTGCCGAGCATAGAGCACATGTAAATTGAACGGCGCA